>CM077218.1:6870000-7470000 GCA_039654775.1 Spinibarbus caldwelli | reverse complement strand
CACCAAAAAAGGTGACTGGGCTGTTAAAGTTCCCACCAGAAATGTCAGAAAATCAAACAGAGGTTGCCAATCACTTGAAAAGGTACATCAGGGAAATTGACGAAGACAAACTAAGCAGATTTTTGAGATTCTGTACCGGTTCCGATTTGGTGGTTACAGAGTCTATTCAGGTAGAGTTCACCATCCAGACAGTTTTCACTAGAAGGCCAATTGAACATACCTGTGGAATGGTCCTAGAACTCTCAGACTCCTATGATAATTTCCCACAGTTCCGTGCTGAATTTAACTGTGTTCTGGAAAGCAACATCTGGGTCATGGACATTGTGTAGCTGGACATTTTTCTAAACACGCGCACACACACACCTTCAATGTCTGTATATGTAGAATTCTGAAGAAATAGCAAGTTCATACTTAAAAACATAACAACGTTAAACATATTACACTGTGTTGTGTTTACATCTTAGGTTTACATATTGATAAAAAATTATATACCCATTGAATTTGTGGGAAAAAAAAATGGTATCAAATTTAAGGTCAAGCATAGGAACATTACAGCTCCTGAGGTTTTGCACATTCTCTGTGTGAATACATTTTATGTTGTTTTCATTTTGTTTAAATACTGATTTATATTTCTATACTCACTTAATGTAAGAAAACCAGGTTTATACTTGAAAATGTATCTTGCAAGGTTTACTTGAAAAGTTATTTTATATCAAGAACTGCTGGAGGTTTTGCATATATTCTGTTTAAATGTTTAAATACATTTTTACGTTGCGTTTACATTATGTTTAAATACTGATTTATATTCCTATTCTCATGGAATGTAGAATTCTGAAGAAAACCAGGTTTACACTTGAAATGGTATACTTGAAAAGTTATTTGAGATCAAGCTTAGAAATGTCACAGCATGTAATGCAAAAACAACTGTTGGAGGTTTTACATATTCTCTGTGTAAAACACATTGTTTAGTTTCCATGTTTTGTTTACATATTGATTCATATGCTCATATTAAATGTTATAAAAATGTTAAAGTACTGTTGAGGTAAAGGCACATCAGAGAGTTCTTAGCAAGTTTTTGAAATGCTTCATGCAGTCACTGTGAGGGTTGCATATTGCTTGTTGCTCATAGATGTTTTCATGTTTTAAAAAATTTATTAAATATTTTGCATGTATTACGTTGATTATGGTTAGTTATTGGTGAACTGTAATTTATTGTTTGTATAAGCATACACCACAACTGTTTATTAAAAATGTTTATTACTCTTACACAGCTCAAAATAATAAAATATATTAGCATAAAACTTATTGTAATACGGGGGTATCTAATCTAATATAGATCTGAGTTCATATGTAATTATGCTTTCATTAAAATACAAACGTAAAGTTTTTCTTTCTAGATGTTCTCTAGTATCTCATTTCTTAACAGAGTGTACAGTTCAGCTGCATGGTATGGGTCCACGGGAGCGGTTAATCCTTTTTCTTCCATAAGAAGTACACAGAGCTCAGATACAGTCTTGTCACAGGGGTACTGCCCCTTTGGGGTGCACTCCTCTTTGCAAGCAGCCACTTCTTCAGGAAGAACAGATTTGAGTTTGTCTTCTGTTGCACCATGAATTTCTGGCAAAGAACATCCCTGGCCTGGTCGTGGTCTTATTTGGTGGGTGTTCCATGTTCTCACAACCTCATCTAGCTCATTCTACAAGACAAATAAAGACATTCATTATTAAAACTGGATGTAGACTGAGCTGCAGAACCACCATCATACATATTAAAATCCAAAAAATAAAATAAAAAGATGTTATTATTCATGAATTTTGACAGTAAAAATGTCATTGTTAAAATTCACCATTTAATCTATATAACTATTTACTGCACAACTTATATGCACAAAACACATCCTAGCATAAACAACACTTTGAACTTCACATAATAGTTAAATCCAGTTTTTCTATTTATTTGAACTTCAGTTCAAAGTGGATATTACTGTAGCCTATGATTAGCCTTTAGACGTACTCGTAATAAATACCAATTAAATTGTTACATACCTGGACAAGGTTCAAGAAGCAGAACTGTATAATATTTTTGTCCAAGAAATCACCAGAGAAATGCCCATCGTCTTTGAGGGTCTGAAAGATGTCCATCCAAAGTTGTCCACTTTGTTTACGCAGGATGCCCCACCATGCCTCTATGCGTTGATTTGCCGTGCTGCATCCATACATAAAACTTTTCTCTCCTGCGTAACTGTCCGTGTAGTTTCTGCGCAGGAAAACCTGCATGCCTTTGACGTGTCCATTTTCCGTTCCTGGGTCAGCGCGCATTCGCTCGGGACAACCACCAATGCTGGTTACAGTGGAAACGTAGTAGTCTGCAATTACTTTGGGGTCACTGTTTGTATTGTACGCTTCCATCCACAACACAAACCGACTGAAGCTGTCAATGCAACCATTAATTGCAATGCCGTACGGCTTCAGCTTATCATATGAATCCATATGCCACAACGCGTTTGGACCCCGGCTGAAGTACTGACGACGTCGGAGACGTCGAGCGCGCCGGTGTTCAGCTCCTTCAGGGTCGATTTCTTTGATCATCATCCTCATAGTCTCTTGAGAAACAACATATCCTCTTTGAATAGCACGCTGATGTAACCATCGATATCCTTGGAGTCGAGCACTGGTCGCCATTTCAGACTGCACAAAAGAGGCAATTTCCTCAATGTCTGTCTGATTTTTTCTTCTGAATAAATTAAGTTTCCTACATAACCGCTGCAGTGTCATTTTACTAAATATAACTCCGTGCTGATGTGCCAAAAGACAAAGAATTTCCTTATTGCTAAATCCTAATCTAAAGTAGGATTTAACCAAATCCTCCACATCCATTGTTTCTCGCAATTCTGTGATTTTCTTAAAATATTACTATCTCGTATTGCTACGACTTTATTCTCATATTACTACGAGTTTATTCTCTTAATATTTCGACTTTATTCTCTTAATATTTCGACTTTATTCTCGTAACATTTCGACTTTATTCTCGTAACATTTTGACTTTATTCTTGTAGTTTCGACTTTATTCTCGTAACATTTCGACTTTATTCTCGTAACATTTCGACTTTATTCTCGTAGTTTCGACTTTAATCTCGTAATCTTAGATTTTTTTTTTTTTTTTAACGAGGCACTAAAACGCCGTCGTATTTATTTGATCAAAAATACAGAAAAAAAAAAACATTGTGCAATAGAAAAGTGTTTTAAAAAATAACAGCATTTATTTAAAATATAAATCTTTTGTAACAATACCATTCAAAAGTTTGGAATTCAATGGGTCAGTATTTTTTTCAAAGAAATTCACAAGGATGTGTTAAAATGATGTTGAAAATTCAGCTATGACTCACAGAAATAGATATTTTAAAGTATGGTAAAAACAGAACACCATTCATTATTGAAGTTTCACAATATTATAGTTCTTTCTGTATTTCTGATCAAATAAATGCTGACTTGATGATCACTTCTTTCAAAAACATTAAAAATAGTAATGTGTCCAAACTTTGTTACTAAGTAAAAAAAAAAATCAATTAAAAAAAAATACAATTTTAAAATGAAATGGTGTATAAATAAAAAGGTTAGGAATCTCATTTGTTTCTAGTGCTTTTTATTGGGGGTGGGGGGCCTCCAACATGAATTTTGCCTAGGGCCTCCTGATGCCCTGGATGAGGGTCTAAAATGACTGTCCAGACACTGTTTGCTGATGTGTCACGTGTGTCGTGGAGCAGAGAGGGAGAAGATCCCTTCGACGCAATCAAAGAAGCTCAAACAGCAGGGTTCCAGGTGCCAGAAGCAAGACTTTATTAGACAATGTAACAAAAGCCGAGAAGACAGCCGCCACATCCACTGCCTCTGAGTCTTTGTTTGTCCAAGCTCCATGTTTTATACACTCTTCTTATCAAAGTTGGTTCTTTCTATTTTTTTATTTGTTATGCCTGTCCGGTCTTCCACAATTGTCTACCTGTCCCCCCAGCTTATCTTTAATGGTGGCACTTGGCCAAGGCCACCACCTGGAGGCAATCTTGGCCAAGGCCACCACCTGGAGACAATCACGTAAACAATACATCATACTTCATGTCATCTTCTGGAAATCACCCAACATTTGCAATGGAAATTTACCACTATTACCTTACCATCTGTTTTTAGAATACAAAGCATTGAAATGATTTCACATAATAACCATTATATTGATTTCTTCATTATCATTCATTCTTTCAATAAATTAATATTTTCTAGTAGGAATTTCACAATACGTGTTGCTAAGTAATATCCTGCTTTCACTTTAAAATCACACTTCAAAAAATGTAAATAATGGTTAACTTGGTAAACTCAATGTCCTTTTTACTTACATTCCTGGAAAAACCTGCAAGCTTTCAACAACCTTTCCAGTTTTAGAGGACACAAACACTTCATTATTTAAATCCACGATAACACACTATAATAACTATCATTATTAAATTATTAAACTGTGACCAGCAAAGGGTCCTAGAAGAACATCTATTTTTCTGGGAACCGTATTGGTAGCTAGTTCCTATAACTCAGTTTCTATAACTATTCAGGCTGTTCCACTTCCCTTTTAGACACGCGCTCGTCAACTTCCCTAAGCACTTCGTCTTAGGTGAATCCTGCTGCCATTCTGAAGTGTGTTTCACTTCGTTAAATGCAACAAGGGACGTTTGTATGGACAGAGTCTTGACCCCTTGATCTTGACCGAGAGAGCGAGTCTGCTTCATATGCACACTGCAAGGCCGCTCCATAGACCACAATGCAACACGATTCTGACATCACAACAGATCGTGTTTAATTTACCCACAACCCAAAGAACTCTATGATATGTGGATTATTTATTATGCATCGATTTATTAAAGTTTGCATTGGCATTTGTATCGCGATGCTTTGTTTTTAACATTGCATCAGTAAAAACTAGTTTATTTATATGTAATTATTATACAATATTTTCTATGTATTGATTTCTCCTTTCTAAGGCCCTATCCACAGAAACACAGGTACAGTGGGGCAAAAAAGTATTTAGTCAGCCACCAATTGTGCAAGTTCTCCCACTTAAAAAGATGAGAGAGGCCTGTAATTTTCATCATAGGTATACCTCAATTATGAGAGACAAAATGAGAAAAAAAAAATCCAAAAAATCACATTGTAGGATTTTTAAAGAATTTATTTGCAAATTATGGTGGAAAATAACTATTTGGTCAACAACAAAATTTCATCTCAATACTTTGTTATATACCCTTTGTTGGCAATGACAGAGGTCAAACGTTTTCTGTAAGTCTTCACAAGGTTTTCACACACTGTTGCTGGTATTTTGGCCTCTAGAGCAGTAATGTTTTGGGGCTGTCGCTGGGCAACACGGACTTTCAACTCCCTCCAAAGATTTTCGATGGGGTTGAGATCTGGAGACTGGCTAAGCCACTCCAGGACCTTGAAATGCTTCTTACGAAGCCACTCCTTCGTTGCCCGGGCGGTGTGCTTGGGATCATTGTCATGCTGAAAGACCCAGCCACGTTTCATCTTCAATGCCCTTGCTGATGGAAGGAGGTTTTCTCTCAAAATCTCACGATACATGGCCCCATTCATTCTTTCATTTAAACGGATCAGTCGTCCTGGTCCCTTTGCAGAAAAACAGCCCCAAAGCATGATGTTTCCACCCCCATGCTTCACAGTAGGTATGGTGTTCTTTGGATGCAACTCAGCATTCTTTCTCCTCCAAAAGTTGAGTTTTTACCAAAAAGTTCTATTTTGGTTTTATCTGACCATATGACATTTTCCCAATCCTCTTCTGGATCATCCAAATGCTCTCTAGCAAACTTCAGTCGGGCCCGGACATGTACTGGCTTAAGCAGGGGGACACGTCTGGCACTGCAGGATTTGAGTCCCTGGCGGCGCAGTGTGTTACTGATGGTAGCCTTTGTTACTTTGGTCCCAGCTCTCTGCAGGTCATTCACTAGGTCCCCCCGTGTGGTTCTGGGATTTTTGCTCACAGTTCTTGTGATCATTTTGACCTCACGGGGTGAGATCTTGCGTGGAGCCCCAGATCGAGGGAGATTATCAGTAGTCTTGTATGTCTTCCATTTTCTAATAATTGCTCCCACAGTTGATTTCTTCACACCAAGCTGCTTACCTATTGCAGATTCAGTCTTCCCAGCCTGGTGCAGGTCTACAATTTTGTTTCTGGTGTCCTTTGACAGCTCTTTGGTCTTGGCCATGGTGGAGTTTGGAGTTGGACTGTTTGAGGTTGTGGACAGGTGTCTTTTATACTGATAACAAGTTCAAACAGATGCCATTAATACAGGTAAAGAGTGGAGGACAGAGGAGCCTCTTAAAGAAGTTGTTACAGGTCTGTGAGAGCCAGAAATATTGCTTGTTTGTAGGTGACCAAATACTTATTTTACCTAGGAATTTACCAATTAATTCTTTAAAAATCCTACAATGTGATTTTCTGGATTTTTTTTTTCTCATTTTGTCTCTCATAATTGAGGTATACCTATGATGAAAATTACAGGCCTCTCTCATCTTTTTAAGTGGGAGAACTTGCACAATTGGTGGCTGATTAAATACTTTTTTGCTCCACTGTATATACAGAATGAAGGAAAGTAAGGAAAGAGAGAGAGAGAAGAACAAAGAATGGCAGTATTTAACATCAATCAACCACAACCTAGTGAGAATCATCAGAGAATCAAAAATCACCTTAACAAAGGGGCCCAAACTTAGACACGCATCTAACTAGTTGGAAACGGTTGCATTGGCTTTGTTGCTGAACAAGAGTCCTGATGCGGTAGACAACAGAGGTTCTTGATGGGTTCAGTAGGAGTGAGCTAGAGGCTTTCGTTGGGTTCTTCTGAAGATCGGAGAGTCCACAGGGAATTGACAAAGTTACTTGAGGATAAAAACTGCCAGAAGGTCCGACTCAAGGGTGATGAGTCTTGGAGAGTGTGTCTCAAAGGGAGCAATGATGGGTTTGGGTTAGGGACTTTTAACAGTCCCTGGTCACACCCATCTTTGGCAGATTGACCAATGTAGAGGAGTGAATTTTGAGCGGGAGAGGTTCCTTTGTCTCACGCAACACCTTATTTGCATGGTTTATGGTGGTCTGGAGGATTTGTCCAATATTAAGTCAAAGTATGGTAAAAAGAGCATGGTGGTGACATAATATACACCATTAATCCAGGAATAGGAAGACGGTCATTTTGATACCTAACATGCCAGGGTTTGGATAACATTAAGGCAGTGATACCTTCATATGTCTAGATCCAAGTAATTGGAGCTTCACTACAGTACTACAGAGTTGTAACTAAGCTACTATAACCTAGGAACATGCATATAACACAGGAATACACTATATACATGTTGGAACAGTTTGATTGTGGATAAATGGAGCCAATGTCCTTTCCTATGTGTATTGAGGCTTTTGAGTGTGTCTGGGCCACGGGTAGTGGCTCCTCGTGGAGATGGGGGAATCGTTCCTTCCCCCCAGAATCTCTTTGAAGCTCAAAGAGAAACTTGACGACTGTCCCTGCTAGTGTTGGAGAAGATAGCAGAGGTGATAATGCCTCTTTGAACCAGAGGTGGACGTTAGACATGCATCTGTAATTTCGCTACAACAAGCGAGGAGGGAAAGTTCATCAGGACTGTTTTCCAGCATTATTTGAAGATTGATGATTTCATTGTGTTGGCGGCGTCTCTCAGTGCTTTCATAATAACGTTGGTCCACTGAAGTCATGTGAAGCCTCTTTTTTGTCTCAGTTTTTGCAGATTATCCCACTCATTCTTCTCAATGAATAAGAAGGAGGGGTTCTTTGGTAAACTGATTTTGACAAATCCGTCTTCATCTGATGCATTGCTCATGGACCCTTAATGAAAAAGAACGATGTTAATGCTTCGCCATTGTCACGAGTCCGGTTTGTGGCCTTCCGTCTGATTGCCACCAGAGGTCACCCTTCCATCACATTGACTCTCACACCACACAGACTGTCACACATTACCCCGGACTTCATTTCCCAGCAGCCATTTCCCTTATCACATGCTCACACCTGATACTCATCACACAATCACACTCACTACTTAAGCCATGGACTTCCTCAGTCAGATTGCCGAGTATTGTATAGCGTATATCCTAGCGATAGCTACTCTACGGAGCCCACTTAGTTTTCATAGTCTTGCCTTGCCTTGCCTGTTTTCTCCTGTTTTGACTTCTGCCCGTGTTTCCTGGATTAACCCTTGCCTTGCCGTTCGGACTCTGTTTACACCTCGTTTGGATTATTGCTGTGTACCTGGATTTACTCTCTCTGCCTTGCCCTGTTGGATATTGTTCGCCGATCGAAGACCCACGCTTGCCGTAGGATTACTCTTTGTCTTGTCCCTGCCACACCTGTTTGCCATTGCCTGAACCTTGCTTGTCTTCTGACCATGCCTTTAAATAAAAGCCTGCAAATGGATCCGCACATCTCCCGTCTCATCAGCCCCATTACAGCCATGAAGAATAATTTGTTTTAAAAAATTACCATCTAAAGTAAACTACTTGTGTGTTATGTGTAAAAGTTTAATCTGTACCTAACTGAATTATTTGTCTGTCGCTTGATATGGTGCTGCTTATTTGGGGGTCACATTTGGACTGTTCACTGGTCCATGTGCTATTTTTTTGTATGCATGTACTACATTTTGATTACAAATTTCTAATTTACAAATCTGACTATATTCCTTATAGGAATGTATGTATCGTGTATTTCTAAAACTGTTTTTGCATTAATAATACTGTCAAACCTGAACACAAATATTTCTTAGTCCCATATGGTAATTCTATAATGAAAAAAAAAAAAATATAAACACTAGAATTACTGTAAAAATTATTATTGTAATTACTATTTTTACATTAGCAATTTAAAGGTGCAGTAAACTAAATTTAAAAAACACTGTTGACAGTTTATCAGACCGAGCAGCACAACAAACTTGCATCCATATATATACTCGTGTACTATGTTAAAGGAATAGTTCATCCAAAAATGAAAATTCTGTCATTAATTACTCACCATCATGTAGTTCTAAACCTGTAAGACACAAAGAAATGTGTGTAAGGAACACAAATTAAGATATTTATGATGAAATCCAAGAGCTAATGATAAAGATAGAAACAATAGAATGCTTTATTAATAATGTGTTTACTGAGTTTGGTCTTTTAAAAACACTGATTTAATGCATTAAGCTATGCGCGTTTTCCTTGTAATGTTTTCAATTGGAGGAAAACGCTTAATGCGTAATTCTGGACTCATCTGCTTGTCTGTAAATAGAATGCTTTATTAATAATGTGTTTACTGAGTCTTTTTAAAACACCGTTTTAATGCATTAAGCCACGTTAAGCATTTCTCACGTTAAGCGTTTTAGAATGTCCCGTTCCGTTCATATTCTGGGGATATTCTCATACTTTTTGCTTTTCTGTGCGTAATTTTTAATAAACAGGTTTGGTCTTTTTAAATCACTGTCTTTGTCCATTAGCCTACCTTAGGCTAAGCATTTCTATGGAAGCATAATGTGCAGCGCATTGCGTTCATATTCTGGGCTATTCTGCTTTATTAATAGTAATATTATTAATAAGGTTATTATTAATAATGTTATTAGTATTGACAGTAATTATTGACAGCCCTACAATGTCACTGTTTTAAAACATTAAGCCACATTAAGTGTTTTAGAATGTCCCAGAACCTTGCCTTGAACTAGCACTGACTGTATTTCTTTAGTCCAAGTTCAAAATAAAACTCTATGAACCGCTGCATTGTGAACGTACGGAGCTGTATGAACCACTACAAGCAGGAAGCGTCGGTCCGAACTCAACTGGTTTTGCGAGGGAACGCAAACATCTTTGCGAGGGAACGCAATATATTTGAAAAATATTTTTTTACTCCCACCCCGATTTTTTCCACCACCATGTCCTATAATGGGCTCCGTATAATTTACATGTTTAGATTAAAATTCACTTTGAATTTTTTTTGAATTTGCAAAATATTATTTTATGTTTAAATATATATCTGACTGCATAAAAAAAAAAAGTCAATTCAAGTTTAAAACAGAACTAAGTTTCACTTCTTTTGCTCAGTAGGATCCTATAGGCCCCTCTAGTGGCAGTAAACATAAAATGCAGTTTTATGTCATTTTTTTTCCACAACATGGAGTGACTTACAGGAGGAGAGAATGAAGTTTAAATTAGCTTTACTCAATCCCATACATACCTCAAGGTCTCTTCCTGTTTTTTTCAGTCCAGGATCCTGGGTCAGTGAAGGTTACAATGTATCTGGCATTCCAAAGAAAACACAAAATATATCATGTGTAATTAAATGATCTGTTCTGTAGCCTGAGAATGAGGCTCTTTGAAGAACTTGAAGCCCGAGAACAAGGCTCCTTTGGAAATTGTAACCAAATAACACACCTGGAACAAGGCCAGTAAATTAATTATCTTTAGTCTCAACCTAAATATGGTTCTGTAAGTCTCATCTCCAAAACCATCAGGAGGAAGAGAATCAAGAAAAAGCACCTCCCTCTTAGCTGCAAACAAAACCTGTAATCAATTAGTATTTTGGTAATATCCACGAACATCAAACTCACTAACCCTACCTGTTGAATTTGAAAATATTACAACTAGAAAGACTGTAAAATGAAACTCAACACAGAGCAGATAGTGACCAGCTTCATTGCCTGCCTGCTCCAAGCTGGAAACAGTATGACATCCTTGGACCTCAAGTTTTCCTAATAGTTTTCTGACAAAATAATATGCATGCACTAAAAACATATACTTTTGAGCCTGTTCCCAACAGGGCTCTTTCTCGGTAGATGAATACATGATAAAAAAAAAAAAAAATTGAACTTACAGAAAACAATGCACTGGGTCCACATTTCTGCCTTTCCAGGTGTCTTTCCATTATCTGTATCAGTGTTATCATTTGAAAATGATTTTTCCAGAAGTCCAGCACATGGTCTTCATACACACAACATGGTTTTGCTCTTTCAAGAGGTGGTAACTTGAAAATTTCCAACACAAAGGACAGACAATCCACCAAAAGGCTTCTGATTTCCTTTAATTTGCTGCAGTCTCCAGTTCATGTAGACAAACAACTGTTTTACACCATTAATGCTTCATTAATAATTAAAATGTGTGCATTTTAAAGGTCTGCTCTGATTTCATCCAAGCTGTTTCCCAGGCCTTGGTGTGGAGGCTTCAAGCTTCTTGGGAGTTTCAAAAGACAGTGCAGTGTTTTACCTGAGATATTAAAGGCTGCAGTGCCTGTGAATGCAGTTAAAAGAACAGTAGGCTGTGAAATGTCAGTATGCTCTTGTGTGCATGGAAGCCTACGAAGGATTTTGGATGCTTCTGCATAAATAGATTTAATAACGTGTGATTTATCAACTCTGGCTCCTCCATTCAAAAAATACAGAAACGTTTGTGGGCTTTCACCAGAAACACATCTTTTGCACCAGTCTTGCACAGCATAAAATATGGAAGCTTGTGTTTGATACAGGCTCTGATACATTTTGCGAATCTGTGTATGATTTAGCTGGGCTGCCTCCATGAGTGGCATAGCTGTGTTCCTGACTGTTTTCTCCCACTCTCGCTTCAAGGTTACGGGGTTCAGGGGGTCGTCATCATGGTCTTCCTCATCCTCTGGATTAACAATGTCCCCATTGAGAAGAGCGAGACTGTGAAGCACAGTGCAGCATGCAACAACCTCAGGCAGGAAGGCAGGGCTCACCTCTAAGACCTTGAAGACAATAGAGAGCCAGCATGTCTTCATCATCCCAAAAGCTCTCTCGATGATGTTCTGGGCACAGGAGCGCTTGCTATTGAATCGAGCCTGCAAAGGCTCTCTGTATGGGATGAAGATGGGTCACTCAGACAAGGATAGCCACCATCCCCGAGGATGCACTTCCCTGGTGGTGGATACAGACCCAGTATGCACAGGGCTGTTCCTTAGCACCCTGGCATCATGCACAGACCCAGGATATCCCACAAAGGTGTCAATAAATTTCTTCTGGTGATCAGTGAGGCCTGGAGCTGCAAGGAGTGAAACAGTTTCCTGTTGTAGTAACAGTGGGAGTTATTTGCTGGTGGTTTATTTCAGATTTGACAGCCGTTTATTGCACCTACCGCTCTGCTGAAAGCTGGTGACCCAGCCAGCTGTGTAGATCCTGCTGCCACTGCCCAGGGGCGGATTTAGTGATTTTGGGGCCCCAGGCAAACTATAGGAATGGGGCTGTATACATTTGCACATATTTACCTGGATCAACTTCGAGGTTCCTCTCTCTGTTGTGCTGCACAACTGTGCCCTATACTTGTGTCCAATGTTCCCTTTCATTTTTCGTGTACATGTCACTACTCAGTGCGGTTACGGTATTCACGTTTAAACAGGTTATAACAGTATTAGAGTAGTTTGGGCACTAGGTGGTGCTTTGGGGTAATTTTCACTGCGCAAATAGCTACACTCTCCAGAAGCTGTCAAATTCTAAACATTATGCATTTATTTGTATTTATTTTAATTACAAATTTATTATTAATTATAACGATTGTATAAACCAAAAATGAGGAACATATGTGCTGCGCATTCACTGTTTCAAAGGTGATTGTCTGGGTGGAAAGTAACCGCGCATGTGTCCTCTATTTGGCTTCTTCTCATTAACGACTAAGCGGCATCTAAAACTATAAACATATAATGCGCACTGTTGCTGAATATTTAATTGCAGCTTCAGATGCGTGGCATTTTCATTTGCTACAAGGATACACAAGAAGCATGTTTAACATGGATATGCAGACAGTTGTTGAGGAAATGAAAACCACAGCAACCGATTGCGGGACACCTGATGGACAGCAGAGACAGATTGGCACAGCTGTGTTGAGCTGTTTCTCCTTTGTGCAAACATTGCAAAGATTTTGCTAACATTCAAGAAAGCTGTACTAGATGGTATGATTGTCCAGTTACTGATGAAATCAGATGTTAATGCATCTGTCAGTCATACCGTACACAGCTTAAATGATGACATGTAGGCCAAGCTCCTGCTGAATCACTGCTAACCGCTGTTTGGCTAATAATGATTAAAATGAGTAGCACAGCTTTTCAGCACTGACAGAATATTTGTTATATATATATATATATATATATATATATATATATACTCTCAAAACACAATTTTATTAGATGATTTAACAATGCAGCAAACATTTTTAAATATCTTGAAAAAATTTGTTGTTTTTTCTTTTCTTTTTTTTGAGTAAAGAAAATGCTGTACTTTATTATTATTATTATTATTATTATTATAATTATTATTATTATAGGCAGAGAAAAAAAAATAACGTTATTAATCGGTATTAACCGGTTTCAGAATGATAATAATACATGAGGAACGCAGGAACAGAAACGTTAAAATATCGATTCTGATCGGAGTGAACCGATTGAATTTTTTTTTTCATTTTCAAGCCCTGCTGTCCACATGAAAACGCAAAAGCATGCTATGAAGCACTGACAAGAGCATGCCAAACCAACAGGTGGCGATATAATCTCAACCATAAAGCCATGTTGGCCAATCAGAAGCCTGAAAAAGTTTCCAGTAGGCGGAGATAACAGCACAGGCTCCGACGTCACAAGCCAAAATCTCTGGTTTCATTATCTACACGATAACACAGAAATCTTCACCGTGGCAGGAGTTTTCAAAAATGTGTGGTTTCAGTGACCTGGTGCAGCGTTTGCGTGAGTACGAATGGCCAAACCGCACAGAAAAAGCTGCGGTTTGGGCCTAATTCGGGATTCAGTTGTGCCAGACCAGCAGTCTGTGGTAAAAACCCAGTTGTAACCTGCTTTATCAGTGCTTTAACCTTCTCAACTACACTGCTGTAAACACTGGGAAACACCTATGTACAGTAAAACTTTTCACTCCTTAGGGCAGGGGTTGGCAAGTAAGTTTGGCATCGGGCCAAAACTATTTTTTGCCACTAGATGGCGGGCAAGAACATAGTCAAAGGATAATTTAAGAAATTAATTGATAAAAAAAAAAATACAACTTCAATTGCCTGACAGACTGGTACAGTGTCTTTTAACTGGTAGTGAGCTGTTACTCTGTGTTAAATCCTGTAGTAGGACAGTCATTAACAAAAAGCCACATTTGTGTGGCGGTGTCCGGCAGAATAGACAATTTCCCCTCCACGCTTCAAACATTTAATTATCACTTTGCTCCGCCTTTGCTATCTCGCTAAGTATTTCAGTAGGTTTGAAATATCACAGTTCTGATCATAACATATATTAAAAAATAAAATAAATAAAAAAACAGGAGAGTTTCAACGTGGCTTGTTGGAACACTAGTGTGCAATTTTTTTTTCCTACCACATGAGCTAATAACTACGTTTTTGTCAGTTATTTTACCTATATGGGTCGATGCATTTCTTACAGATTTCTGCTCATTCGAAATCGGATACATATGAAGTAGCACTGTAAGATTAGTTACATTTGTTTGAATGCATTATTGAGAGAGCGATTGCGTGTGAATAAGTGTTGTAGTACTTGTTTAAATCATGCTTTCAGCTGAAAATATTCAGTATCTAGAAGGAATAAACAAATTCCTTGAGAACTATTATCATAGCCTTCACATTCTTTCTGATCTGAGTGATCCTTCTCTATCAAGCTAGCTAAATATGTTTAACATGTGAATTCCTGCTAAATATGCAGTTATATTACGGGCTGTTGGCATGAATTGTACTCGGGATGGAGCGGTGGTGGAGCGAGTGAAAACAACAACGCTCCTACTTTTAAAAAAATCTGCTTATCGCTCCAGTCAACATCACACCGCTCAACTCTGCTCAACTCTGATTGTGAGTAACTGTTGCTGTCATGACAGATCTCAGAACCAGCCGCTATCAAAATAATCTGGCTGCGGGCGCGGGCCAGATGTTATTGCTGGCGGGCCAGTTTTGGCCCACGGGCCGCCTGTTGCCGACCACTGCCTTAGGGTATATCTTGGTTCTGCAGTAGCTATGAGAGACTCATGCCTTTATCAACTGTGGTGAAAGGCTGATTGTCTGTAGCAGTCATATCTGATAATCCTGTCTAGTGTTTTTGGGGGGACTTGAGATTCTTGAATGTGGCTTAATGTATTTTTCTCTTCAGCCTCACTTTTTTTTTCTTTGCCTCTTCAGAGATAGTTGAATGATGTATCTTTAGGTGGGTTCATAGGTTGGAGATATTTTTCGTTGCTTTACATTTAGACTCCATGCTCAGTTTCATATGCCATTCTTTGCAAACTGCCATCCCTGACAATGACTGTGAAGAATTGAATATGAATCTTCATATTAACAACAATAAAAACGCTGCATCTTTTTACTTATAGCAAGAGCAGCAACCCCAATTTTAACCATACACAAGACAGATTTAAGTCTAATGTTTTAAACAGAGAATGTAAAACGGGAGTATATCAGCTTTGCATAAATGTAATCATTAATTTTGAACTACAATTTTTAAAAACAAAATAGTTTTAACAATTAATTTAAACAAAACAGTGAATACATTTTAAATACAGGGTGCATCAACTGCCATGTTATAATAATTATTAATAGTTTCATAATACAAATTTCATCTAGATTATGAAATACCTGTTGACAGAGCGCTGTTTGTATCAATGCATTTACACAGAACTAATAATTTCCTCAAAATTGGATGCTTATTAACAAAATAAAGGTTATATAGTTAATATTATTTAGGGCATCTTGAGCGACCGTACTGGAACATGCCTGTGCGTCAACCTGGTGAGTAAACGGGATTTACCAGAGTATTATTATATTGCATGAACAGCAGAAAGAGGTAAATTAAGAGGTTTTGTTTTCAACATGAACTTATTTAAGTCTGTCTTATTTAACTCAAGTAAAGTTATGTCTTTGGCACATGACTTTATGGATTGCATGACTCTCCTTGTGTTTATCCCTATTTATCCCTATTAAACAGCACGCTTCAACTATATATCAATTATTTATGTAACATCTCATTTGTGCATTATTGGCCAATATGTTAAATAAATATGTAATTTAAACCAAATCAAGTTACTTTACCTGTAAGTCCCATTGTTGATCTTTCCTCATGATGCAGTGCTGTAATGGTACTGTAATTGCGCACTTCTATAGGTGCATCTCAATAAATTAGAATGTCGTGGAAAAGTTCATTTCAGTAATTCAACTCAAATTGTGAAACTCGTGTATTAAATAAATTCAATGCACACAGACTGAAGTAGTTAAAGTCTTTGGTTCTTTTAATTGTGATGATTTTGGTTCACATTTAACAAAAACCCACCAATTCACGATCTCAACCAATTAGAATATGGTGACATGCCAATCAGCTGATCAACTCAAAACACCTGCAAAGGTTTCCTGAGCCTTCAAAATGGTCTCTCAGTTTGGTTCACTAGGCTACACAATCATGGGGAAGACTGCTGATCTGACAGTTGTCCAGAAGACAATCATTGACACCCTTCACAAGGAGGGTAAGCCACAAACATTCATTGCCAAAGAAGCTGGCTGTTCACAGAGTGCTGTATCCAAGCATGTTAACAGAAAGTTGAGTGGAAGGAAAAAGTGTGGAAGAAAAAGATGCACAACCAACCGAGAGAACTGCAGCCTTATGAGGATTGTCAAGCAAAATTGATTCAAGAATTTGGATGAACTTCACAAGGAATGGACTGAGGCTGGGGTCAAGGCATCAAGAGCCACCACACACAGACGTGTCAAGGAATTTGGCTACAGTTGTCGTATTCCTCTTGTTAAGTACATAATATGAATCTAAAACGCATTAGACAATTAATTGCCTGCGATCGCTGATCCATTACAGACAAAAGGTGAGTCTCAATAATCTGGCTCATTTGACTTACAATGAAGAGAACAGGAACTGGCAGGAACCTCTTCTACAAAACCTCTACAAACTTTGCTTGAGAGAATTGTCTGATTTCATCATATTTACCTTAAATGCGAAAATACAATGTCCTTCACTTTAGTTTTTCATGTGATGCTATGCCAGGACATAGGATCAACAGATCTTAAATTGATTCTTAAATTTGAAATTCCACAACGCTCATAATTCATATTAAAGGTATATTTAGGATCATTGGGCCGATGACCCATACTGGGTTTTGTAAAGATATGGTAACGCTATGATATGGAAATATTGGATGTCTTTTAACTTGGAAAAAGATCCAATTATAATTTTTGGACAAACAAAAAATTATAAGTAAAAACAGTCATTTTTCTATCTCTGGACCGCTGTGCTGAAACGCTTTTGCCTCAGAGAGAGATTGACTTTGGATGACATTTCTTCGTCATGTCTATTAGGACAGAATCTCTACGGAAGAGATGTTTTCGTGCTGCTGCTCTCGCACCGCAGGATCTGAAGAGGATCTAGTTACCGTGATTGTGACCGTAGACTAGATAATTGATCAGACTCTGATGTGGTTTCCTAGTGTGAATCCTTTCATGTGTTTCCAGGCTTTCATACAGATTTTATCTCATATTGCATTGTGAATACTTGACAAGTTCTTTTATCCCCAGTGTGAATTATCTGTTGCTTTTTCAGATCGAAAGCCTGAGCAGCTTCCTTCCAGTGTGAACTCTCATGTGACTCTTCAGGTGTTTCATCAGATCTAAAAGAAGCGTTAAATCAGTAAGATAAAAACCAGAAAGATAAAAAAAAATAATTACTCTTATTACTAAAGTGTGATTTATCATGCTCTTCTTGTTTACCACTAGCACATGCTGATGAAGTTTTATTCTTCTATAACAACGTGAGTCATAGAACTGTGTCTCCAAGACACTTCAAGAAAGCTACCTGCAAAGCTCCTGAGAAACTCTGCTCAAGTGCACCGAGGACAAAAGCTGCTTTAAACACAAAGGATGCTCACACCAAATGTTGATTTAATTTAGTTAATAGAAGATAATTGATAAAGAAAATCTATTTATGACAGCATCCTCATTTTACAGCATTTTTACACAAGTGCCTAAAACTTTTAACAGTACTGTAGCTTTGCAGGTAGCTTTCTTGAAGCATCTTGGAGATGTTGCCACAGTTCTTCCGATTTTAGTCTGTCTTAGTTTGTTCTGTTTCTCATGTCATTCAAGACAGATTTAGAAATGTAAAGTGACATTTCCTACTGACACACTACAGCAAAAGATAGAAATAATAACTGATTTTAAACCATTTTTAGCTGGTGAAAATACTAGTGGCATAAAACTACATTGTTATCAAAAAACTAACCTTTACCCTACATGTGAATTGTTTTTATTCTTTTCCAGATTATTGACCGGCAGATCCAGGAGGAAGAGCTCAAGATAATTGGGGTATCAGAAAAAAATGACAAGCTCATTCTTCTCGACAGTAGGCTGGACGACTATGTTGTCCCAGCCCATTTCTATGCAGGCGACCCTGACGACTTAGTAAACCAACTACCACTGAAACTGAAAGTTAGGCATTTACAAAGGCATGTCCTTAACATAAAATGCCTGGATTCACCTAAAAGTGAGGAATCGCTGAATCTACATCAGGATGGGGCATCCCTAGATCCCGGTCAGAGTGGGGAATCACTAGATGGACATGGAATCCCTCGATCCAATCGACTAATGCTGATTACACTTTGGAAAAAAGACATCGGTTAAGTTTGTTGTTTTTTACTGTTTTCTCATGATTTTTTTTTTTTTTTTTACTTTTCTGTAATTTAATCTAAACTTAACTTGAATAAATTCACTAAATAACTAAATAAATTCAACCTTCTTATATTTCTGTAAGTAATGTTCAAACTAATATAGTGTAAACAATATTTTGTTTAAAGTTTAAATAATGTTTAATTTCTTATTTGTTCTTATTAGTAACACCTTAATCATTTGCATGATTGCAGATGATTGATTTGTGTAATTCCTAGTTCTAAATGATAAATTCCCAATTGCATTGTACAATTACTAAGTCTGATCATTTCATACCTCCCCACCACACATACATTTATAGATAAACCCTTAATGCTGAAGAAACCTAAAGTATTAAGAGTTAAAGTATTAAAGCTAACAGACAGGCCAAAAATAACAATGAATGCTGCGGTCGATTTACCTTGGAAGTCAGATGTCGAGGCTGGGAATAACATCACATCCAAGTGGGCCACGTTCCACTAGAGAAGTCAGAAAAATAGGTGTGTTCGACTTCATGCAGCGTCGGTGTTTGTAGGGGTACTCAAGTTCAGAGGCCAAGCGGGCCGCATTTAAACTACATCAAATATGAAGGGCCACAAATTACAATTTGCATCATCAGACTTTATTTAAGACAATATTTGCAGATTTACTGATTTAGATTTTTTTTAAGAGTAAAAATCTAGAACAAAAAATTGGCTTAAAAGTTTGTTTTGCTATATTGATTCAAAACAAATTACATTCATACTCAGTGTTGAACAAACTCAGAATGCTAAAACAAAACATTCTAGAGCAACTACAGTTCCCAAATTTCTTTAGAAAGAAGTATTATTTTTCATATTTATATTAACTATATTGTATCAATATTTTCTTTTTTAAAATAGATATCACTGTTCTCCCACCATGATTCTGAAAAAAAGACAACTGAACAAAATAACAATATTCAATGAATTGATAAAAAAAGTTAAAACAACTGATTCATAACTCATAATTTCATGACTTGCTCATAAAGACTTCACTTGTTTCATTCCTGAATGAATCAATGTTTTTTGAACGAATCTCATTTTAAGTCACTGGTCTCCACCTGCTGGCGTTATGTTGTAATTGATACAATCTTCATTTGAAGCATTGTCACTTTCAAAAAGGTGTATTCTATTTTGATCGCTTCTGTAGTGTTTATATCCGAACTATAACCTTTTATTCCAGTACTTCTGTGTTTATTTGAATGTCTGTAACACAGAAATAACGATACAAAAGACTTTGTAAAGATGCTTCATATACATAAACTGCTCTCTCTGGATAAGCAGCAGCGCGAGCGCAGATTTGAATGTCACAGTGTAATTCAAGGCTTTAATAGACAATCCTGTCATTTATGAGCAAGATTGCGTGGGTGATTGAATCTGTTCGCGATCTGGCTATTTATTTAAATATCCAACAGTATACGACAGTAAACATACAACGTGACAATATATAGTTATCTGTGTTCTTCAAGCCATCTCTGGTATTTTCATAATAATAGAGTATATTTATATTCCAAAGCTAATCAACATAGCCTTTATTACCGTATAGAATATATTATCTCTGCCTCGTTCTGTGATGAAAACCACACATCAGCTCACAAAAGGAAGTTATTTCAAACACTCGACTGATGTTGTGGAGTAGAATCATGTTATCAATTGTCCTCTTTTGTTGGACAACGCTTCTCTTTAAAGTGTTTGGCATCTTGCTTTTTAATTGCATGTTAGTTACATTGCTTTCAGAGATCGAGCAGCTTTTACTACTGCGATTATATACATTTAATTTAAAAAAATCAAACTGCTTAATATTTTGAGCGCAAATTGTAATAAAAATATATTAATCTTCAGCATGACGCGGGCCACAAAATTAATGCAGACGGGCCGATTGTGGGCCGAGGGCCGCCTGTTGAGTACCCAGAGCTATAGAGAGCAGACGGCTCTGCATGCTTTCGAAATGCTCTCGCTGTACTTTGATGTGCAGCGCTGCTTCAAGTCGAACACACCTAAAGGCCGGGACACACCAAGCCGACGGTCGGCCGTCTGGCAAAGTCGGGCCGACGGGGAGCGACAGTCAGGCTAGTTTGTTTGGTGTGTTCCACTCGTCGGTTCTCGTCGGGCTCATGCTGGCGGTAGTTTCCCCGGATCAACATGTTCAATCGGCGTCTGGGCCGTCGGGACCGTCGGCGTGAGTGAGAACTCTGATTGGATGTTCAGTTTAGTGAACGAGTCAGTGCCCTAGAATTAAAGCGCAAGTGATTAAAACAAGCATGTAAATGAACGTGATCTTTCCAACCCGATCTCATGAAAGTCCGTATAATAGTACACCAAATAAAAACGAAAACTCGTGGTATTGATATGCAAAAATGGACTTTGGCATGTCTATGCTATGTGATGGGTAGGATTAGGGTTGTGGTGTAGATGCGTATCCTATGTACGTGAAAACTGCGTATCGTATGCGTATCATATGCACACCAACAAATTTCGGATCATATGCATGCCACGTAGCATAGACACGCCAAAGTCCAATTTTGCTTATCAATACCACGACTTTTCGGGTTTTTTTTGCCGTAATATTTATACGTATTTTCATGAGACCGGACTCGGTTACTGATATTCAAAACGGTAAGCAAGCACTGCTTTGATTACATTTCATATATCTGCGTTTATCTCATATATCTTTGTTTCGGTTTCTCCTTTTGAATGATGAATATATACTATTGATAGCTGCTGATATGGACAACTCGTTCCTCTCACGCATGCGCAGAACACACGTGTTAGTTTGCCGTCGGCTGTAGTCTGTGCGGTGTGTTCGAGCATAGCTTTTTGGTCCGACGCGAGGCGACAACACCGTCGGCTTTCATCGCCGCTAGTTCTTTGAAGTCGGCTTGGTGTGTCCCAGCCTTAATGTAATTGAGTTCACTCACGTTAGCATTAGCATTGTTAGTAAAAACAAAGCATTGCACCGCATTTTGTAACTGTAGACACATACACCATAGCAACATGTTCGCAGATAGAGGTTGGGCAAGAAAGAGTGTATGACTCAATAATGACATGGGAATATAACAGAAGCTTTAAAATTAAATAAAACAATTATAGTATTTATAGCTTTCTCTTATGTTTCATGTTGGGAGCAGCAATCTTGAATTCTCAACTTCGTGTTGAGCAAAGTGCAAAAGTTGAGAGAAGAAACCCTGACCTGCGTGTGCGTTCCATTTGAAAAAACCCACAAGGAACTCTGAATATCCTACGATGAGAAAAATTGCATGCAGCATAAATCCAGTCTTTCCCAACCAGGGTGCGTTGTAAAGTCCGTGATCCGTATAGAACAGGCCCCACGGTTCAGCACGCATGTGATTCGCGGATTAGTAGCAAAGTTTAAGATCACAGAGTGAAACTTTATCTTTTGCATGTATTTCTAAATCTTACCATTCAATCAATTTTAACACTTTATTATTTTTATAAACACATTCCGTTAAGTGGACATTAACAGTAAGAAATCGGATGTGTATCATTATATTGGATCCGTACATCAGGTCTTAAAGCAGGGGTGTCAAACTCAGTTCCTGGAGGGCCCGTGGCCTGCAGAGTTTAGATGCAACCCTAATTAAACACACCTGATCCAGCTAATCAAGTCCTCAGGTTTATTTGAAAACTACATGGTTTGTGTGTTGGAGCAGGGTTTGAACACAACTCTGCAAGGCTGCGGCCCTCCAGGAACTGAGTTTGACACCCCTGTCTTAAAGGGACAGTAGCCCATAAATACCTGCTGTTTTCTCTGTTTTTTTCCAGTCTCTGGTGTTAATCGAATAAGAATATACAGCTTTAACAAAGATTAATCTATATTTAATTTATACAATCAATAATATGTAGATTTTTTTTATTTAATGTTTTATATTTCTGTTCCAGATTACTATTGTTAGGTCTTATTTGATATTATTTTAAGTTATTGTATATAACTTTTTTCTCTGTTGTATTTATCTGTACTTGTCATTTGTGTGTTTGTTCCTATTTTATTGATGTTCATTTGTCGTTTATATTTAAATTTTCTTAGTTAGGCTGGTAGTTTTTACTGTGCCATCAAAGAAGTACATAAAGTGTTCTTTAAGAGGTTTCGTAGCCATCAGCTTCATCCTCATGTAGCAGTCCAGAGCGGGCAGTCTGTGGGGCCTGCAGCAGCAGTGCTTGTGTAGGGAGCACTGAAATAAATCTATAATCAATAATAAACATGAAACAAGACATTTAAAAAGACACTTAAACATTTAAAGTAATTTAATAGTAAATTAATCTCCCATCTATATATCTATAGTGTTGTGGAATAAACCAGCCTCAGACTCAAAATTCAATGATCAACCAGGGTCAGAGAAGGTTTTATAAGGGGGTAAAATGCTGTCTCCAGTCAGTGTCAGTGACCACTACAATAGTCCAATCATGTAGGTAGAAAGATGTTAAGTCTGTCTATCCATCCATCTATCATCTGACTCTATCTACCTATCTATCTATCTATGACAAACTGTACTGCCTTCAAACTTTAAGCTTTTAAAATTACTTTAAACTTCAAACTATTTCAGACTGAAAACCATCAAACTTAAAACTATTTAAACTTTACAAACTTTTCACGTTTCATCAGGTCTAAAAGAAACATTAAATCAAGTGAGATTTCAAATAAGAAACAAATAAGAAATGTAAAGTAAAGCCCAAAGTCAAGATCACACATACGAACAAATATTCTCATTTGAAAGATTATTTATTAAAGAAAAAGTTATTGGTTACAAAAAAAAAAAAAAAAAAAACCAAAGTCTAGGGATTGAAGTAAATATATAAAAGAAAACAATAATTCAATGGGGTAGAAAACGTTGACCAAGGAATAAACTACAAAAAAAAAAGCTGAAGCAAAAAGACTTCTATGGAGAACAATCTTTTACTGTTGTTCGTCTTCTTTTTTTTACATTTGGGGTAGTTTTTTTTTGTTAGTCGTTGGTCTGGAGATGTCACATAGTCGGAAACTCGCTTATCTCTCACCATCATCCGCGCCAATTAAGAAGAAAACTACCGACATTGAAGACAATATGGCGGTCACTATAAAGCGATTTGAGGACATTTTGAAGGCTGAATTAGCAGCAATGCGCACCGAATTCGCCTCTCACATGACTACAAACCAGAATATATGCTCTAAAGTTGACTTTTTAATCAGGGAACAGAGAGAGCAGAAAAAAGTGCTCGGCGAACACACTGGCCGTCTGGATGCCCTCGAGCAGCAGGTGACTGATCTACAGGACCGCAGCAGACGCAGTAATCTCCGCCTGCTGGGACTACATGAAGGGGCTGAAAAGGATGACCTGGTTGGCTTTCTGAAATGGTCACTGTCGATCTGGATCCCATCACTTGCGGGCAGAGATATCGAGATCGAACGCACGCATCAAGTTTACTCCAGAGCTTCAACGGATCACTCCAAACCGCGAGTGTTTCTCTTCAAACTGTTACGCTACAACAACAGGAATTTAATCCTTAATGAAGCAAGACGCCGCGGTCCTGTGAAAGCGGGTGATGGTGCGATGTTGAGCTTTTTCCCTGACTTCTCTCCCGCGACGGCAAAGAAGCGGAGCTCCTTCAGTACAATACGGAAGGAATTGAAAGAGGCAGGTCTGCAGACCTTTCTTCAGTATCCAGCTACGCTGAAGATCGTCATGAAACACGGCAAGACCAAACTAATGCACTCACCGGACGAAGCACGTCAAGGGTTTGATAATACCGAGTGACTCGACTTCTGATTTTACTGATCTAGACCTTCATGTGACAATCGCTACTGGCAGTTCTTCATGTAAGTGCCTGCCACGCTTCTGTGAACTGTGACAGCGGGCGAGGCAGACTGCACACCATGAGGGGTAACTCGCCGTTGGGGGGCGGGGAGTTTAATACCACACAAGTGGGAGAGTGAGTGATGTGGGAGAGGGGAGTGAGAGGAGGAAAATTGCCCTGATATTGAGGTGAGTTTTGTGTGTTTTTCAACTTTATTGCACTGCATAGTGGAACAGTCAAAACACAAACATGACAATTGCTCTCGCCACCCACAACAGGCAGGGGGGGCGTGGAGAGCACACACAGCGGAGCGAGCTGACTTTCTCAGTGGCTCGTCTTCGGCGCTGAGTGCAGCTTTCCTCCTCCAAGAGACAGCATCAGGAACGCAGCTTTGATTCCGGTGCCGGTGGCCTGTCGTTTTTGTCAGAGCGGGGGCTCTGGCCCTTCGGGCCCTGATGGCACTTCGGCCACGGCTGTCTTGATCTCACCGCCGGCTCATGTTCGCGCCGAACAGCAGCAAAGGAGGCTTGTGGTCTTCCTGCGCGCTGCGCTGAAAAGGAGCGGGAACGCGCAGGAGATTTCGCCCTGGCGCGCTTTGGCAGGAAGTGACTAATGGCCTTCGACTGCTTCTGCACTTCAACAAAGCGCTCCATGAACGTTTCCACCGCCGCTCCGAAGAGACCTGAGGCATTCACGGGAGCGTCCGGAAGGGCCATCTTCTCCGAGTCCTTCAACTCGGTCAGTCAGCCACAGGGGGAAGTTTGACATACCCCATTGGTCAGCTCTATCCACAGAAGACAGGAAGGAGGATCCCGGATTATGCACCCGACTGGTGAGAGGCGCGTTCCAAGACTTCTTTATCTCGTCGTGCACCTCAGGGGAAAAGGGCCCGGGTCTCCGGGGGGCGTCTTTTCGGCCGCGATCCGACTGGAGGTACCACTCGTCCAGACGGCTTCTGGCCGGTTCGGCAGGAGGCGCCCACTCCAAACCGAACTCATCCACTGCCTTGGACAGGACGCTTAGGAGCTCAACATCACTGTGATGGAGGTCCCCCGTGTCGCTGCCATGGGGCGCAGTGTAATCCAGCGGGCTGTTGGACCACTCCTCTCTCGCAGACGCTGAAATGGCATCATCCTCCTCTTCAGTGCCCTCCATGGCACCAAAGGACACCACATCTTGAGCGTTGGGGGAGGGGCGGAGATCAGCGGTCATGAAGCGCACTGGAAGGGTACCTGCAGCAGGGGGGTGAGGAGCGCGTGGGCACTGAGCCGGCGCAAGGTCGTCACCTGACCCTGACAAATCCGCATCAGAAACTCGCGGCACTTTCCTCCTTGACTCGAAAGAGGCTGCAGAGGAAGAGCGCGGCAGAGCTAGTTGGGTGAGTTCATTGCCTTGGACGATGGCCACACGGAGCCTGAGAGTCCGGAGACTCATATCCCCGCAGTGGGGGCAGTCCGACCCCCCAAGCACCGCCTCTGCGTTGGCGCGACCCAGGCAGAAGACGCACGATTCGTGGCCATCTGAAGATTTGACTGGCTACATGCAGGAGAGGCAATCGTGAGTCATCTTTAAATCCGAAGCTCACCGGAACACAGCAGGGGAAGAGAAGATGTGTCCGCTGCAGCGTGTAGATCACGGTGAGTACAGGTGCATCTCAATAAATTAGAATGTCGTGGAAAAGTTCATTTATTTCAGTAATTCAACTCAAATTGTGAAACTCGTGTATTAAATAAATTCAGTGCACACAGACTGAAGTAGTTTAAGTCTTTGGTTCTTTTAATTGTGATGATTTTGGCTCACATTTAACAAAAACCCACCAATTCATCTCAACAAATTAGAATATGGTGACATGCCAAATCAGATAATCAACTCAAAACACCTGCAAAGGTTTCCTGAACCTTCAAAATGGTCTCTCAGTTTGGTTCACTAGGCTACACAATCATGGGGAAGACTGCTGATCTGACAGTTGTCCAGAAGATAATCATTGACACCCTTCACAAGGAGGGTAAGCCACAAACATTCATTGCCAAAGAAACTGGCTGTTCACAGAGTGCTGTATCCAAGCATGTTAACAGAAAGTTGAGTGGAAGGAAAAAGTGTGGAAGAAAAAGATGCACAACCAACCGAGAGAACCGCAGCCTTATGAGGATTGTCAAGCAAAATCGATTCAAGAATTTGGGTGAACTTCACAAGGAATGGACTGAGGCTGGGGTCAAGGCATCAAGAGCCACCACACACAGACGTGTCAAGGAATTTGGCTACAGTTGTCATATTCCTCTTGTTAAGCCACTCCTGAACCACAGACAACGTCAGAGGCGTCTTACCTGGGCTAAGGAGAAAAAGAACTGGACTGTTGCCCAGTGGTCCAAAGTCCTCTTTTCAGATGAGAGCAAGTTTTGTATTTCATTTGGAAACCAAGGTCCTAGAGTCTGGAGGAAGGGTGGAGAAGCTCATAGCCTAAGTTGCTTGAAGTCCAGTGTTACGTTTCCACAGTCTGTGATGATTTGGGGTGCAATGTCATCTGCTGGTGTTGGTCCATTGTGTTTTTTGAAAATCAAAGTCACTGCACCCGTTTACCAAGAAATTTTGGAGCACTTCGTGCTTCCTTCTGCTGACCAGCTTTGTAAAGATGCTGATTTCATTTTCCAGCAGGATTTGGCACCTGCCCACACTGCTAAAAGCACCAAAAGTTGGTTAAATGACCATGGTGTTGGTGTGCTTGACTGGCCAGCAAACTCACCAGACCTGAACCCCATAGAAAATCTATGGGGTATTGTCAAGAGGAAAATGAGAAACAAGAGACCAAAAAATGCAGATGAGCTGAATGCCACTGTCAAAGAAACCTGGGCTTCCATACCACCTCAGCAGTGCCACAAACTGATCACCTCCATGCCACGCCGAATTGAGGCAGTAATTAAAGCAAAAGGAGCCCTTACCAAGTATTGAGTACATGTACAGTAAATGAACATACTTTCCAGAAGGCCAACAATTCACTAAAAATGTTTTTTTTAAATTGGTCTTATGAAGTATTCTAATTTGTTGAGATAGTGAATTGGTGGGTTTTTGTTAAATGTGAGCCAAAATCATCACAATTAAAAGAACCAAAGACTTGAACTACTTCAGTCTGTGTGGATTGAATTTATTTAATAAACGAGTTTCACAATTTGAGTTGAATTACTGAAATTAACTTCTCCACGACATTCTAATTTATTGAGATACACCTGTAGTCTTGTTGATAGGCTTCTTGCTGAAGGAAAAAATTCTGAATGGATGACGTACAAGCACTGCCTTATATAGAGTGAGATTCCCGCTCATATTTTGCACGCTTGAACACCATTGGCCAGTTTCACTGGCGTGATTCAATAAGGCTTCAGTAGTATTCGAGGAAAAGGTATTTCCCCATAGCAATGTAGAGTGACCGAATTGAAGGGGAACTTGGTATCACTAATGTACAGTTTTCAATGTTTATGATACAATTATTTATGTTTGTTTCGTCATTAAAAGTACACATACCCTTTTTAACCCCACTTTATCTCTCATGTGAATTCGAAGTTATTCTGTTCTCTTATAATAGGGCTAATGGCAGTGTTCTAAAGAATGGTACTGGCTGTCATGTTACTGTCACTGACTAAGACAGGGGAGGGCGGCAGGCTGGGGTTTTTACCCCAGTCTGTAAAAGTTTTATGGGGTGGGTTTTCTTTTTCTGGTCCCACTTTATATTAGGTGGCCTTAACTACTATGTACTTACATTTGAATTAATCATTTGGTACAATGCACTTATTGTGTACATACATGTTTTTACATTGTACTTATATTTTTAAAAATACCTATATGTAATTACATCTGTAATTAATTTCTGTAATTACATTTATAATTACACTGTTGACCCATCCCTTACACCTTAACCCACCCTTAAACCTACCCATACCACCAAACCTGTCCCTAACCTTACCCATATCCCACCTCAATAGCAACAAAAGTGTTTTGCAATACATTATGAACACAATGAGTACATTGTACTTATTTTTTGATGTAAGTATATAGTAGTTAAGGCCACCTAATATAAAGTGTGACCCTTTTTCTTTATGTTAATGGTTTTTTAAAGGCAGACTTGAGTTAATTCATTTGCAGTGGTATAACTTTCTCTCATTTGTTCAGTTCACTTATTTGTTTGATAGTAATGACTGAAATTAATATAATACGTTGTAATGTCAATGGTTTAAATGGCCCCCATAAACGTACAAGTTTTTTACAACTACTGCAACGAAAAAAGGTTGACATTGCTCATGTTTGATCCAGAAAGCTCATTTGTGGATGGATGATGTTCATAGATGCAATAATAAATATTACGAGGTGGTCTCTTTTGCTGCAACTCACAATAAAACTAAAGGTGTTTTGATAACTGTTTGCAGAAATTTAAATATTTCCATTTTAGACAGAAATGGTGATAATGCTGACAGAATTGCCTGTACATCCCTTGTGGAAAGTAATTCTCCCTGATCCTAACTAATTCTGTTGTTTCTGCTTCAGTTGTTTGCTCTTTTCTCCTCGTACAATCATGCAGACCATTGTCCATAACAACTATCTGGTCTAAGGATATCAGTGGTGACTTACGAACTTTGTTTTCTGATCGGATTTGGGAGACAATCACATCATCCGCGATCCACGGGGGGCACTTGGTGCGTGCTTCTTTTTTTTAAGTTGTTTTGTTACTTCTCTTTGATGTGTAGTTTTTGTGTTCTGTCACAGAGCTGCCCTCTGTTCCCTCTGCCTAGCCTCTTTTGGTATTAAGACATGAACACATACTTGGGTTTTAAAAACTCTTTATTTACCTTGATGTGTCAGCGAGGTGGAGGGATGGATTATACACACACATGCACACACATTTACACCCCTGCAACTAGACCGTTGTGTTTAGACTGGCCACCTGAACACTAAAACCGTTGGACATTTAAGTTTTGCTCATAAACTGTTTGCTACTACCTGTATCAGCATATATAGTGGCGGCCATCTTGAACCGAGTAAAAGACCCGAAAGGACTTTTGTCAGTTTTTATATACCTTTACTGTGTTGCATCATGGGGAGTGGGAGATACCAAGTCTGAGTGAAAAGGGGTGGAAACTGTTTTATGAGTTCCTGCACATGACTTTCTATAATTGTTGCTGAATTGAAGTTATGGTATAGTATGCTATTGATATTGATGTATTGAAGGAAATGGTGTTATTCGATTTTTAATCTTTTTATGTGATATTACTTCATAGAATGTTCATGTGATATTACAGTTACTGAGAAGTGGTTGAACCCATGAGTATAAATTCTCACGTAATTAAGCAGTCAGTTAGTCTTTGACTGGTGTGCAGCGAATGCAGTAGCTATTGAGGAGTACTCTGACTGAATCATTGTAATACCTGAACCAAGGTTATTTTTTTTTTTTTTTTTGTTGGTTTGTTTTTGTACTTTGAAGTTTAATTTATTTTGTTTGTTTTGTTTTACTTAAGGGATTTTCCACTATGGAGCTTTTTTATGTTTTTGCACCTGTGAGCATTCTGCACGTTATTGGCTTGGGAAAAATGAAATAAAAAGAAAAAGCTGGAATTCAACGTCCTCCATTCATTATTTGAAGAACTTTAGACGGTGCCCCTAGTTGAATCGTGACAGTTCATGTATGTTTTTTTTTTTCTCTCATCATGTACTTGAGTTTGCCTTTTAAATGAAATAAAAACAGTTGTTCACAAAAAAATTGTTCACAAAAAAAATGCGATCACCGTGATCCGATCGAATCGTCAGTCAATCAGAACACGGCATGTTTACACTTGGCAACATCAGCTGACTTCTCTATCTGGATAACCGATTGGATCTATCATTCCTGAAGTGGTGGGTTTTCTTTTGAAAACCATTTTTGAGTCGCGGGACATTTAACAAAAGAAAATAACTGAGTTTTTTTCTGATTTCATCATAAACTTCTGCCATCGCATATCATCCCACTAAGCTGGTGAACGATCACAACTTCAGCTGTGTCATTATGACACACCCCTTATGCCATTCATTGGTCCTGACTTTTATTCACACAGGGTGCGTTCTGGGACTGATCCTAGCAAACTTAATAGGTCCCCATCATCGGGACTGATCCCAAGATCAATCCCAGGATGTGTTTGCATTCACACAGAAGGCACTCTAGCAATTCTATGGCATTTTTCTGGAATCAATACTCTGTGTGAAAGGGGCAATTGTTTCCTACATGGCACAAGCTAATTGGCCACTATGCTATACAAAAGTCAAACAAATATGTGCGAATGAAGAAGGTAACTGGACGAACCTTTGACCAAATAGATAGCAGTGATGTGGTTACTCAGATTGTGGCTCTTAGGAGACTAACTTCCACAGAAGAAACTTTGTTTCTCAGCACATAAAGATGAACTTCTTACCATGATTTCAGACTGTGGTGATCTGGTTCCTCCACTGCATGGATCTTCATGTGTAGCTTCAGGTGACTTTTAAAAGAGAAACTCTTTCCGCACTGATCACACATGTGCGGCTTCTCTCTGCTGTGGATCTTCTCATGTGCTTTCAGATTTTCTAACTGACTGAATGTCACAGAATGAACACTTGTGAGGTTTCTCTCCGGTGTGGATCCTCTGGTGCAGGTTTAAACAGCTTGCTGAAGTAAGAGTCTTGTCACACTCAAAGCACATGTACTCTCTCACACCAGTGTGAATTTTCTGATGTACATGTAAACGCCGCTGATGTGAAAAACTCTTTCCACATACAGAACAGGAATGTGGCTTCTCCTTCATATGAACGGTCAGGTGTGTCTTCAGAGCTGATGACCGAGGAAATGTTTTGCTGCACTGATCACACTTGAACGGCTTCTCTCCGGTATGGATCCTCATGTGATCAGTAAGACTGTGTTTGTATGTGAAACTCTTCCCGCACTGATCAAATGAGAGTGGCTTTTCTCCAGTGTGAACTCTCATGTGTCCTTTAAGGGTTCCTTGTTGTGTGAAACTCTTCTCGCACTGATCACATGGGAACGGCTTCTCTCCGGTGTGAACCCTCATGTGATGCTCAAGACTTTGTTTGGTTGAGAGACTCTTCCCGCACTGATCACATGGGAACGGTTTCACTCCAGTGTGAACTCTCATGTGATACTCAAGATAATGTTTGTATGTGAAACTCTTCCCGCACTGATCACGTGTAAATGTTTTTTCTCCAGTGTGGATTGTCATGTGTTTTTTTAAGGGATCCTTTTTCTTTGAATTGATTTCCGCACTGATCACACGTGAACGGTTTCTCTCCAGTGTGAACTCTCATGTGACACTCAAGACTGTTTGTTTGCGAAACTCTTTCCACACTGAGTGCAGGTGATAGATTTATTGGCTCTTCTTTTCTTTAAAAATGTCTTTTTAGTCTTTGAGCGACTCAAAGGTTTATCTGCAGGTTTGTCATGATGCTCTTCCTCCACTTCATTCAGTTCTTCACTCTCCTCACTCTCTTCCATCAGGTCTGAAATGAAAAAAAAAATCACTTTAAATAAACCAAAATTCAAAGAGAAATATAAAAGTGAATCCTGATGTAATAGCAGAAACAAGACAGCTGCTATAAAACATTATTGTCACGAATCCGGTTCGTGGCCTTCCGTCTGATTGCCACCAGAGGTCACCCTTCCATCATATTGACTCTCACACTACACAGACTGTTTCACATTACCTTGCACTACAATTCCCATCAGCCATTGCACTGAGACACTCACAGCTGATTGCACTGATCTCACAGTTGATTGCACTGATCACACACCCTACATAAACCATGGACTTCCTCTTCCTCTTTGCCGAGTATTGTATGCACATATCTCTCTCCTAGCGATAGCTACTCTACGGAGCCCACTTAGTTGTCATAGTCTTGCCTGTTTTCTCGTGTTTGATTTCTGCCCGTGTTTCCTGGATTAACCTTTTGCCTTGCCGTTCGGACTCTGTTTGCACCTCGTTTGGATTATTGCTCGTGTACCTGGATTATCTCTCTGCCTTGCCCTGTTGGATATTGTTCGCTGATCGCAGACCTACACTTGCCCTAGGATTACTCTTTGTCTTGCCTGTGATATACCTGTTTGCCATTGTTTGACCCTTGCTTGTTTCCTGACCACGCCTTTGTAAATAAAAAGCTTGCATATGGATCCGCACGTCTGCAATACTACAGGCCTAAAGTGAAGTAAGTAGAATTCACATTGATTTAATTGATGGGTTTTAGTGTTATGCGAGATGTAAACCATCACTTTATGAAAGATTATATAAGTATATTTTTTCATTTTTGGATTAATTGCTATTTTTGCAAATGTAGCAGCACAAATGGGTCTTCTGAAGCAGTACAATATTTTAGACTGAGATTTAAATCATTGATCAGCTCATGCAAACACAGCCCAGACAAACACTGGTTCTTGGTTGGTACATAATTGTTGACTTTGACATCCCAGCACTCCATGCTTCCTTTGCTCTGAAAACATTGATTTCAAAAACATATTCAAGTATGAGTTTATTAAATTAAAAAACGTGAGGAGCAAATATCAGCCTGAAATGGTAAATAACGTTAGCAAAGCAGGCATCATAATGCTCCTCGAGCCGGGCCTTCGGCTGCATTAGTAAACTTAATTAGCATCACATGGATATGCTAGATGAAACTGACGAAGCGGATTATACATTTTTAACACAAAGTTTTAAACTATTATAATATAGTGAATGGGTGGGTTTGTCTTACCTGTTGCTTTAGTTTCTTTGGCTCGAGAGTTGGTTAGATCTGTCAGCCGTCTTCCTGGTTTAAAAGACAAAAATCACCAGACTTCTTTGTCTGTGTCCGACTAAGAAAGACAATCACAAATATATATATATATATATATATATATATATATATATATATATATAAATAAAAATAATATTATTATTATTATTATTTTTATTTTATTTTTTCCCACTGACAAACTATAAAACACTGCATATTTAACACTTGCCATTGATAACTTTGATGTAATGGCGTGTTAGTTCCTCTTTGTATTAGCGTTACTGAGCTGGTTAAAATAATAAGATACGAAAATAAATCATAAACATTCAAAAGTGCTTTAAATAGGAATAAAGAAGCTTGAAATACTTACCTTTTTCTTTTTGTGACTCTTTGAGTGAAGCTCAGCTTACCTGTGATTTGACGGGCTGACTTCACGCGACTGACTAGAAAACCGCCGCGGTTTTTTTATTGTTTTAGGAAACACAATAAAAATACATATTTTGCCTTAGTAAAAGTTATTACATTAAAAAAAGCTTAATGTAGGCGTAATATGAAAGATATGTACACTGCAAAAAAAAATTAAGATAAGTGGTTGCAAACAATTTATTTTAGCTACATTTAAATAAAAAATGTTGAAAGTTAGTCAACTACATTTGTTTATTTAAATATAGGTAAAATAAATTGATTGGAACCGCTTTCCTTAAAAAATGCAGCAAATTCAATGAATCATTTTTCCAGTGAAATATAGTAAATATTAGTAAATATATAAATATAAATATTAAATAGCTATATTTACTATTGTTTATGTATTTATTTGATTAGATTTTAATTAGTTATAATAACCTACAGCCCTATACTCTATAAACATTTTCTCCAAAAACATTGTTTAAAAGAAAAGAAAAAGTAAAAGAAAAGGTTGTTTAAAGTCTGTTCAATGCAGTCATATTTGAATGGGAAACCTGATATATGGTGTTAAATCAAAAGGAATTGTTTAAATAAAGTGAACAGCATCAAAAAATTTTTCTTTTTTTGCAGTGAGCGGTGTTATCATCCCTGTAATAACACAACAAAAAGAGAAACAAATCTGTTGTACAGTTAAGTGATGGAACATTCTGTGAAATTATAACCCTGGTGGCTTTCAAGTGTGAGGATGGGGCATCTTCTGCTTCCACCACAAACAGATTCTGTGTTTTAGCTAAAGAGCGTTCATGTAGGAATTTTTTTTTTTTTTTTTTAGAGATGTTCAACTAAATATATCCTGAACATTTACATAGTGTCTCATAATGTATTTACTGTCCATCCACAATCACTTTAATGTAAATGTGTAATTATTAGGTCTAAGGACAAACTGTATGTCATTCCACTTCCAAACAATATTGAAAGAGACTAAAAACTCCTGGGGAACGGCTTCTGCAGCTTTATACAGATATCAGTGCCAATTGTTTGCTTTATTTCTCCATAAAATTTATAATGATATGTTATAATAATGCAGTGATATAATATTAATGCAGAGTGAGTGAACTTCAGTTTTTACCCTTGCAATGTAGACAGTGTTTACTTGACTGTACACTTTATAATGCATTCGCTTTATTTATTTGTTTTATTACTTTCTGAAAGCAATGTATGAAGTGAATGAAGTAATGAAGTGAATTCCAAGCATGAAGAAGTAAACTTAAAAATTACTCAAAAATGTGACTTAAAACATACTACAACTTCAGGTTATTTAATAATGTACTTTGAAAGTATGCTTTCAATGCATTGTTACAATGATCATTTTCAGCACACAGTTAAAAAATATTCATAAAATATTTAAGTGCAAATAAATATACTTATAAAAGATAAACAGAACTTTCAATTCAAGTATATTTTTCTAAAATATTTTTAGAAACTATACTAAATAATTATTTTAAAGTGTTTTAAAAGTTGTATTGTTAAAATAGGCAAAAGCATCATGCTAATATACTTTTTATATATTTAAAGATAGTACATTTTTGTTAGTATATTTGCAGTGTACTATTAAAAGAGAGAATATATTACAAATACAATAAAGTATACTTTTTTCACTAGGATTAAACTGCATAAACACATTGCATTACACCAAATACATTTAAAAAAAAAAAAAATCATTAATTAAACACTGCATCGTCAGAGTTGGCATTGTGGTTTTATCAGACACTTGCACTTAACATTATATGAGAATCAGGCTCAAATGGAGTTAACAAGGTTTTTGACCAGTGAATGAGATCTGTTTTGTCTTGAGTGCATCGCATTACGCTTTCATCAACTTACAGGTTATAACATTTATTGTAGCTATATGGGCGCTTAGTTTTTCTTGTTGTTTAATAAACTTGGCTAAAATCTCATGATATGAAGCGCTATATGCACAGGATATTTAAAACGTATAAATGTACACTGAACAAAACTATAAACACAACACTTGTTTTTTTCCCCATTTTTCATGAGCTGAACTCAAAGATCTAAGACTTTTTCTATGTACACAAAAGGCCTATTTCTCTCAAATATTGTTCACAAATCTGTCTAAATCTGTGTTAGCGAGCACTTCTCCTTTGCCGAGATAATCCATCCACCTCACAGGTGTGGCATATCAAGATGCTGATTAGACAGCATGATTATTGCACAGGTGTGCCTTAGGCTGGCCACAATAAAAGGCCACTCTAAAATGTGCAGTTTTATCACACAGCACAATGCCACAGATGTCGCAAGTTTTGAGGGAGTGTGCAATTGGCATGCAGACTGCAGGAATGTCCACCAGAGCTGTTGCCCGTGAATTGAATGTTCATTTCTCTACCATAAGCCGTCTCCAAAGGCGTTTCAGAGAATTTGGCAGTACATCCAACCGGCCTCACAACCCATTGATTACATATATTTTAAGACAAGTGTATATCAAATAGATGGAAACTCTAGTATTAAAACACTTTACAATAAGATTCCATTTGTTAGCATGACCTATCAATAAACAATAGTTATATAGCAATTATTCTTCTTAAGGTTAATTTCAAAATTTACTAATACATAAAATCAAAAGTTCAATCTGTTAAAATTATTTAATGCACAATGAACAAACATGAATGATCAAGTGTTTGTATTAAATACCATTCACAAACATTAATTGATGTTGTAAAAATATATTGTTCACTCACTGTAAGCTGATGTTAGATAATAACATGAAGTCATGTAAATGAATGGTATCTTTTTGTAAAGTCAATACAGAAGATAAAATTTGGCTGTACTATCATTTAATCCAAACTCTGTACATGCAAATCAATTTATAACTTTTTTTAAATGCGTTTTTCTGGATTTGTTTGTTGTTATTCTGTCTCTCACTTTTAAAATAAACCTACCATTAAAATTATAGACTGATCATGTTATGGAGAGCGCTCCTGTAACTCCCTCTTCGGGCCATCAGAGGGCTCCATCACCTGAGTACTAATTTCCCCTTTCACTTCATTTCCCATCGGCCCCGTACCTGGCACTGTTCACCATTCCCCACCTGTTCCCCATTATCTGGACTATTTATAGAACTGTGTCACCTAGGCCCTTTGCCAAGTATTGTTTTGCCCTGGTGAACATTGCTAAGCGTTACTCCTGTTTCCTTCGGACTGCCTTGTGTTTATTCCTTGCCTGCTCATCGTTTTCTCGTCGGATTGCTGCCTGCCCTGTTGACTTTTGCCTTGTTTCATGGACTATTGTTATTGGATTGCCGCCTGCCCTGACCCACGCCAGTCTTAGTTTCTGTCTGTCCGCCGCCTGCCCCAATCTCAGGTCTGCTCAATGTTTACCTCTCTGACAACACTATTATTCTGCCTTATCTGTGTCTTGACTTCTGCTTGTTTGATTGTTACCAATAAAACTGCAAATGGATCCCAGTTTGAGTGATGAATCATTACAGAATACTTCGCCACCTCAATCCAGCAGCTATTTATTATCTGTCATCAGAACTGTCCGCACAAGCAACACAATTAGCCACTCATCATCATCAGCTGCAGAAACTCACTACCCTCACCGAAGAACTAGTCCAGACTCTACAAGCACTGCAAGTATCTCCGCCTGATCTCTCGTTGTCCCAGACTAACGCCGCCATTACGACTGCATCAGCCCAAACATCCAGCGTGAGTCCCCGCTTAGCATTCCCTGAAAAGTACGATGGTAACCCTGCTCAGTTCAAGAGATTCCTTCTCCAATGCACTCTATTCGTTAATCAACAACCTACCCTATATTCTACGGAGGAGGGGAGGATTTCATTCGTTTGTTCGCTACTCACCAGTAAAGCTATGGAATGGATGATGGCAGTATGGAGAGGTGGCAGATCTCCATTTCCCACGTTCGCTGTTTTCCTCCAATGATTCCGGGAGGTCTTCGATCACTCAAAGGACGGTCGAAGTGCAGATGAACAGCTGCTAACACTGACCCAGGGAAGGAGAACTGCGGCAGAGTACGCCCTTTCTTTTCATACACTCGCTGCTCAGACGACTTGGACGGAGGATCCTCTGAAGGTGCATTTCCGAAGAGGATTAAATCACAACTTGCAGACTGAGTTAGCATGCTGAGATGAGGGAAGAACTCTAGATCAGTTTATTGACCTCACGATTCAGATTGACAGTCTTCTCAGATCCCGACATCCCTCGACACGAGCACCAATTATGGCAGTTTCTGATAACCACGAACCCATGCAAGTTGACACCTATCACATCTCGCCTGAGGAGAGAAATCGTCGCATTAATCACCGACTGTGTCTCTACTGCGGCGAACCTGGCCATATGAGAATTTCATGCCCCGCGACCCGGGTGAGTGTTTCCATTCTCGCTCTTAATATTGATAACTGCATTACTGTTCCTGTCACCCTCACTCTCCCCACGGGAACTGTATCGGTGCGTGCCATGTTAGACTCTGGTGCGGCTGGGAGCTTCATGTCATTAGACTTTGCTCTAGAACGTAGTATCTCTCTAATAAAATGTCTTTCTCCTTTGGCAGTCGAGGCGGTCGGCAGGTGCCCCTGGGCACAGGAAAGATAACTCATTTAACATCGAAACTTAACATGACAACGGGAATTCTTCATCAAGAGACTATTTAGTTTTACCTCATTTCTACTTCTCATGCACCCATCATTCTAGGGTTACCATGGCTCTGGAGGCATAACCCCATCATTTCCTGGCAGGAATCTCAGATAATCAGCTGGATTGAGAATTGTTTTTCCCGTTGTATTCCCAGCATCAATCCCCTTCATCTCCGAACTGTTAGTGTTACAGAGACAGACATTCTGTGGTTACCCAGTGTATATCATGATTTAAGTGAAGTATTTAGCAAATCCAAAGCCTCTCAACTGCCTCCTCATAGACCCTCAGACTGCGCTATCGATCTTCTGCCTGGTTCCAATCTCCCGAAAGGCTGAATATTTCCCTTGTCTCAACCAGAATCTGAAGCCGTGAATAGATACATCCAAGAAGAACTAGCTAAGGGCTTCATTCATCAATCAACCTCACCTGCATCCGCAGGATTTTTCTTCATGAAGAAGGAGGGCGGTCTACGTCCACGCATTGATTATCATGGCCTCATTGAAATAACTGTTAAATTGCGTTACCCACTACCCTTAGCACCCTCTGCTTTTTGGAACTGCAAAATTCTTCACCAAGCTAGATTTTCGCAGTGCATATAATCTCATTCGAATCCGGGCAGGAGATGAATGGAAAACTGCTTTCTCCACAACCACTGGGCACTACGAATACAGGGTTATCCCCTTCCTAGTCAACAGTCAGTCCATCTTCCAGTCATTTATTAATAACGTTTTCAGAGATATGCTCAACAAGTACATCATTGTTTACATTGATGATATCCTGATCTATTCCGACTCCCTTAAAGAACATATTCAACAGGTCAGGGCGGTTCTCAAATGCCTAATCAAGCATCAACTTTACGCCAAAGCAGAGAAATGTGAGTTTTATTTAACATCCATCTCTTTCCTGGGCTACGTGATTAGCAATGAGGGCGTTGCTATGGATGAAACCAAGGTCAACGCAGTCCTTAACTGGCCACTACCATCTACCATTAAAGAACTGCAACGTTTCCTGGGGTTTGCCCATTTTTATCGCCGCTTCATCAGAGGTTTCAGTGCAGTAGCTGCCCCGCTCACAGATTTGACGAGGAGGGGTTCTAGTCGTCTTCACTGGTCGTACACTGCCCGAGAAGCTTTTCTGGAATTAAAGCAACGGTTCACCACCGCTCCCATATTGCACCACCCTGAGCCTGGTTTACCGTTCATAGTGGAGGTTGACGCTTCCAACATCGCAATATTAGCAGTAATGTCACAACGTTGGGGCTCACCGGCGAAAATGTTTCCATGTGCTTATTATTCACGTAAATTAAGCCCAACGGAGAGAAATTATGATGCTGGTGACAGGGAGTTGCTGGCCATGAAAGCAGCACTCGAGGAGTGGCATTATTGGCTGGAGGGAGCGAGACACCCATTCACTGTACTAACTGATCATCGCAATCTGGAGTACTTAAAGACGGCTAAGAGACTCAATCCATGACAAGCCAGATGGTCTCTGTTTTTCTCCAGATTCGATTTCAGCTACCGGCCAGGATCAAAGAACACAAAGGCGGATGCTCTGTCACGACAATTTGAGAGAGACTCTGAACCCAGTATACCAGAGAATGTTATTTCCCCAACTCTCATTGTAGTGGGACATTATTACCGAGATTAAGCAGGCCAATACCAAACTAGATGCTCCGACCGAATGTTTCTATAGATAAGTTGTTTGTCCCTGAAGTCCTGCGAGAGAGAACCATCACACAAGTCCATACCTCACTCAGCTCAGGTCATCCTGGTATTAACGCGTCTATCCAACTTCTTCAGAACCGGTTCTGGTGGCCATCTCTAAGAAAGGATACAATTAATCTGATTCGTCAATGCCACCTATGTAATACCCAGAAACCTTACCATTTATTACCAGCAGGACTCCTCCAGTCTCTCCCCATACCACAACGCCCCTGGTCACATATCGCCATAGATTTCATCACAGAACTTCCTAGTTCCAATGGCCATACCACTATCCTTACCGTCGTTGACCGTTTCTCTAAGGCCTGTCGCCTCATTGCCCTACCTAAGTTGCCCACCGCTCTGGAAACAGCTGAACAATTATGTAATCTAGTCTTTCGTTTCTATGGTTTACCTGAATACGTTGTCTCCGACCGGGGTCCCCAGTTTACCTCCTGTCTATGGTCTGCTTTCTTCAAGGCACTGGAGGTCAATGTTAGCCTCACCTCGGGCTACCATCCCCAATCCAATGGTCAGGTAGAGAGACTTAACCGGGAGTTAACCAGGTTGCTTCGATCATATTGTAGTCGAATCAGCAGGACTGGAGCCGTTATATCATGTGGGCCGAATACGCTCAAAATTCACTCCGTAAACCCTCCACTGGGTTAACTCCATTCCAGTGTATCAACCACCCCTGTTCCCCTGATCAGGAGAACCATCTAATGTTCCCGCAGTCAATGATTGAATTCAAAGGAGTGAGGAAACGTGGAATCAGGCTCATCATCACTTGCGGCAAGCTGTAAGACGTCAACAGATTCAGGCTGACCGGCATCGTCGTCCCAGCCCGGAATACAGTGCTGGCCAGTGGGTATGGTTATCCACTGTCACCGTCTCCGTTTGCCATGCCGCAAGCTCAGTCCCAGGTACGTGGGTCCTTTAAGTTATTCGTCAAATTGCCCCTGTATCTTTCGAATTGGCTTTACCTAACCACTACCGTGTCTCTCCCACATTTCACATCTCATTGTTGAAGCCTGCTGTTGGTCCCGGTGAGGGAGGAGAGGAGGTGCCCGAGGACGAGGGCCCCCTACCCATAACGGTGGAAGGCGAGGAGATCTATCAGGTGCAAGAACTGCTCGACTCCAGGCGCCGGGGGAGAACTCTCCAATATCTAGTTGACTGGGAGGGCTACGGCCCGGAGGAAAGGTCCTGGGTGAATGCGGACGACATTCTAGATCCCAGTCTTGTGGAGGAGTTCCACCGTGACCATTCAGAAAGACCGGCCCCCAGACCACGTGGAAGACCCCGGCGTCGACCACCTCGCTTCCGGAGCCACTCGCAGGAGGGGGGCTCTGTGATGAAGAGCGCTCCTGTAACTCCCTCTTCGGGCCATCAGAGGGCTCCATCACCTGAGTACTAATTTCCCCTTTCACTTCATTTCCCATCAGCCCCGTAACTGGCACTGTTCACCATTCCCCACCTGTTCCCCATTATCTGGACTATTTATAGAACTGTGTCACCTTTGCGAAGTATTGTTTTTCCCCGGTGAACATTGCTAAGCGTTACTCCTGTTTCCTTCGGACTTCCTTGTGTTTATTCCTTGCCTGCTCATCGTTTTCTCGTCAGATTGCTGCCTGCCCTGTTGACTTTTGCCTTGTTTCACGGACTATTGTTATTGGATTGCCGCCTGCCCTGACCCACGCCAGTCTTAGTTTCTGTCTGTCCGCCGCCTGCCCCGATCTTAGGTCTGCTCAATGTTTACCTCTCTGATCACACTATTATTCTGCCTTATCTGTGTCTTGACTTCTGCTTGTCTGATTCAGTTACCAATAAAACTGCAAATGGATCCCAGTTTGAGTGATGAATCATTACAGATCATTTCTTTGTCAAACGTACAAAATCAGCAGGGGATCAAATAATTTTTCCCCCCACTGTACATGCATAGGGAAAATGAGCTACCAAGCATAATATATCATAACATTAAACTACTTCACATTATATATCTATTAGTCTACGGGGGGAATCAGTACTGTATATAAATGATGCCATGCAGACAGCGTGATTTATTTGCACATGTGCTCTGATTTAATGAGCAGGTGAGCAGCGGTACAGCACTGATCAATGACTACAGTGTCAACAGATCTTTAAAAATGCAAAGATTTGCTCCACTAGATTATGACCAGTCATAACCCTCCTCTCCATCATATGATAAATTACTGAATTAGAAACACAAATTTTACTAATCTTTACAGTTTACTAATTATTTAATTATTGTATTATATTATCATATATTATTAATTATATTGACTTCATTTAAATATAGCGCAGTGTTTTTCAGCTCATTTAACAGCAGGTTAAACTGAGCTGCAGGTGTTCAGTGAATGAGATGCAGGCTTTTGAGCTGAAATACAGCACACTAAAGCAATGCAGCTGTTCTGTGGATTCACTACAGAGTGTTCGTCCTGGCTGTGATTCCAACTCTGATGTCTACAACAGCAGTGAACAGACTTCTTCTTATTACGAACATCAGGTCTCATGAACAAGTACAGAAAACAGTCAGCAAGTGGATTCACATACATGAGCAATTCTGCACAGTGGATACATTTCTCAACAACAAAACTGTCATTGGAAAAAAAGAGTTGAATTAATAACATAATCACAAAAGGCAGAATGAGAAATGTGTAAGTCAACAGCACCAGGAACAAACTGCCCAAAATTAATTTGCGCTTAAGAGCAGTCAGTGATATTGAGTGAGAAAGACCTCGCCAAGTGCCAGCAAAACAGAGAATGATTATGGGGTAGGGAATTAAACACACTATACACCAATGTAGATCTTCAAAAAATATACAAGGGGGTTTCACTTTTGCAAAGGTCAGAGGCACAAACCAGAAGATCACAGAAATAAAACAGGAGAGTTTGAGTGAATGGTGAGATCTGGACCAGACAGGATGAGAAACCAGAATATATCGTTCAAAAGCAACACATGCCATAAAATACAGACCCACCATCAAAGAATAGTCATATGCACTATACAGTTTCTGTGTCCATGAGGTTGCTGTTCCTATTAACATACAAATGACCTGTATGAGATCTGAAAGTATCAAATGACTAACAAAAACTGAAGCAGCAGGCCGAGATTTGACGAGGAAACACAAGGCAATCAGAGTTAAGATCATGACTGGAATCTCAATGACTGAAAGAACACAGACAAATACAGATTCTGCATAATCTTTTTTCATTTGTAATTTCCTCAACTCCCAATAAAGTACATCATCATCTGATCCAGTTGAGTCATTGATGCAGATGTTATGTTGTCCCGTTGTTTCACAAATTTCTGAGAGGAAGCAGTAAATAACCCAGTCAGTTTCAATATGTAAAACAAATGCTTTAATTTCTCAATGTAAAAAATGTATTATTTGTAAAAACAGATGGTCTAACATGTTTCTTCTGTCTAAATGTTGCCATTCAAATGGGGCATGTGTTACAGGGATAGTTCACCCAGAAATGAACACTGTGTCATCATTTACTCACTTCATGTTGTTTCAAATCTGAAAAAAATTGTTCATCTTCTGATTTTTAATGAATTCTGAGAGATTTCTGTCCCTCCGCTGACAGTCAACATAACAGCCAGTTTGATGATTACAAAAAAAATTATTAAACTAATTCATATGAATTGAGAGGTTTAGTCCAAATTATCTGAAGAGATTTGATCACTTTATATGATGAACAGATTTAATTTAGGCTTTTATTCACATATTTACACTGATCAGCAAACATAAACAGAACCTCATTGGTTCTTCCGGATCAAGCAAGTGTGCTTGAGCTTCTGTTTGCTATGACTACTGTGTGCGCTGATTCATGTTTATCTGTGAATAAAAGCCTAAATTAAATCTGTTCAGCATATAAATCGATCGAGTCTCTTCAGAAGATGCAGACTGAACTGCACAATTCACCTGGGTCTTTATGAACTCTGTGTTGCCTGTAAGTGGAGGGACAGAAATCTCTCAGATTTCATTAAATATATCTTCATTTGTGTTCTGAATGTGAAGAAAGTTTTACAGGATTTGAAACGACATGAGGGTTAACGAATGATGACAAGATTTTAATTTTTGTGTGAACGAACCATTTAAAACACATTTCAGGCTTAATATTAAGAAATGTGAATTGTGCATAAGTAGGACTCCAAATAAAGTTTAATTATCATTTTTATATCAATAAGTCTCGGGTGATTTGTCAGTAAAAATGTTAATAGATTTGATCTACACTTAGTATGAAATAAATATATTTTAAATATTACTTTTTTTTCTTTTCTTTTCCTAGGGTTAACTTTGAAATCTCTCTGTCCATAAAATTTTTTATTTAAACAATATCATAAGAATGTTGTTCTGAATATTCATTATCACAGCACAACTTCTAGTGTGATAGTGCTTTAATAAAATAGTTCAATAAACAAGTAACAAATATTATACAACTTACATTTATGACAGAACTTGTCCAGTTGGTTTGTGTTTCTTTTTCCACAGAGAAGTCAAAGGAGAACGTTCAGCGTTGCATTTTCCACACCCATCAACTCCACACCGTAAAAACACATCCAAACGCTGTCGATCTGATGGGAGAACATATTTGAGATACAAACAAAAGTGAATAAACTTTTAGTCCATTTGGTAAGTTTAACTCTAACATTTCTAGTTTGAATAGTGAGATCTTACTGTGATGTAAGGAGCAAGACGACTGGAGAAGCTGCAGTGAATGGTGTTTATTGAGCAACAGTTGTAACATATGCTGAAATAAGACAAGTAATGACAAATAAAATAAACAGATGGTAGTCAAAAAAGGGTACACTAAAAACACTAAGAATGCTTTCTAGTTTATTGGTCACAGTGTTTTTCACTTCCTCGGTCAAATTAGAAACCTGCAAACACTAAGAGAAAGCACAAACGCTCAGACGTTCTTAATTCTTTTGCTGCTTTGTGAACTCAGATGTTTTCTTTAGGAAACAGAAATCTGTGTCTGTGGTAAGGGGGGGCGTGGTTAGTGGAGTCTGCAGCGGGAGAGAGAGGTTGGAGACGAGCGGTGAGTAAGTGGGTCAAGTGCAAGATGACATTCACCTGCTTCTCGTTTCAGTGGTTGGCGTGGAGAGATCATAAGCCACAGAGAGACAGGAAGTGGCAGAGAGAGACAGGCTGAGGACTCGGGAGTAGGAACTGTCGCTGTGGACCAAAGAATCACCAAAGTGCTGTGTACTTATGTTATTTGAAGTGCCAAAGAGCACAAGTGTTTTGTTGATAAAGTATTGAATAAATTACCCGAGCCTCAGTCACACTGACTCCGACTTCTTCCTTCCTTTCCTCGAATATTGTTACACTGGTGCCGAAACCCGGGAAGGAAGCCGCCCGCCGCTGTCATGCAGTCACTGCCGAGTTCGCTGATTGCGGAAATGATCCAATCGCTCGTGGGCCTCCACCAAGAACACCATCAGGCGCTGCTGGAGATGCGAGACAACCGTTTCTGATACAGGCCCAGCAGGAGGACCGTGAGCTGTTCCGGAGCTGGATGGACCAGGAGGTACGGGCAGGAGGGCCGTCATCAAGAAACCCAGCTGGCCCCACTCATCTGCCCCTGAATAAAATGGGGCCACAGGATGACCCAGAAGCTTTCCTCGATCTCTTCAAGAAGTCGGCCGAGGCATGTGGGTGGCCACGAGACCACTGGCCAGTGCGTCTCATACCTCTGCTCTCGGGGGAGGCGCAGGTGGCAGCCCAACGGTTGCCCATCCAAAACCTCCTGGTCTTCACCGACCTGAAGCGAGCCATCCTTCAGCGGGTCGGCCTGAGCCCAGAACAACATCGCCAGCGGTTTCGGTCGCTGGATCTGGGCGATAGTGGCCGGCCCTTCGTGCTAGCTCAACAGCTCCGGGATGCCTGCCGCAAATGGCTGCTGGCCGGGGGAGGCGACGTCAAGCAGATTCTCGACTGAGTGGTGCTGGAGCAGTTCATCGGCCGTCTCCCGAGGAAGATGGCAGAGTGGGTCCAGTGCCACCGCCCGACGTCGCTAGACCTGGCCATCCAATTGGCGGAGGACCAGATGGTGGCGTGCCCAGGAGTCGGCGAATCCCTGCCAGCAGTTTCTCTCTCTCTCTCTCTCTCTCTTACATTTACATTACATTTAGTCATTTTGCAGACGCTTTTATCCAAAGCGACTTACAATTGGGGAATACATAAAGCGATTCGTCTTGAAGAGGCAATCAGACAGAGGAAGTGCTCGTAACAACAAGTCTCAGGCATTGTTCAAATAAGTACAAGCTAGAAAGGAAAGGAATAAATAAAGAGAAAGAAAGTTTTTTTTTTTTTTGTTTTTTTTTTGTTTTTTTTAAAGTTTAGGGTGAAGTCAAGTAGTGCTGAAAGAGATGAGTTTTCAGTTGTTGCTTGAAGATTGATAGGGATCCAGCATTCCGGATAGGGGTGGGAAGATCATTCCACCAGCCAGGAATGGTGAATGAGAATGTTCTGGAGAGTGATTTTGAGCCTCTCTGTGATGGTACCACGAGGCGTCGCTCACTAGCAGATCTCAGACTTCTGGAGGGGGTGTAGATTCGTAATAGTGAGTGGAAGTAGGCGGGTGCTGAGCCTGTGGTTGTTCTATATGCAAGCATCAGTGCCTTGAACTTGATCCGAGCTGCAACTGGTAGCCAGTGCAAGGAGATAAAGAGAGGTGTAACATGGGCTCTTTTGGGCTCATTGAAGACCAGACGTGCCGCTGCATTCCGAGTCATTTGTAGAGGTTTGATTGTGTTTGATGGAAGTCCAGCCAGAAGAGCATAGCAGTAGTCCAGCCTAGAAATGACAAGGGCCTGGACAAGAAGTTGTGCACCATGCTCTGTCAGAAAGGGCCTGATCTTTCTGATGTTGTGTAGTGCAAACCTGCAAGATCGAGCAGTCTTTGCAATGTGCTCTTTGAAGGTCAACTGGTCATCAAAGATTACACCAAGATTTCTGACCGAAGTTGATGGGGCAATTGTTGATGAACCTAACTGAATCGTGAAGTTATGCTGTAGGGTTGGAGTAGCAGGGAAGACAAGAAGCTCAGTCTTTGCCAGGTTGAGCTGTAGGTGATGTTCTTTCATCCATGCCGAGATGTCCGCCAGGCAGCCTGAGATCCGTGCAGCTACCGTTGGATCATCTGGTTGAAAAGAGAGATAGAGCTGTGTGTCATCAGCGTAGCAATGGTAGGAGAAGCCATGTGCCTGTATGATGGGACCCAGTGATGTCGTGTATGTGGAGAAGAGGAGGGGTCCAAGAACCGATCCCTGAGGAACCCCAGTGACCAGTTGATGTGCTTTGGATACCTCTCCTCCCCAGGCCACCCTGAAAGACCTACCAGTGAGATAGGATTCAAACCAGCGAAGTGGAATCCCAGTGATGCCCAGAGATGAGAGCGTAGACAGGAGGATCTGATGATTAACAGTGTCAAACGCAGCAGATAGATCCAGCAGAATGAGGACTGATGATCTGGAGTCTGCTTTTGCAATTCGCAGGGCTTCAGTGACTGAGAGTAGTGCAGTCTCAGTTGAATGGCCACTCCTGAAACCTGACTGTTTAGCATCCAGTTTGTTGTTCTGTGAAAGAAACAATGGAGACCTGGTTGAAGACAACTCGTTTGAGTGTTTTCGCTATGAATGGAAGGAGAGAGACAGGTCTGTAGTTTTCAATAAGAGAAGTGTTTAATGTAGGTTTCTTGAGCAGTGGGGTTACCCAAGCCTGCTTGAACGCAGTGGGGAAAATGCCTGTGAGGAGAGATGTGTTGATGATGTGTGTGCTGGTAAGAGCACCCCCTAATGTTTCTTCTTCCCCTTGTCCTGTCCCACTTCCCAGGTCCCGTCCGGACATTCCTCCTCGAGTCCCACCCCGGGGACGGGGTGGGCCTCCTCCGGAATCTGCCGCCGGCCCGAGAGCGCCGCCCAGGGGGGCGGGGCTAGCCAGCCCAGGGACCGCGGCAGCGCCTTTTCCTCTGCTCTCTCCACGTCAGTCCCTTGATCCACTTCCTGCCACTAGGGCGGCGGGGAGGCCTGGGCCGGCCTGTTGGCGGTGCGGGGACCCAGGGCATTTCATGGACCGGTGCTCAGTGATGGAGGTGTGGGCACTGATCCGGGTCCCAGACAGCCCACAGGCTGCCACCGATCAAGCTGGCCTGTATCAAATACCTGTGAGTATTAAGGGGGGTACTTATCTCGCTTTGGTGGATTCCGGGTGTAACCAGACCTCGATCCACCAAAGCCTGATTCAGCTCGAGGCATTGGATAAAAGCCGCATGGTTCCAGTTCGGTGCGTGCACGGGGATGTGGTGAAGTACCCTCTAATGTCCGCGCTTATTCAATTTCGGGGACAAAAACATAGTGTGGAGGTTGCATTTAACCCACACCTCCGACATCTGCTGATTTTGGGGACAAATTGGCCAGCATTTAGTCAATTACTGGGGTGTTCGTGTGCGGATGTCTCTTGTGGAGAGAGAAAGCTGGAGAATGGAGTGCAGGTGGGGGTGGCTGAACCGGGACCGCGGGATACTGAGCCGGGGGAACGGAGCGCGAATGCGAGGCTAATCCTCCCTGAACGCGATGATTTTCCCCTGGAACAGTCCCAAGATGAGTCGCTGAAATGGGCTTTTGAACATGTCCAAAACATCGACAGTCAGCGTCTCCAGCCTGCCCGTCTGCTCTCCTATCCCTATTTTGAAGGATCGGTTGTACCGAGTGACAAGACGTTCAGTCAAAGCAGGATACAACCCAGTTGTTAGTACCTAAAAGCCGTCGGGAAATGCTATTCCAGGCGGCTCACTGTAATCCGATGGCGGGACATTTAGGGCAGGCAGCGACACTAAATCGTCTCATGACCCGATTCTTTTGGCCGGGCATTCACGAGACTGTGCGCAGGTGGTGCGCGGCTTGTCGTGAATGTCAGTTGATAAATCCACCGGCCTCCTCAAAAGCGCCATTGCGCCCTCTTCCTCTAATGCAGGTCCCCTTCGAGAGAATTGGTATGGACCTCATTGGGCCATTAGAACGATCGGCACGCAGGCATCGCTTTGCATTAGTGCTGACGGACTATGCAACCCGATACCCTGAAGCGGTGGCGCTTCGCAACATTTCAGCGAAAAGTGTACCGAACGCACTGTTTTCGTTAATCTCCCGAGTGGGAATCCCGAAAGAGATTCTCAATGATCAAGGCACGGCGTTTATGTCACGTACATTACACGAACTGTACGAATTGTTGGGCATTAAGTCAATTCGCACCAGTGTCTACCACCCACAAACAGATGGACTGGTGGAACAATTTAATCGCACATTAAAAACCATGATTCGGAAGTTCGTACACGAAGACACAAAAAATTGGGACAGGTGGCTGGAACCCCTCTTGTTCGCTGTGCGGGAGGTCCTGCAAGCCTCCACGTGGTTTTCCCCCTTTGAGCTTCTTTATGGGCGTCAGCCCCGCGGGGTGCTGGACGTCCTAAGAGAAACTTGGGAGGATGGACCTTCAGACAGTCGAAATGAAATTCAATATGTGCTGGACCTGAGAACAAAACTCCACACTTTGGGGCGGCTGTCAATGGAGAATTTGTTACAGGCCCAGGACCGGCAGAGCCAGCTGTACAACCGCGGAACCAGACTACGTCAATTTGCACCGGGAGAAAAAGTACTTGTATTGCTTCCTACGTCTAGCTCTAAATTACTCGCCAAGTGGCAAGGACCCTTTGAGGTCACGCGGCGAATTGGGGATCTTAATTATGAGGTGATTCGTACAGACAGGAGCGGGGCACATCAGATTTATCACCTCAACCTCCTCAAAAAGTGGAGTGAGGCGGAGTCAGTGATGCTAGCGACAGCAGTGAGTGGGGAGGAGGATCTCGGGCCGGAAGTAAGTACCAAACCACAATCGTTAGCTCTTGCCCCTTGGGGAGACCACCTTTCGCCCTCGCAGCTTGCTGATGTAGCCAAGCTACAGGCCGCGTTTGCCGATGTGTTCTCGCCCCTGGCTGGGCGAACCAATCTCATACAGCACCACATAGAGACCGAGCCGGGGGTGGTGATTCGCAGCCGGCCGTATTGTTTACCTGAACACAAAAAAAAGGTAGTTCAGGCAGAATTAGAGGCGATGCTAGAGATGGGAGTAATAGAGGAATCCCATAGCGATTGGGCGAGCCCGATAGTTTTAGTACCTAAAACGGATGGCTCTGTACGATTCTGTGTGGATTATCGCAAGGTGAATGCTGTGTCGAAATTTGACGCATATCCAATTGACGAATTGCTTGATCGGCTGGGTACAGCTCGATTTTAATCGACACTAGATTTAACTAAAGGATATTGGCAGATCCCCTTATCACCTTTATCCAAAGAAAAAACAGCCTTCACAACGCTGTTTGGATTACACCAATGCGTTACGCTTCCGTTCGGGTTATTCGGGGCGCCGGCCACGTTTCAGCGCCTCATGGATAGAATTCTGCGGCCGCATGCGACATATGCCACTGCATATCTAGATGACATCATCATCTATAGTAACGACTGGCAGTGGCACATGGAGCATTTGCGGGCCGTACTGAGAGCGCTGAGGGGGGCCGGACTGACGGCTAACCCGAGGAAGTGTGCGGTTGGGCGGGTGGAGGTCAGGTATCTGGGCTTCCACTTGGGCCACGGGCAGGTGCGTCCCCAAATTAATAAGACCGCAGCGGTTGCGACCTGCCCGAGACCCAAGACCAAAAAGGAGGTGAGGCCGTTCCTGGGGCTGGCAGGATATTATAGAAGGTTTGTACCAAATTATTCGGACCTCACCAGCCTGCTGACTGACCTCACTAAAAAGGAAACTCCAGATCCGGTCCAGTGGACGGAGCTGTGTCAGCAGGCTTTCACCCAGGTAAAGGCTGCTCTGTGTGGCGGACCGCTGTTGCACTCTTCTAATTTTTCTCTCCCCTTCTTGCTGCAGACAGACGCATCGGACAGGGGGCTTGGGGCCGTCCTGGCCCAGGAGATAGAGGGTGAAGAGCGGCTGGTGCTGTACATCAGTCGCAAGCTCTCTAAGAGAGAGACGATGTACAGCACCATTGAAAAGGAGTGTCTGGCGATCCGGTGGGCCGTTCTCACCCTCCGCTATTATCTCACTCTCTGTTCGGACCACGCGCCCCTGCAGTGGCTCCACCGCATGAAAGATACCAACGCGTGGATCACCCGTTGGTATCTGGCCCTCCAGCCCTTTAAGTTCAAGGTGATCCACAGGCCAGGGGCGCAGATGGCTGTAGCAGACTTCCTCTCCAGGAATGGGGGGGGCTGCAGGCCGGAGAGCTCCCCGGCCTGAGTCGGGCGGTGGGGGTATGTGGTAAGGGGGGGCGTGATTAGCGGAGTCTGCAGCGGGAGAGAGAGGTTGGAGACGAGTGGTGAGTAAGTGGGTCAAGTGCAAGATGACATTCACCTGCTTCTCGTTTCAGTGATTGGTGTGGAGAGATCATAAGCCACAGAGAGACAGGAAGTGGCAGAGAGAGACAGGTTGAGGACTCGGGAGTAGGAACTGTCGCTGTGGACCAAAGAATCGCCAAAGTGCTATGTACTTATGTTATTTGAAGTGCTAGAGAGCACAAGTGTTTTGTTGATAAAGTATTGAATAAATTACCCGAGCCTCAGTCACGCCGACTCCGACTTCTTCCTTCCTTTCCTCGAACATTGTTACAGTGTCGTTTTTCCACTCACTGCTGATAGTAAAACTGAAATTGCAGACTTTTAATTGATTAGTTTAACTAAACAATCAGCGATACCAGAAATACAAATATTGTTAACACCATATGAACTCATACATGAGATAACATGACCTAAACTGCAATCATAACGACAATTACAAGACAGATGTTTATGAGCTGATCACCTCATTATTGAACACAACCCATAAAATGAGAAGTGGCTCAGACAAGGACCTGAAATAAAACCCCCAAAGCTACATTAAACAATATACACATGATCTTACCTGAATCAGACTGTGGCTTGAAGATGTTCATCAGTAGATGATGGTGTCTGTGAGCTGATGGTCGTTCTTTTATAGTCTGAATTCACTCTGTAAACAGCAGCGAATGGAGAGTGATTCTGTCAGATAATGAGCTGAAAGAAAGAACAAAGATGCATTAACATAATGAATGCTTAATGCGCATGCAACCACAACTTTGAAATGTACAACCATTACATTTGTGATATAAAACCATTACATGACATCAGAAATTAAACCAAAGGCATTTCATTGAAGACAGTTATATTTGTGAAGCACCATATCAGTCCTTGAGTCTGCTTCAGCTTCAGCTTTGATTTAGTCAGACTCTGGTTAATCGTGCAGTCCTGCTCTTCAGTGATGTTCTGCTAAACTGTACCTCATTCTCATTACTGACTCTTGATGTAGTGATACATGTATATTGTAAAGGTGACTTGACTTACAGTATACTTATAAAGTGTTACCAAAACATATTATCTAGTGTCACAATCAAACTTTAGCTCATGACACACAAACCTAACAAATACACAGAATACAAAAACCTGAATCAGGAAACATTTTACAAGTCAATGTCTTTTAGAGTACTTCTATTATGTGTATTTCAGGACGTCAATTACAGTATACAACATAAATATACAGATGCAGATACAGTAAAATACAACAATGAGCTTTAATAAAAGTTTTCTTTCATTACACTACTGTAAAGAGATCTTCAGTAGATGAAAAGCACTAGAAAAGAAAAGTTTAAAATGCCAAAGATTTGAATATGATCACAAAATACAGCATATTTACAGTAAAAATCAATCAATAAATAAATTCAGCATCCTCAGCCTCATTGCATGACAGCATTGATAATGACCATATTTGTCATACTATAGCAGTTTCTTCCTCCCCTAGACAGTCATCTCTCAGATCTGCACAAATACAGTACATGTAAGAAGTGATTGGCATCAAATCAGTTTGACGGTGATGAGTCTGAGGGTGTTCAACATGTGCTACAGTATTCAGTATGTGCATGCATACATACATACATACATACATACATACATGACATGGGAACAGAAAGAACTTTTAAATAAGACTAAGAAAAGAAGTAGAAAATAAATAATATTAGTAATGTGGTATACATCTGGAACAGAATACGTATGTACAGATTTGCATTATGTACAGTGTATATACAGCTGTATAAATAAAATGTGTAAATATATGTATTCACATGATATGTAATAATTGTGTCTTTCTCAGGTACTGAGAAATTAATAATAAAAACAGGTGTTAATTTATGTCTTTAAGCTGGAGATGGCATGGGGGGGAAACTATGCTGATCTGCTGTAGCGGAGAGTGTACACGCGCAGTCAGTCCATGATGAGCAGGAAAACGTACAACGACAGAGAACGACAGAAGTGATAATGCACCGATTACAACAAAGAATCACGAGTTTCACACAACAGCAAGGGACACAGTTAAAGGGGCTAACATGACAGTAAATTGCAGACTTGCGAAAAAACAAAAAGTGGGTATACGCAAATATGTGTGTGTGTGTTTGTATGTTCTTTAAAGCTTTAGGCATAAAGGTTTTTAACTTTATAACTGGTTTGATTTCTGTCATTAGAAACCTCTTCCTCTGTTGTGTGGGTGTTTTTCCCTCAAGACATTGTCAGAAGCTTGATATTTCAAAGCTTAATGGATTCAGATGTGGTTGCATATTTCCTGATTTCTCATCAAAATAAATGTATTATGCATGTCAAAAACCACCTCAAATATAACATGGAGATTTACTTTGTCCTACTGAATGCACAATATATTTTGGAGCAATTCAATTGGCAATTCTGTTGGAATCCGTGTATCATTTGTTTTTTAATTTAATATTGAAAGTAGAAAAATTAAAAAAGGGGTCCTTTTTCATCCCCCTAAGGTGAGTAGTTACTCTAGTTCACACAGTTCCAATAAATTGCGATGGGTTAAATAAACTCAATAAGCATACAGATGCGACTACAGTCAAGCACAAACCAGTATTGAAGTGCACAGGAAATAAGCAGAAGTCATATTTAAAGCAGTTTAAATATTGAGTACTGATTGATGTTCACTTAGATTTTTTCCCCATCGTGGGGAAACAACTTAATACTCTGTCATTTATAATCGTATGGAAAAATAACGGGTTATAAGAACAATGACTTACTGCTGCTGCTAACTCACCTTCAACGTGTGAATCTGCGACGGTGGGTGATGCTAAATGTGTATTGCTGCTGGACTTGGGATTTTCCTTGGGCACGGATGTTTTGCCCGAAAGTGAACAGAGGTAGTTAGTTAGTTTTTGAATTTTAGCTGTAAGATTAGCCTCAAGTTTTTCCCTTTAAACTTTATTTCTCCTTTTTTGCGCACCACTATCAATTTATTTTAAACATTTTGAACAGCAGCAGCGAGCCGAGCGGAATAGGCTACTTCACATTCTCGACACGCGGAAGCGTAACGCTAAGAGGCGTTTCCCGACGTCATGGCGGATGGCGCAAATTGTAAAGTGATTTTGATTGAAGGGTGAATTATATCAGTCAGGAACATCTCCAATAATTTCTTGTTATTTTATAATTAGACACAAAACAACCACCTATATGAATTATCAATCGATGTAAGGACAGTTCCCATTTCCTCAAGCCAATCAAGGGCCTCCTTCTTCAGCAGGCCCTGGGGCTTTAATCCGGCCCTGAATGTACTCACTGAGAGCCTTTGATGGCAGCATTCCTTCATCAGCAGAGGCGGACAAAGTACACAACTTCCTTACTTGAGTGAAAGTACAGATACTACTGGTCAAATACTACTCCACTAAAAGTGAAAGTTGTAAAGACAGATTTTTACTTAAGTAAAAGTACGGAAGTACATGTTTTTAAAAGTACTTAAGTATCAAAAGTAAAAAGTAAATTCATTGTTTTATTGTCGCATTGTTGTATACTTACAATACCTTATGCTACTAAGGCAACCTACTGAATACACTGATTAGTTTGTATTATCTTTGGAATTAAGAGCTTTTATGTTAAAAAACCTATTGAAATGGAACAACTGAATTCTTTAACACTCCTACAACTACATTGAACTCATTTTAATACTTGTCTAAAAGTTACAAAGTTCTTTTTCAAAGAGATATTGAAGTCTATGATATGGTTCATTTTAGGCAAACAAAGCAAACATTGAAAAGAAAACAAATCTTTAGTCTTTTCAGAAAACTGGAACATACTCTCTCAGTATGGCCATGGGTGTGCACGTTGCACCAAAGAACCGTCTTTTTGAATTTTGCCATCAACTGATCAGTGTTCATAAAATGCTCAGAAATCAGAGAACTTAACATGTGGCTAGGGTTGGGTATTGTTTGAATTTTATCCATTCCGATTCTGATTCTGCTTATTGATTTCAATTCTTATTGAATCCCAGTTTAGATTCTAAAGTTTTCATTTAGCCTACTTTTTGATCATTTGTTTGCCAAAAATATATGTATTTATGTGCAGTGTTTTGACAATACAATAATGTTCAGATTTATATAATTCCCTGACTAGATTTTAGCAGCAGTTTACCAGTAGGCCTAATATATATATATATATATATATATATATGATTAATATATATATATGATAAAGTGAGGGCAGCCATTTTTGACACATATCAACCTATCATTTGTATTTCCATAGTTTAACTACAAAAATTAAACTATAGTTACAATAAAACTATGGTAAATTTGTGGTTACTTAAGTTTTACTACAAATAGCATAATTATGGTTACTATAGTGAGATAATAGTAAATTTGTGGATACTGTGATTTTACTGCAAATACCATAGTTATAGTTACTATAGTAAAAACATGGTTAATTTTCCAAAGGGCTTTAATGAGTTAACACATGCCTTTTTAGAGCACTTTTAGCTGTGCAGTAGCGCGGACATTTACAATAGTTTAGTGGGGAAGATCCCGAGGTTGCTAGATTTGTGTAAAAAAATTAGCCAAATGTCCATTCAAAGCTAGGCAGAAAACTACAGGCTTAGAAATACTGTAAGACTTGGCAACACAGGAAGGTCCTGGCAGATCGCAGGCCGGATTTTCGCAGAAAAAAGGGTTCAGTGAATCTGAAAATGCACACACTGTAAAAACTGCTATATATAACGACTTTCTACTTGGGGACCTTTATATAAATGTAGTTGAGGAAAAAGTACGATATTTATCTTTCAAATATAGTGAAGTTAAAGTCGCAAGTTTCCAGAAAAAAATAATACTCAAGTAAAGTACAGATACTCAAAAAGTGTACTTAAGTACAATACTCAAGTAAATTTACTTCGTTACTGTCTACCTCTGTTTATCAGTCTCTCTTCACCTGATAAACACACGTCTCATCTGTCCCTGTAACATCCAGACAAGAGTCAGTCACCTCTGTGATTTATCTGCTCAATACTGCATTTACATGTGTTAACTCACTTTTTATCCAACACAAATGTTCCTCAGCTTATTATTATTATATTATAATGGACAAATTAAATAGATAACTCATGTTTAGTTACTTTCATGTAAAGCAGTGTTGACAACAGTTAATTCTACTATAACAGCACACATCCATCACTCACTCAGATGTCTATTCATGTCTATTAGATGTGCTCATATGCAATTCTTTTAGAATATTTCAAAGTCAAGTCAAAGTCTGCTTTATTGTCAATTCTGCCACATGTACAGCACATACATACAGAGAATTGAAATTGCGTGACTCTCAGACCCATGGTGCATACAGTTAACAAAACACTAACAGTAGACGTAGAATGCAAATAAATACAGTTTAAAATATAAAAACAAACTATACAAATATACAAATAAGGACATTGTAGAAAAAGAGTTTGATTAAGTGGCATAAGGCACATGGCAGATGAAATGCAAATCGGTTAAACAAAACTAAACAAAACTGTGCAGATATGAGTGTAGTGCAAAAAGAGCTTAACAAAACGAAAACTGTGCAGATATAAAGAGTGTAGTGCAAAAATAGCTTATCAGGCTGTTTAAAGTGACAGAAGAGGTAGTTGAGTGGGGTCAGTTCAATACTGACTGAGGTAGTGGGCAGTCCAGTGGTGCACTAAGTGACTGGTGCGGGTCACAGTGTGTGAGTGGGAGGGGGGGGTCAGAGTTCAGTGGTGCGTGGGGCAAAAGAGGGGAGGGGGGGCAAGGTCGGGAGGGAGTTCAGCTTCCTGACAGCCTGATGAATGAAGCTGTCCTTCAGTCTACTGGTCCTGGCCTGGAGACTCCGCAGTCTCCTTCCTGATGGCAGCAGACTGAAGAAGCTGTGTGTCGGGTGGGTGGGATCACCCGCAATGCAGAGGGCTTTGCGGGTGAGACGGGTGTTGTAGATGTCCTGGAGGGAGGGGAGAGAGACATCAACAATCCTCTCAGCTGCTCTCACTATGCGTTGGAGTGTCTTGCGGCAGGACGCATTGCAGGCGCCATACCACACAGTGATGCAGCTCGTTAGAATGCTCTCGATGGTGCCTCTGTAGAAGGTGCACATGATGGGGGCCGGGGCTCTGGCTCTCCTCAGTTTGCGGAGGAAGTAGAGACGCTGCTGTGCTTTCTTGGCCAGTGCTGCGGTGTTGTCAGTCCAGGAGAGGTCCTCTGTGATGTGCACACCCAGGAACTTGGTGCTGCTCACTCTTTCCACAGTCGCACCGTTTATGGTCAGAGGAGCATGCTGAGTGTGCACTCTCCTGAAGTCAACAACAATCTCCTTCGTCTTCTCCACATTCAGAGAGAGATTGTTGTCACTGCACCACCCGGCCAGGCGGCTCACCTCGCACCTGTAGTTTGTCTCATCTCTGTTACTAATGAGACCCACCACAGTTGTGTCGTCCGCAAACTTAATGAAGAGGTTGGAGCTGTGTGACGGTGTGCAGTCATGGGTCAGCAGAGTGAAGAGGAGGGGGCTCAGCACACATCCTTGAGGGGCCCCTGTGTTAAGTGTGATGGTGCTGGATGTATTACTGCCGACCCGTACTGCCTGAGGTCTCCCAGTCAGGAAGTCCAACAGCCAGTTGCACAGCGAGGTGTTGAGCCCCAGCTGGACCAGTTTGTGAATGAGCTGTTGAGGGATGATTGTGTTGAATGCTGAACTGAAGTCTATGAACAGCATTCTGACGTACGAGTCTTTTTTGTCCAGATGTGTGAGTGCTGAGTGGAGGGCAGTGGCGATGGCATCATCGGTCGAGCGGTTGGACCGATATGCAAACTGGAAGGGGTCCAGGGAGGGGGGGAGGGCAGACTTGATATGATGCATGACTAGCCGTTCAAAGCACTTCATGAGGATCGGAGTAAGTGCGACTGGACGGTAGTCATTGAAGCAGGATGGAGATGGCTTCTTCGGGACTGGAATAATGGTGGTAGCCTTGAAGCATGTGGGGACAACAGCCTGACTCAGCGAGATGTTGAAAATGTCTGTGAAGACATCAGTGAGTTCCACTGCACAGTCTCTCAGTACACGACCAGGAATGTTGTCAGGACCCGGAGCTTTGCGTGCATTGATCCTGCTGAGGGATCTCCTCACGCTGTCTGGGGACAGCGTCATCACCTGGTCGCCGGGAGGAGGTGGGGTCTTCTCTGCAGTGGTGCTGTTTTGTGCCTCAAAGCGAGCGAAGAAGGCGTTCAGCTCGTTCAGCAGGGGGATGGTGCTGTCACAGGTGCGCGGTGGGGACTTATAGTCCGTAATGGTCTGAATCCCCTGCCACAGGCTCCGAGTGTCCCCGCTGTCGCTGAAGCGATGGGCTACCCTCCTGGAGTACTGTCTCTTAGCCTCTCTGATGCCGCGGGATAGATTGGCCCTAGCTGTCCTCAGGCCCACCTCATCTCCAGCTCTGAAGGCAGCGTTCCGAGCCTTCAGGAGTCTGTAGACCTCCCCTGTCATCCACGGCTTCTGGTTGGCCCGGACAGTGATGGTCTTTGTGACCGTTACATCCTCAATGCACTTGGTGATGTAGGCAGTGACAGACTCTGAGTACTCTTGGAGGTCTGTGGTGTTATTGTATGTGGCAGCCTGCTTAAACATATTCCAGTCAGTGGTGTCAAAACAGTCTTGAAGTGCCTCTGACGACCCATTCGGCCACACTTGTATCTGTTGTATTTTCCTGTCTCATATTAAATAGACATTTAGTAATCGTCTTTAAGATGTATAAGGTTTATGTAAATGCACTTTGGAGACGTGCGTGTGTTTACTGGAGCTCCCCTGTTCGCTATACAAAATGTGTTTTTACAGCAGAATCACAAATATACTGTACTATTTAGCGTCTTTACACCTTCAACAATTGAACGGTTTACTCTACAGTAGCTTTTCTGTGCAGCTCTTATGTAAATATGGGATGGTTTAAATAGTACAATTATTTAATGTTTAAGTATAGTCAAATATGAGGAAGCTGAACATGAGTTTTAAATGTCTGTGTGGCTGCACCTCATCATGTATTATGAACAGGCTGTTCTTACTTTCTCTGATTCAGAGACCATTTTTACAACTGAAAATGAATCTGCTTATGTTCATGTTTGTTTATTCTCAGAATATCTCAGGGTATGTAGCTAACACATTATTTTCTGTTTATGCTAATAGTGTTGAAGTTAAGCAGAGTTGACAGCACAAAATTTAAATCTGGAAACATATGTAGTTCAGCAGTGTTTGAATTTCTATTTAATGTAGGTGAGAGTGCAGTCCAATAATAATAAATGTTGAGAGTGCTTTATATTGAAGTCTTCAAGCTCATCAGATAAAAAGAAAAAAAAATCTGTCTGCTAGACAAGCGTCCAGTTCTCCGTAGTTATAGATTTCACGAGAAACAACAGACTACTATTTCCTAACAATATTATACAATGCTGATTGAAAACAAATGCACTCTGTAGGACAACACTGCACCTCTCAAAGCATGCAAAACAGAACAACAGCAACACAAAATGAACACAAACGTATGTGTATGTATGTATGTATGTATACATATATATATATATATATATATATATATATATAAGAAAAAATACCAGGATAAAAAAAAAGCTATACATTAGGGCAGTTACATAAATTTGAAAAGCTTTAGAATTTTTATTGTATTTATAAGCTTCTCATTTAGTGATCTTATATTAAAAAGGGTTTCAAAGTATATTTTAAGATCAGTGTTACAATAATGGTTTCTTTTGAATTACTTTTGACTTATGAATATAAAACTTTGCTAAAATAATTAACAGATTAATAATGTAAATCATCTCAGGTTACATATGTAACCATGGTTCCCTGAGTAGGGAACGAGACACTGCGTCCTCTAGGGGTCTAGGGGTCGCTATGGGGAACGCCATCAGCGTGACCGGTGTCTGAAGCATATATCTAAACACGACAATAACATTGGCCGGTGACAGCCTGTGACGTCATGAAGCTTGCGTCCGAAGCATGGCACTGAGCCTAGAGGACGCAGTGTCTCGTTCCCTACTCAGGGAACCATGGTTACATATGTAACCTGAGACGTTCCCTTTCAAGGGAACTTCGAACTGCGTCCTCTAGGGATCGCTATGGGGAACAGAATACCCATGCCGCCATGCTGAGGGGAGTGCAAAGCCAGGCACAAAAGGCGAGCATTAAGTACCAACTCTACCCAGCTAAGGGAGTTGCCCCTGGGACGGGTGGATGGCTGTCAGTGACATTATCCCCTTCGGCCAAAAACCTGAGCTGCATACCCCAGAACTTACCTGTTAGGGGCCGGGCCTCCTGGACCCAGGATAGAGCTCAAAGGCTTGGAATCAGAAGCAGAGATTCCCTTAAGGGGATACGACCAAGCGCCTAGGATAGTAACTAGGTCTTGGCCTGTCACCCAGGGGCTACTGCTTGCTCTGCATGAGCTCGCTGAAGGAACTGTCTCAACAGATCCTTGGTAGCAACATCCTGTTCAAGTCAGTATCACTAGGGATACATAGATAGAGTGGGGCCCAAGATGAAACCGGGGCCTGACCGACTCAAAGAAAGGGCACGAAGCCGCAGCGCGTAACCCATACCGTACAGGATTTTAGAAAGACCGCAAAACACTTAGTGTGCGATCTTACCACAACGTGGCTTTCAGAAAGTACACAGAGACTAGCGTGCGTACTTATCATAACATGGATTGTAAACACCGTTCTAGGGTTTTGGAGAACATAGGGTCACAGAGCTCTGGGGGAGCGAAGAACCCAACTCTCATCATGTGAGTCGCATCCCACGAAAGCAGTATTGCAGGATTGCTGGGAAAATGGTAGAAATTTAAAGGAAAACTTTGGTCAAATTGGAAACAATGTAGCAAAAGAGTTAGAAGTGTTTAAGCTGCGAATAAGTCCTATGGTAGTTTTTCCAGAGATTGCCACTTGGAAGATGACTTGGCCTGAGGTAGACTGGTTTGTGCTTGAAGAGAAAAGAAAAGCAAAGGAAGAAGTTAATTTGAAAAGCATATTTAATAATCGAGTAGGAGGAAACTATACTGAATTTATGCAAATTTATACAGACGGTGCTAAAAAACCAGAGACAGAAGAAACAGGGTTTGGGGTGGCAATTCCAGAGAAAGAAGTAGAAATTAGTAAACGAACATCTAATAAATTAGGGGTATATACAGTAGAGATGATGGCAATTTTAATTGCTTTGCAATGGGTGGAAAAGGTAGGGCAGGAAAATGTTTTAATATGTTCTGATTCTTTATCAGTCTTGGCAAGTTTAAGGTCATTCCATTCAAAAACTCGGCAAGATATCCTGTATGAAGTGCTTTAATTAAACACAAGATTAAGTCATAAGGGATGTCAGGTTAAATTTATGTGGGTCCCAGCACATGTTGGGATTACAGGTAATGAGCTGGCGGATAGGCTGGCTAAAAGGGCGCTAACAAAAGAGAACGTAGAAGTGCAGGTTAATGTAAGTAAAGCAGAGGTTAAATGCATTATTTGGGAGAAAATCAATAAAAGGTGGCAAGAGAGGTGGGATAGAGAGGAGAAAGGGAGGCACTTATACCAAATTCAGAGAAATGTTAAAGAGGAAAATGTGGGAAGTGGGAATAGGAGAGAAGAGGCTGTGATGACGAGGTTAAGGTTGGGACACTGTTCACTGAATAAAACACTAAAGATGATAGGGAAGCACCAGACAGGGTTGTGTGAGGGATGTTGAGAAGAGGAGTCAGCGGAGCACATAATCATGACTTGTAAGAGATATGAAACACAGAGGCAGGTAATGAAGAATAGGCTGAGGGAGATTGGGGTGCAGGAGATCACATTAAAAGGGTTATTAAGTACAGTAAATAGGACACAGAGTAGAATATTGATGTCGTTTTTAAGGGAGGCGGGAGTTTTCAATAGGATTTAATGGATAAAGTTTGTTTTGTGTGTGTGTGTGTGTGTGTGTGTGTGTGTGTGTGTGATTATTTGAGGGTATTAAGTGAGTATTAAGTAAGTGAAGGAAAGGGAATATACAGTTCCCTCTCGAGCTTTCACGAGACATCACGGAGAATTTCTCCGTTATGGGAACTCCTTCCCTTCCAACCTTTCCTGAAGTCCTATTGGCTCACGCCAGTCTAATGACTGGCCAATTGTCGCGAAGTATGCAAATCGCATGCAAATACTGACAAGCTGAGAGGCAATATAAAATGCGGTGTACGCGACAATTACGTCAGAATCTTCTCCTTCACTTTGCTGAACAGCCTAGATTATGGCTAAACTATTACAGCTCACAGTTGAGGTTCGCTCATCAGAGGGCGGTGCCTGTATGGCCGCTCCTCTGCAGCGTTCAGGTGAGTATGACTTTTTCTTCAGATGAGTCCGTCTGCCCTCTTCAGTGGTGGATCTTAAGGATTCTGGTGAAGAGCTCATGCCGACTAAATGTCCGCATTCCTCTCACCCATCGAACCTGCAGGACAGGACATCAGCCCGGCTTCTCACGTCCCCCTTTCATGGCGGAGCGGAGAGCCGAGTGCAGATACCGGAGCTAAGGGTTCCCATGTCGCCGCAGATGCCGCACGGCCCACTGTCTAAGCATGCAGCCCCCGCCTCAGAGCGGCGTTCTGCCGAGTGCGAAGCACAATCACTTGGCTCTTCACTCATTCACACGGTACCAGCCCCTCATCAGCGGCTGCCGTGTTTGGAAGACACTGCTCTCTTATTCACACGATACCAGCCCCCAACAGCGATCTGCCGTGTGTAGAGGACACCCTCATTCACACGATACCAGCCCCACTTTAGCGGCTGCCGTGTGTACAGGACACCTTCTCATTCACATGATACCAGCCCCACTTTAGCGGCTGCCGTGTGTAGAGGACACCCTCATTCACACGATACCAGCCCCACTTTAGCGGCTGCCGTGTGTAGAGGACTCCGCTCTCACTCATTCCGCTTCAGTGCGGCGGCCTGCTATGAAGCGCTTCAGTCGCGCACCCACTGAAACTAGCGGCCCCCGCCTCAGAGCGGCAATGAGTCACATTATGCCCTGGCGCACGAAGGCGAGGAGTCACCTGATGCCTCTGCGCAGAAAAGCGCGTGAAGGCGAGGAGTCACCTGATGCTCCTGCGCAGAAATGCACGCGAAGGCGAGGAGTCACCTGACGACCCGGCGCGCCTCCTATCAGCCTTCCAGATTTCGCAGGACTATTACGTCAGTTGTTCACGCCCCTACGAAGTGGTGTTCAACTAGGTCGTATAGCATAGTCACAGTCTGTAGTGACAGGTGCAGATGCTGCTGCAGCTCTGCACAAGGATCGGGCACCGTGCCTCAGAGCCGCCGCCCACACCGGTTAAAAAGCAGCAGATCGCGAGATCGAGGTCTTCTTTGGCGCACGGCTCATCGCAGTGCAGGGACGCCAGGTCCGCGAGCGCTGCTGCCCCTCGCCAGGAGCCGGATGTGCGGGGAAAAGTGTAAAGAGACCCGGGTAGAGGCGACCACGGCCAGCGGGGGAGCCCGCAAGCTGTCTCAATTGTTCAAATTGGTGTGATGTTCATTAAAATGCATACATTTGCACAAAAGAGCTCTATCCTCTTTACTCAGTCAATGTAGCAACGCTCGCCCCGCCTCAGAGCGGTACAGAGCCACTGCCCACACGGGTTATAGCCGCGCAGCACTCGCTGGCGCATCCAACGACCAAGCCGCTGAAGCCGCTATGTCAGTTCCAAAAATGAGTGTGTGGAAACCTATTCCGAAAATCTCACGCTGGTTACTCTACTCGGCATGATGGAGAGTGGGTACGCCCTTCTATTCAGACGCAGACCACCCTGTTTCAACGGCGTGGCGCAGTCTCTAACATTTCCTCGAAATGCCCTGGTCCTGAGACAAGAGCTGTGCAACCTGTTCGAAAAAGGAGCGATAGAATGAATCCCGGCGAGCGAGCTGGAGAGCGGCTTTTACAGCCGCTATTTTGTGGTGCCCAAGAGAGATGGTGGACTCCACCTGATTCTAAATCTCAGGCCCATCAACAGAGCACTCTGCAAGCAGGGTGATATCGCTGGAACAGATCCTGGCGCAAATTCGCCCCGGGGACTGGTTGCGTTCGTGGAATTAAAGGACGCGTACTTTCACATTCAGATAGCACCGCATCAGATACTTTCTGAGGTTTGCTCTCGAGGGCACAGCATACCAGTACCCTGTTCTTCTGTTTGGACTGACTTTGGCCCCGCGCGCTTTCTCGAAGTGCATGGACACAGCTCTCTGCCCCCTCAGAGCGAGCGGGATACGCGTTCTCTATTATTTGGATGACTGGCTGATCTTAGCTCAGTCACGGGACACGCCAGCCAGCAATATAGACAAACTCCTTCGTCACTTGGAGTTCTTGAGGCTATGTGTAGATATGTGTAAGAGCATTCTCGTCCCGAGTCAGTCTATAACGTATCTGGGAGTGTGCTTCGACTTATAAAAGCGGTGGAGATGCGCGCTCGCCTCTTTCGGGAGCGCTCGGCTGCCATTTTGTCTTCCCTGTGCCATTTCAGACTGGGCAGTTTACTACACATGCGCCCGCTGCAGTTTTGGCTGAATCTCGAGTCCCTTGGACGGCGTGGACTTCGGGCTGTTTGCGCATCGCGGTCTCCCGCGGCTGTATCGAAGCTCTGAGGCCGTGGCGCAAAGATCTCTTCAGCCAGGGGGTTCCCCTGGGCTTGCTGAAGTCACGTGTCGTGGTCACGACGGACGCATCGACTCGAGGCCGGGGAGCAGTGTGCGATGGCATGCCAGCTTCGGGGCTGTGGTCAGAACCTCAGAGCCGGTGGCACATAAACCGCTTGGAGAAACTGGAAGCGGTGTTCTTCGCTCTAAAGGATTTTTGGCCGCAGCTGGAACAGCGGCATGTACTGATTCACACCGACAACATGTCTGTGGTATCGTACATGATAACCAAGGAGGCGTATGATCCAAGGCCCTGTATAAGCATGCAGCGAATCTCCTGCTATGGGCGGATCGTCCCTTTCTCCCCATCAGAGCAGCACACGTCTCCCGTCTCCTGAACTTGGGGCGGACATGCTTTTGAGGAAGGGTATTCCTCAAGGAGAGTCGGTTCGGATGATTTGGACCCACTACGGGAGAGCGGAGGTGGATCTGTTCACTACGAGCGAGAATGCGCACTGCCCGCTGTTCTTCTCCCTGTTTCACTCCCCGCTGAAAGGGAACGCGCTGACATCGCACTGGCCAGCAGCCAGGCTGTATGAGTTTCCTCCAATCAATATATTGCCACTGATGCTATGCAAGATCAGCGAGGAGGGGTCTTCGGTGATACTCATCGCCCCGAACTGGCCGAACCAGCCTTGGTTCCCGGACCTGACAGAGCTGCCAGTGGCGCTGCCCTGGCCGATCCCCGTTAGGAAGGATCCGCTATCTCAGGTGAGCGGCTCAGTCTGGCACCCGAACCCGGAGTTGTAGAGCCTTCATGTATGGCTGCTTCGGGGATATCAGAGGAGCAGAGCACCCTGCATTCTAGTGTGCTCGACACGCTCTCGGAGGCGCGGGCACCCTCTACGAGGCTTTTGTATGCTCTGAAATGGGGGAGTGTTTGTGAAAGGGTGCCGTGATGTTCATATCGACCCGGCTGCTTGCTCCGTGTCAGATGTTCTGCGTTTTCTACAGTACAGACTGGATAGTGGATCTCCACCATCAACACTGAGGGTCTATGCGGCTGCAATTTGCCTCCTTTCGTTCCCTGCTGGACGGGCAATCGATCGGTAAGCACGCGCTGGTGGTGAGTTTTCTTAAGGGAGCGAGGAGATTGTATCCCCCGCGCTCGCCTTTAGTCCCGCCCTGGGACCTAGAGGTGGTGTTAAGAGCTCTTTCACAGCTACCACACGAGCCTTTAGCGTCCGTTGATATGAATGGGCTATCTCTCAAAAGTGTGCTTCTTGCCCTCGCTTCGGCTAAGCGCATAGGGGATTTACACACGTTTTCTGTGGACAGAATTCGCTTCGGACCCGGTGACTGCGGCGTCACTCTCCGGCCGAGACCGGGGTACGTGCCTAATCACTATCTACCCCCTTCAGAGCACAGACTGTTTCGCTGTCTGCTCTGTCTTCTGAGTCATCAACCTCGCGTGATGCGGACACTCAGATTTCAGTGTTCCCCGTCAGGGCTTTGAGGATTTACATCGACCGTTCGGCCAGCTTTCGGCAATCTGACCAGCCTTTCGTGTGCCACGGTGGTTGTGCGAAGGGCCGGGCCGTGTCAAAATAGATACTTTCCCACTGGAAAATATATAATCATGTAATCAATAAAAAGTAACTGTAGTCTGATTACGAATATTTTAAAATGTAACTTACTCTAATTACTAGTACTTAATTTTTGGAATCTGATTACGTAATCCAGATTACATGTAATCAGTTACTACCCAGCTCTGCATACCACTCACATTTTATCACTTAAATTAGGCAATTTCACTTTTTCCAAAATTAGTACTACACATTTCATTTTAAATGTACAATTCAAGCATTCTTGAGAATCACGACTTATCAACAACAGAGCATGTGTCAAGGGCCTGAAAGTCCAACTCCTGGTTTAATTATACTCTTTGGTTCAACACATGGAAATGTAAAGCATAAGACACTGAATTCAAAAGCTCACCACAGACATCATATGGCTTTGACAATCAAGGTATCTGGTCACATTACTGAAGCCATTCACATGAGGATGTATCTTCAATGGCAACAAATTCCTATCGAAGCCAAAAAAAAAAAAAATTGTTAAAAGTCAAATGCACAAACAATTCTCCTGATATGACCTTACTTTTTTGGTGACCACATTGATATACGACAAAGATATTCTGTCAAGACCCATTCACACCAGGAAAATATCTATAACCATAAAATTTTAATTGCCACAACTATGACTGATTTCTCTATTACTGAGCAATAAAAACAATAAAGAGGTCAAACATTTAAAGCAGCATATTATTTAACTGTAGCAACCACTTAGAATAAACAATGTTATCATCCCTTTTTGTGGATGCTAAAATACTTGGCATTAGTTATTGTTCTTGGAGTGAAAGAGTGGGGCTTCAGGACAGGTTAGAGAAGCTCTGTGCTAATGTACAGGAATACACTTACCCCTAACATAGATCTGGGTCAGGATCCTGGAGTTTCTTGAGACAGCATAATTCTCCTTGCTCATCGGGAACCAGAGGTGCAGCTCCACTTTGAATTTGTGTTTGAGGAACTGGTCCCATGACTGCAAACATAGAGGGTAAAAACAGATCAGATCAAAAGGAAAACCTCCAATTCTAAAAACGTATATAAACAGAAATGACTTCTGATCATTAGAACTTCTGAGATATCTTACAATTGTAAGGTCTTTTCACATAAAATGTAAGTTTGTAAAGTAACTTACATAGTCATTTCCTTCCAGATTCATAAGGAAAGGAATATTTCACAAGAAAAAATCTACACACATTCTTCATTCTGGTGTAAGATGACATAAGATGTAATCATTTTGTAAACAACATTGCTTTTATTACTTATAAAGTACTATAAATAATTTATATAAGTAACGCAAGGGTGAACAAATTACAAATAAGTTCATGAAACTGACTTACATGTGTCCTATTCTTGGAGATTTATTTTTTGGAGATTTCTGACGTGTCTTTATCGGAGTCTGGTCTGAGGATTTCTGGTAAAGAAGGAATGACAAAACCAGCATGCGGTGAATTCAACTTGAATTATTATAATTACCAATGTACCTATTAAGACATATTAAATTTATACTTACATTTCTTTTGTTGAAGGCTGCTGATGGTGTTCTGTTGGTACTGGTTCAAGAGTAACCTCCATCTCACTAAATCGGTTGAATTGGGTCCATTTTGTCTTGTTCTCGTTATCCCCATCCACCTCATATGAAGGACAGTTGAAGGCTACTTTCCGCAACACAAATAAAATGTTTCATTTAATAAATACATACATACATATAAAATAATTCAGAGTCAAACAGACTGAGAGACGCATTAAAAATACAAACCTCATGTAAGTGACACGCCTCTTGCATCTCGTACAAAAATAAAGGCATTCAGAACAAGAACATTAAATACAGGCATGAACTCACCAGAACGGGACCATCACCATCAGGCTGTGTTTGAGGACAGTTAGTTGTTTGGAGGACTGTCAAACATCTCTTTGACCTTAATAATGGACACAATACTTTAGGTATATGTATTATATTTTGCCACAGTAACACTATGCTTTATTTGGAATTTTTAATTATAATCAGGAAAATATAATATATACACTCATATTTTTTGCTTACTTTTCTAATATTAAAGTTTCATTGTGTACAAATCAAAACACATACTTGTAGTTTTGATTCATGAAATAACTTCTCGCTTTTACTGGCTTTAGGACGTAAAAGACACTCTCATGGATGATTTCTAGATGGGTGGGACATGAAAAACAATTTCACTGAAAAAGATTTATCACAGTTTTTGAATGAGCAACTTAACCTCCTCGCTTTTTGAGATTTCATTTGACATAATATCTTAAACCTCTCTAAATGATACAATTTTTTACCTTTTTAGCTTTCCCTCGATATCAGCAACTCACATAACTTATCTGTAGAGAGAAACAAAAACAAGTGTGAGTGCATGGGACATAATTAAAATTTCTACAAAAATCCAAAAGAAATATTAGTACTGAAACGCTTTAAATCAATAAAATCCGTTTATGTGCGCCTGTTTGCGCTTTAGTGAAGGGTGCGCATTAATTTAGAGGTGATTAAACTGACTGGAACAAGAAGTGCATTCAACTGTTTGAACGCACACCAGCCAATCAGAATCGAGTATTCAGTCAGACCAACGGCGTTGATGTTAACCAGTAGCTAAATGTATAACTTGAATTGCAAATACGTATAAAATTAAATAAAAATAGGACAGTCTATCTGTGAATAGCAAACGACGACACCGCGTGAAATTATCTGTTAAATTAGTTGACTCTAACTGAAATTTTAATTCGTAACGTTATGGCCTCCCAATTAATCTGGATTCAGAGTAACATTAGTCTGAAATTTTCAGATTTAAACAACATTTTAAGCCTTTTAGACGAAACCTATTGAAAAGTTCAGACTTCACGATGCCTATGATTACAAATCGGCGCTATCATCGTCTGGTGAGGAAATTAACGGTCCGCGTCCAAGTTTAAAAACACACACACAATAAAGATTAAGCTCAATAAGGACTCTAAACAACGACAGTCAAAACAAAGTTCCAAATGCCAGAAGCAATTGTTCAGAAAATAGACATTTTACCTGCTTATTGTTTTATTCACATCCATCCATGAACGGTTGCTGACAGTCGAGTGAGTCCCGCCGCGCTGCTGCTCCACTGTGTGTGCGTGCTTGAGGAGAGGGTATCCTTCCGCCACGCGGGATTTCCTCTAGTTCCAATATTTAAAATCCTCATATTTCAGCAAAGAATGTATGTTGATATGATATTATGATACCATATTAAAAGTAGTAATCCGAAGAATGTAACTCATTTTGGACCAGATACCACCATTTACTTAACGGTTCAAAAGATGTGCCAAATGCGTTTCGAGCCTTCAGTTAAGAAAATAATTCTATTTAAACTTAATCAACCTAATGACAAATTCATATTATACCATAAATTTACATAAATCCTATTAAACATACTAATCATTGATGTCAATGTGATGTCAATATGACATCAACTGGATGTTTAAAACTTGACGTTGATTTGACGTAAACTGAACATCAAACATATTGGCCTACATACAGTATATATTAAACTAATTTCAGTGTGGGATGGCTTCCTATTTTTATCCAATTAACCACTGGAAGAAATTGCCGTCCAAGCTGAACTTAAAATGTTGCAATACAGAAGCTTGATCAAATCTTGACTAATATTTGACGTCAAATTGACATCAAGGTGCCTGCTGGGTTTGGATCCTCAGCTTGGGTGTGAACCTTGGTCAGGTTCAGAATTGTCTCCACCTGGGCCCCTCTTCTCCGGTGGTTCCGTTTGAAGGTCCGAGGAAGTGCAGCCGTGCACCTGTTCATGGACCTTTGCACCACATTGACTCTCAGGACTGGATGAGTGTCTGAGGAGGTATAACCTGTCTCTGTCAGTCGCGTGAGCTTCCACTTCTGGATACTGTAGCGTTCGGTCAAACTGGATGATGTTTTTGTCAGTTTGTCAAGGTCTTTGAGAGTTGTCTCCTGTGCAGTTTCAGGGTCTGCATGGATGGGCTTTCTTCTTTTGTTAGAAGGGAAGAGTTCTGTGGTGAAGGCTGGCGATGCTTTGGTTTGCAGCCATTCACTTCTTCCATCGTGTAGCAACTCTTGGATAGGGGACTCCGTTCTGCTCAGCGGTGGTGATGCTGATGAGGGCTCCGCTTTTCTTGGCTCTAATTCCTTTTCAGGTGGTCTTGTGGGTGAGGCTATCTGTAATGCCTCTGAGCCAGGTGTTCACATCTCCTCCTTGGGCAGTGGGGTTTGCAGTCTGTGACACGCTGGCAGACTGGAAAGTGAGGACTGACACAGATCTGTATGGTGTTATAGGCCCATATGTGGTGAGACAGCTAAGTGTCATTACAGTGATTGCAAACCCAAAGTGGAGTGTGTCGTGGGGCTTTGTGGTTCAGGTTTGCTGTTTGGAATTGACAGCAACCTGACATGCTCGGACACATTCCGCCACATCTTGCTGTATGCCAGCCCCATATGCCATTTGTTTTAGTGTCTCATAAGTGTCTCTGGTACTGTGGTGTCCAGCACAAAGTGCGTTGTGGGCATGCATTAACATGATTCCCCCCCCGTCACTGTGGCACCACAAGCTTTTTTGCGCAGTGTGGTCATCAGTCAAGTCAAGTCAAGTCACCTTTATTTATATAGCGCTTTTAACAATACAGATTGTGTCAAAGCACTTAACAGTATCAAATTGGAGGATAGAGTGTCAGTAATGTATAATAATAAGATTAAACACTCAATTTTCAGTTAAAGGCATTTCATTATTGAATTCAGAGATGTCATTGTCTAGCTCAGTTTAGTTTAAATAGTATCTATGAAATAAAATTGACGTTAATCGTAAAAAATTAAGTGTCCCCAACTGAGCAAGCCAGAGGCGACAGCGGCAAGGAACCAAAACTCCCTCTGTGACAGAATGGAGAAAAAAACCTTGGGAGAAACCAGGCTCAGTCGGGGGGCCAGTTCTCCTCTGGCCAGGATATTATTATTTATTTTTTTACTTATTGTTTTAATTAAATGTTAAATGTATAAATGTATTATATTTCTATTTTTATATTGTTGCAATTTCTAACAATAATAGTATTATGTAGTTAGGTATTTTATTATATTTATAGTTATTTTGTTTAATTTTAAGTTCTATTGTATTTAAGTCGAGGTCTTCACTGGGGATATGTCCCCGGGGCTCATCCAGGTGTCCGGCCTCCGCTGACGATCAGGGTCGCAGACATCATCTCCCGGCGCCGATCCACCATCTGATCCGGACACGGACTGAGAAACAGAATAATAAAGAAACAGACAAATATTACCGTAGATGCCATTCTTCTTACGATGTAACGAGTACATCGTGTGTTATGAGGAGTGTTCCCGGTTCCGGTTGATCTAATTAATGCAGCCTAACAATCCTTTAAGGGATTGGAATAATAGAAGTGTATTAGTGTGTTATGTGTAAGCCAGGTTAAAGAAATGTGTCTTTAATCTAGATTTAAACTGACAGAGTGTGTCTGCCTCCCGAACAGTGTTAGGTAGATTGTTCCAGAGTTTAGGCGCTAAATAGGAAAAGGATCTGCCGCCCGCAGTCGATTTTGATATTCTAGGTATTATCAAATGGCCAGAGTTTTGAGAACGCAGCAGACGTGGAGGACTATAATGTGATAAGAGCTCGCTCAAGTACTGAGGAGCTAAGCCATTCAGGGCTTTATAAGTAATTAACAAGATTTTAAAATCTATCCGATGTTTGATAGGGAGCCAGTGCAGTGTTGACAGAACCGGGCTAATATGGTCATACTTCCTGGTTCTAGTAAGGACTCTAGCTGCTGCATTTTGGACCAACTGTAGTTTATTGATCAAGCGTGCAGAACAACCACCCAGTAAAGCATTACAATAGTCTAACCTTGAGGTCATAAACGCATGAATTAGCATTTCTGCATTTGACGTTGAGAGCATAGGTCGCAATTTAGATATGTTTTTGAGATGGAAAAACGCAGTTTTACAGATACTAGAAACATGGCTTTCAAATGAAAGATTGCTATCAAACAGCACACCTAGGTTCCTAACTGATGAAGAAGAATTGACAGAGCAGCCGTCAAGTGTTAGATAGTGTTCTAGGTTATTACATGTGGGGTTTTTAGGTCCGATAATTAACACCTCTGTTTTTTCAGAATTTAGCAGTAAGAAGTTACTAGTCATCCAGTTTTTTATATCGACTATACATTCCGTTAGTTTCTCAATTTGGTGTGTTTCACTGGGCCGTGAAGAAATATAGAGCTGAGTATCATCAGCATAACAGTGAAAGCTAACACCATGTCTCCTGATAATATCTCCCAAGGGTAACATGTAAAGCGTGAAAAGTAACGGCCCTAGTACTGAGCCTTGAGGTACTCCATACTGCACTTGTGATCGATATGATACCTCTTCATTTACTGCTACGAACTGATGGCGGTCAGATAAGTACGATTTGAACCATGCTAAGGCACTTCCACTAATGCCAACAAAGTTTTCTAGTCTATTCAAAAGAATGTTGTGGTCGATAGTGTCGAATGCAGCGCTAAGATCCAGTAGAACTAATAAAGAGATACAACCACGATCAGATGATAGAAGCAGGTCATTTGTAACTCTAATGAGAGCAGTCTCAGTACTATGATACGGTCTAAATCCTGACTGGAATTCCTCACAGATACCATTTTTCTCTAAGAAGGAATATAATTGTGAGGATACTACCTTTTCTAGTATCTTTGACAGAAAAGGGAGATTTGAGATCGGTCTGTAATTAACTAGATCTTTGGGGTCAAGTTGTGGTTTTTTAATGAGAGGCTTAATAACAGCCAATTTGAAGGTTTTGGGGACATATCCTAATGACAATGATGAATTAATAATAGCCAAAAGAGGATCTATGACTTCTGGAAGCAGCTCTTTTAGTAGTTTAGATGGAATAGGGTCTAACATACATGTTGTTGGTTTAGATGATTTAACAAGTTTATACAATTCTTCCTCTCCTATAATAGAGAATGAGTGGAATTGTTCCTCAGGGGATCTATAGTGCACTATCTGATGCGATACTGTAGCTGACGGCTGCATGGTTACAATTTTATCTCTGATAGTATCAATCTTGGAAGTAAAGTAGTTCATAAAGTCATTACAGCTGTGCTCTTGGGAAATGCCAACACCTGTTGATGCTTTATTTTTCATTAAATTAGTGACTGTATTGAATAAATACCGGGGGTTATGTTTGTTTTCTTCTAGAAGAGATGAAAAGTAATCAGATCTAGCCGTTTTTAATGCTTTTCTGTAGGATAGGGTACTTTCCCGCCAAGCTATACGAAATACCTCTAGTTTTGTTTTCCTCCAGCTGCGCTCCATTTTCCGGGTTGCTCTCTTTAGGGTGCGAGTGTGCTCATTATACCACGGAGTCAAACTGTTTTCTTTGATCTTCCTTAAGCGTAAAGGAGCAACTGTATCTAAAGTGCTAGAAAAGAGAGAGTCCATAGTTTCTGTTACATCATCAAGTTTTTCTGCGCTGTTGGATATGCTGAGGAATTGAGATAAATCAGGAAGATTACTTACAAAGCAGTCTTTTGTGGTAGAAGTGATGATTCTACCATACTTGTAACAAGGAGTAGAATTTACAGTTTTAGCTATATGGAGTTTACACAAGACTAGATAATGATCTGAGATATCATCGCTTTGCTGCAGAATTTCAACACTACTAACATAAATTCCATGTGACAGTATTAAATCTAGAGTATGATTTCGACAATGAGTAGGTCCTGAAACATGTTGTCTAACCCCAATAGAGTTCAGAATGTCTATGAATGCTGATCCTAATGCATCTTTTTCATTATCGACATGGATATTAAAATCACCAACAATTAAGACTTTATCTGCAGCCAGTACTAACTCAGATAGAAAATCTGAAAATTCTTTAATAAAGTCTGTGTGGTGCCCTGGTGGCCTGTACACAGTAGCCAATACAAACATCACAGGGGATTTATCACTAACACGTGTTTCTCTAGATAATGTTATACGCAGCACCATAACTTCAAACGAGTTATACTTAAAGCCTGCCCTCTGAGAAATACTGAGAATATTGCTATAAATTGTAGCAACACCTCCCCCTTTACCTTTTGGACGTGGCTCATTTTTATAGCAGTAATCTTGGGGGGTAGACTCATTTAAAGTAATGTATTCATCTGGTTTTAGCCATGTTTCTGTTAAACAAAGCATATCTAGCTTATGGTCAGTGATCATATCATTTACAAATAGTGCTTTTGTAGAAAGGGACCGGATATTCAGTAAGCCAAGTTTTATCAATTGTTTCTCTGTATTGTAAACATTTTTTATTTGTTGAACATCAATTAAATTGTTACTATTACTTTGGTTTGGACGTTTTCTGTATTTTCTAGTACGGGGAACAGACACAGTCTCTATAGTGTGATATCTAGGTGAAGGAGTCTCTATGTGCTGAGAATTAACTGACTTCTGTGACGTTAGGCGGCTAACAGACGGTCGGTTTATCCAGTCTGTCTGCTCAGGGACATACTGCCATGTCATGGGTGGGTGGGTGGGTGGGTGGGTCTTGGTTGAGACCATAGCTCACCATGCAATGCACTTGTGATGTTGTTGCACGCCTGGGACAGGTGTTGATGCTTGACTGGCTTCTTGTTCATTGTGACAAACTCATCTTTTTCCTAGCCAAGGAGGTGGCAAGTGAAGCTGAGCTTGGCATAATTTGAGTCTGAGTTGTAATGTAATGTAACATAATTTAACATAATTTGAGTTCTCTGATGCAGTTCTTGTGAGCCAATGTGATTTAAAAGGGTGATCAGGATGGCTGTCACTTGTACTGTGAAGACTGGGAGTCCAGCTTGAAGTGTTGCTGTGGGAGTGGTTTGCTGTTAACCCACAAAACACCCGCTCTGGGCACACCGTGCCTCAACATTGCATCCTCAAAAGGCCATTGACCATGTGGCTTTGAGTGCGTTGGTCCTCTGTACGGATGCTTTGGCTGTTGAGGGCCAATTACAGGTTGGTGGCACGTCTCTGTGAAAACTTTCCATGTTCCATTGTAAATGGAGAATCGCTGGATGGTTCGTGAAGTGCAGAGCAGGGCTCTTTTGTCATCTGAGTAGTTAGTGTTCCGGTGGGAGCAGTGTTCTGCTGAAGTGGCAACCCCCCTTTAGTTCTGGCTGTGTTGTTGGTGTAGACCAGGACTAAGGCAGTAGTTGGTGAATCTAGCTGTCAGATGAAACTCCTTGGGATGAGGGTAAATCAGGCATGGTGTAGAATGCAGATGCCGTTTGAGTTTGGTGATATAATGTGGTCTTGAGTGAGTCCACGTAGTTGACATTAGCTCTGCATCATTGCCTCTTGTGAAGAGCAGCTTTGGCACTGGCAGTTGTCGGCAGGTGCAGGATGTCTCTTAGAAAAGGGGGTGTGGCTCAGAGTGGGGCCAGTTTCCCTCCATTCCCTGGAAGGTGTGTGGTTGAGGGTTTGCCCACGCTGTCTGTGTGTCACACTGTCGCTGTCTGTTCCCCGTTTGTATATGCTGGTACTGCAGTCTCATATTTTCACCAGAGTAAACGACTGGTATGATCTTGCAGGAAGTTCCTGCACTTGACAGGGCTTCCCCAGGGGGTTGCAAGGTGTCATAGGGAAACTCGTGCACTTGTTTTCGAAGGCAGGTCTGGTGTGTGCTCGGTGAGTGCTTTGAAGCGTGTGAGGCTTCAGGCCATGTCCTCATGGCTGGCTGTGAGATTTTTCCGTGACCTCGGCGACCTGACAGTCTGTCGGGGTGACCTGTCTGGCTGGAGTGGCAGGGGTTGTCGCACTTCAGCCTGGAGTTTCGCTGGCTGGAAAGGTGAATGTTCCCGCACTTGAGTCCAATTCTATGAATGCTTAAAGTCCTTTGGGGCTCAAAACAATACAGCAGGTCTATGCTGGTGAAAAGAGGGCCTGTCATGGGTGGTCAGCCGTCTGTTGATGTGCTGTCTGGGTGCCATGACCAGCTGGCGTTTCTCTGAGTAGGAGGGCATTCTGGTAGGTTGTTGGTTTCTCATGCCACTTGTAGTTAACTGTTTTAAGTTCTTTTTAAATCAATTTTTGTCATTTTGTTTTCATTGTTGTGATTTTTTTTAAATTCTTTGTTTTTATTGTTGTGATTATTATTATTTTTAATGACTATTTCACTTACTTTTATGTAAAGCACTTTGAATTACCACGGTGTATGAAATGTGCTATATAAATAAACTTGCCTTGCCTTCATGAGCTCAGAGTACCTTTTGTGACAATGGTAATATTCAGTGACATTAATCTAAACACTGGCAGAAGTAACCTCAGATAAATTATTATCATTATTATTAAAATTATTATTATTTTATGGTGTTTGACATTTTTTGCATGTTTGTGAATGTATCAATGTAAGGTGGAATTCTTCAGCTTTGTGTATCTTATGAAAATTAAAATGCATTATTTTGTAATGTGTATTGTGTAGAAAATTTCAATGTATTTATAATTTTAAGGTATTTTCACAAGATTGTTGTATATTTAATTAAAACTGTTCAAATGTGGCAGTGTTTAGAGTATCATCATTTTTTTTTTCCTTTTCTTTTGGGACAACAAGGAATAAACAATTCAGTAAGGTTGCTTTAGCAATATACATTTACCAATATACATTTTTAAATTAGGTAAAACAAAAAATGTATGCTACTACTATTTAAAATATTTAATTGGGCCAATAACATGGTTTGGTAGACTTCTTTTTTTCCCAATTGGCTCAACATATTATTTCTCATTGAGCCATTGTTAATAGACTGTTGCCACAATTGCTAAAATTCAGTTAGGAGAAATCCAATTGGGCCAATGGAAAAAATTAGATGTAATCAGTCACTAGAACATTTTGAGTTGGGGAGGTCTGAAATTTTTTACAGTGTACTTTAATTTTTTCCTGATAATGAAATAACTGATAATTGGGGTGCCTCACATACATGAGAAATATATCTACAGAAAGCTTGAAATGTCTACTTTTAAATGAACCAATTCAAAACTAAAGCAATTACTCCCTGATTATGTAATCTGTGAAGGTTACATTTATCTCTAAAGGCGCATCCAATCTACTGTGGAGATGAGAGCCAGCACCATGAATTTCATTTTGTAGCCGCCAAGAAAACATTAGCTTAATAATAAATAATTAAAATGTCTCCTTTTTCATAATTATTAGGCTATACTTCTGCCTGTGCTTTGTGGCAAACTTAATGCGTGTGCTTGTGCGTGGAATATATTAAGGCTCATTATGGGTTAGTAGACTTAATTTAATATAAACGTGCAATTAGTTGAATAATGACAGTCAGTCATTTATGGCTGCATCCGAATACAGAATACTAGAAAAAATATTTTTAAAAAACCAATACTAGAAAAACATTACGTGCAATTTAAGTTTTTAAAGCATTTTGTATGTTTGCATACAGGCTAGTCAGATAAATTCTGCTTTCAGAACGGTCACGTCCGTAACGGAGAAATGTCACATCCATAATGCTTTTCCTCTGAAACACAAAAACAAAAAATGGAATAAAATTGATATTTTATGTTTTGTGATGTTTTGTCAACCATTCTCCATTCTGCAGACATTGTTGCTTGTTTGTGCATTGTAAATCACAGAAAGTCTACAAAATCCTCCCAAAAAAATGTCTCCCAAAACCTCGGCACTTTTTTTTTTTTGTCATGTCCGTAACCCATAGATTTCCCAAATCTAAAATATAAAACACATTCATAGATGGTTACTCTTCTGATGTCTGGACTCTATTTTCAGGGGTTTAGAAAAATATAAAGAGAGAGTTCAATATATGGTAATGAACACTTGTGAGAATTTATATTTCAGGCTTTGACTGAATGTCAGTCCATAACACTGGAATTGCCCAGTAATGAAACTAAAAATGATTAGGCCTACATGAAATCTTGGGACGGTTTCTTATTACTGCAATATTTTTACATTTGTATTGCCAAAACAACCTGTACAATTAAAACAGTGCAAAACTGAAAATAGTACAATGCAGCATAAAAGTTTTTGTCTCTCTGGCAGACGCGCGTCTCTTTCGGTCAGTTTCTTTGTCTCTCTCGCAGAGGTGCCACGTCTCCTGAGAAAACAAACAACAACAACAAAAAACAAACAAGCAGCACTGCATATTATATTGTATATAATACTATGTATGCCATTGCATGCCAATTGCAAAAGCCAAACCAAACGAGGCATTTATCCTAAAACAGACACTTTGCCTAAACCTGCTCTGAAGATTGAAACGCTCAGACACTCTCCATATGAACGAGCAAGTGATTTACAACTTTATGTCAACCCCCCACAATTAAGCAAACTACCCCAAAACCCCAACCTCCTCCAGCTGCACTGAATTCAGTCACACTTGCTCAGTGTAAAATGGACATGCTCAGTGGTTCTCAAACTGGGGTACGTGAGGTGACGGATGGGGGTACGCGAACAAAATGCTGAGCTTTCGCATTCATTTAATTCTACCCCAACTTAAAGTAACATTAAAACCGAGCATGCATTTCTGACAAGCAAAATGCCGCTTCTAAAATAAAACAGGAAAATGGGAGTGCCGTAAACAGTCAAATGACATAAATTACTTCCTTAGAGTATTAATTTCATTCGTCCGTGTTAAATAAAAGACGATCTGACGCTGAAATGTGCTGCTGTTGTCAATGACGGCGGTTCGTACACAGACAAGCGCTTCAGTCTCGTTCGTTCCATTGAAACCACAAAATTAAATGCACACAAACATGTCCCTGCCTTTGATATACTGATCACTGATGAACGCATTTAGTTTTAATTACTAAAAAAAACACAGACGATGTGACAAGCTTAACATTATCTACCACCTGAGTATTATTCCACTCGCAAGCTTTCAACGGAGTTGAAGATCATCACTGTCCTGAAGAATTTGTACGGATCTATAATTATTTTGATGTAACTACTGCATTAAAAACGTTTCTATATGAATTCCATGTCAATAAATTAAACTCAATGTACTATTCAAATTGATTTGTGATGTCATGTGCTATTTTTGGCTTGTTTCTGTCACACACCAGGCTCCTCCACCACTCAACGCTCCCAATTACCCGAATACTAATCAGCCACACCTGTCACGTAATTATCAGCACGCACCCAGCACTCTCTCATTGAAGCATCAAGATGGCGCCGCGCATGGCAGCCATTGTGCTTAGCTCTCCGGTTGTTTTAGTGTTTTTGTTAGTTTTTCCTGTTTTTTGTTTGTCAAACACGATCAGTTTCACTAGGGAAGAGCTGCTGAACATTCGGCAGAACACACCACAAAATCTCCAACCGGTTTTTGATTATTCGGATGTTTTGCTGGACATAGTAGTCGGCGGAGCGGCGGTGCTGTTTAGACGCTTCAGGACGTGCAGACGGGGGAAGCGAGCCGGCGCGCTCGTGAAGCTCAGACAGCGCGGATTTAGAACGGTGTTGCCTAGCATCCATCTGGCGAATCTCCGCTCTCTACCCAACAAAACGGACGAACTCCTTCTGCTCTCCTGGACAAACAGGGACTTTTCAAACTCTGCTGCTCTGTGTTTCATGGAAACCTGGCTGAACGACGCCATTCCGGACAGCGCGCTTCATCTTCCGAGCTTTCAGCTGATCAGAGCAGATCGTGAGGCAGAATCAACGGGGAAATCGCGCGGCGGCGGAACGTGCTTTTACATCAATGAGAGGTGGTGTACAGATGTAACTGTGTTAAAGAAGATGTGCTGTTCTGATCTAGAAACGCTCTTCATTAACTGCAAGCCTTTCTACTCGCCGCGGGAGATTCACTCGTTCATTCTCGTGAGTGTTTACATTCCTCCGCAAGCGCACGTGAGCTCCGCTTTACAGAAACTCGCTGATCTGATCACAGAGACTGAGCAACAACACCCGGACTCTGTTTTAATTATTCTTGGGGACTTTAATAAAGCCAATCTCTCCCGTGAACTGCCAAAGTACAGACAGCATGTTACATGTCCCACCAGAGACAGTAATATACTGGATCACTGTTACACAGCGATAAAGGATGCATATCACTCTGTTCCACGAGCAGCTCTAGGACTCTCTGATCACTGTTTGGTTCATCTTATTCCTACCTACAGGCAGAAACTCAAATCAGTTAAACCTGTATTAAGGACTGTAAAGAGATGGAATAATGAGACAGAGCAGGTTTTACAAGCCTGTCTCGACCTTACTGATTGGAGTGTTTTTGAGGCTTCTGCAAATGATCTGGATGAGCTCACAGAGACTGTAACATCTTATATCAGTTTCTGTGAGGATATGTGCATTCCCACCAGGACTCATCTAACCTACAATAACGACAAACCATGGTTCACTGCAAAACTCAGACAGCTCCGTCAGGCCAAAGAAGATGCTTACAGAGAGGGGAACGGAGTCTTGTATAAACAGGCCAAATACACACTGGAAAATGAGATCAGAGTGGCAAAGAGGAATTATTCCGATAAGCTAAGCATCCAGTTCTCTTCCAGTGACACGGCTTCAGTGTGGAAAGGTCTGAAAGACATCACCAATTACAAGTCACCATCCCCCAGCACTCTGGAGAATCAACAACTGGCAGACGATCTGAACGAGTTCTATTGCAGGTTTGAAAAAACATCCCACACCCGCCCTGAACACCTCTCCACACAACCATTCACACCTCCAGCAACCCCCCTCTCCCCCACACCTGCACTGCAGATAAGAGAAGATGATGTGCGCCAGGTCTTCAAAAAGAACAAAAGAAGGAAGGCACCAGGCCCAGACGGTGTGACCCCAGCCTGTCTGAAATCCTGTGCTGACCAGCTGGCCCCCATCTTCACACAGATCTTCAACAGATCACTGGAGCTGTGCGAAGTCCCCTCATGCTTCAAACGCTCCACCATCATCCCCGTCCCAAAGAAACCCAAGATAACAGGACTCAACGACTACAGACCTGTGGCTCTAACATCTGTGGTCATGAAGTCATTTGAAAAACTGGTTTTGGCTAATCTGAAGGACATCACTGGACCCTTACTGGACCCCCTGGAGTTTGCCTACGGAGCAAACAGGTCTGTGGATGATGCAGTCAACATGGGACTGCATTACATACTACAACATCTAGACAGACCAGGGACTTATGTGAGGATCTTGTTTGTGGACTTCAGCTCGGCCTTTAACACAATTATCCCAAACCGCCACAAACCAAACATTCCACGCACTGTAGACAGTAATGGCGGCGCTTGAATACACCCGGCATCCTAGTTTTCCTCATCTACTTTGTACTTTGTGATCAACAAACAAACAAAAAAGGGCTGCACGATAAATCGCATGTGATTGTCGTGTGCAACATGTCAGGTTCTAATCAGCAGTAAATCTCCTTCACGTGCTTTCAGATGGAGCGGCATTTAATACACAGAGCCATAGATCACTGACAAGCTACGCAATATCACGTTCATAATCGCAGATGAATCACATTCGATTATGAATGCGATATTGGGTAGCTTGTCAGTGTAAGTGTTTTTATTAATGCCATTAATGTTTTTGTTAATACAGCATATAGCACTAGTCAACTAAATGAATGTAACATGGCACAGATGAATGCACTTTCCCTGATAGCACACGTACATCTCAGAGACGTCTATTTGACGTATGCATTTACATCTGCAAGACGTGTTTTTTAGGGTGTTTGCTCATCTGCAATATGTCTAATAGACTTCTATTAGATGTCTTTAAGATGTTTATGATTTACAATGTATGTAAAACTAACATCTTACAGACGTCTGTCAGACGTTTGTAGACAGCAGATGCTTTCCAGATCACGAGATCTTTAACAGACGTCTTGCAGACGTACGTGTGCTATCTGGGTTTGGAAGTTTAATGTAAGGGAAATGTCATTTAAAAAAAAAAAAAACGTGTCATGGATTTATTGCATTTTGGGGGAAAAAAAATAACCAGTTTTTATAATAAATCTTTGAAAATCTAAATCTGGATTTGAATTTTTAATGATATTATAACCTAAAGATGCTATGTGAAAGTTTTAAGAATAGAAAATGATTATACATGGTGCAATCAGTTCGGACATAGCACAGTGCTCATTCAACAAATGCACAGCTAAACAGATGAGTTTTGAGTCTGGATTTAAATGTGGCTAATGTTTTAGCACATCTGATCTCTTCTAGAAGCTGGTTACAACTGCGGGCGCCATAATAGCTAAAAGCGGACTCCCCTTGTTTTGTGTGAACCCTTGGTGTTTCTAACTGACTTGATCGTAATGAGTGTTCAGTGGTAGATCACTGCGTTAGCAGCGCAAAAGGTCATGGGTTCAATTCCCAGGGAACACACATACTGATAAAAAATGTATAGCCTGAATGCACTTTAGATAAAAGCGTCTGCTAAATGCATAAATGTCAATGTAATGATTTGAGTGGTCTGTTAGGTTTATATTCAGTGAGCATATCTGCAATGTATTTAGGTCCTAGGCCATTGAGTGATTTATAAACGAGTAAAAGTACTTTAAAATCAATCCTAAATGTAATTGGAAGCCAGTGTAAGGACCTGAGGACTGGTGTGATATGCTCAGATTTTCTGGTTCTAGTCAGAATCCTGGCAGCAGTGTTCTGGATGAGCTGCAGCTGTCTAATGGTCTTGTTTGGAAGACCGGTGAGGAGACCATTACAATAATCCACCCAGCTGGTTTTAACTTGTTAAAAGCATTAACAAGTTTCTCCAAGTCTTGACTGGAAACAAAACATCTAATTCTTGCAATGTTTTTGAGATGATAGTATGCTGATTTAGTGACTGCTTTGACATGACTACTAAAACTAAGGTCTGTCTCCAGAATCACCCCAAGATTTTTGACTTAATTTTTAGTTGTTTGACCCCTAGAGTCAATGTATGCATTCACCTTGAGAACTTCATCTTTGTTTCCAAACGCAGTGACTTCAGTTTTCTCCTTGTTTAACTGAAGAAAGTTCTGGCACATCCAACTGTTAATTTCATCAATGCATTGGCAGAGTGAGTCAATGGGGCTGTAGTCATTTGGAGATAAGGCTAGGTAAATCTGGGTATCATCAGCATAGCTGTGATAGGCAATTTGGTTCTTTCTCATTAGTTGACTTAGACATTAGTGAATATCATTTATTATCTGCGGTCTCTGTGCTGTGATGCACTCGGAAACCAGATTGAAAATTGTCCAGGTATCCATTTGAGTTTAAGTAGTTGTTCAGCTGATTTAAAAACTACCTTTTCAATAATCTTACCTATGAAAGGAAGATTTGATATTGGCTTATAGTTGCTCAACATTGTTATCAAGATTGCGCTTTTTCAGAAGGGGCTTGACAACTGCAGTTTTCAGGGAATTTGGAAAAGTCCCAGAAAGAAGTGAGGCATTTACCACTTCTAAGAGATCTGCTTCTAAACAGTTAAGCACACTTTTGAAAAAAGATGTGGGAAGTGTGTCAAGATAGCAGGTTGAAAATTTAAGGTGGTGTACTCTATTTCTTCCAAAATTTTGCTATCAGTTGCTTCAAAAACAGACATAGTCACTTCTTTTTGAAATTGCGGTCAAATCTGTGTGACCTCTGCATAACTACATACATTTATTTTTTATATATATATATATATATATATATATATATATAAGCTATATATAATGGCAATCACTTCAGCTTTTAAAAATCATATGTATTAAAATTATTATTCAATGAATTCATACAAATATATATTTAGCACACAGAATAGATGACAGACAGAGAAACACTCTCATTCACCATTTAATTAGCTAGGCTATATGAAGAAATAACTGAATGACACATCATTCTGCCAAACATCTCCTTCTGTAAGTCATATGGATAAGAAACAAAATAAAGGTAAGTGATAAGTGATCCACCATTTTTCAGAACCGATCCAATCCGATACTGAAAATTCTGAGTATCTGCCGATACCGATCTGATACTAGTGGAGTTTTTTTTTTTTTTTTTTTTGGTAAATCAATGTAGAATTTCTTTATTTCTGTGTTGACCTGATCATCACTCTTTTGTGTGTTAAACAATCTGCTAAATATAGACAACCTCATTTTAATGAAAATAACAAATAAAAAAAATATAATCATAATCTATGACAAAAATACTATTATTAATTAGGTTAGTGGATAATTCAGCAGCAAAATATGCTGTAGAAAAATCATGGTGCACAATATATATATTTTTTAATCGAAACATTTAGTGAAACAACATTATTTATTGGGGGAAAAAAAGTTAAGTGTAGGCCTAAATCTGGTAAAATGTTACACATTGCTCTTTGTATTGTTGTAAAATACATTCAAGAAAAAGAAGTAAATATATTTATATATAAAATATATACTATCAAATTATAGCACAGTAATGATTTCAGCAACATATTATGCAACATATTATATATGTGACCCTGGACCACAAAACCAGTCATAAGTGTCAATTTTTCGAAATTGAGATTTCTACATCATCTGAAAGCCGAATAAATAAGCTTTCCATTGATGTATGGTTTGTTAGGATAGGACAATATTTGGCTGAAATAAAACTATTTCAAAATATGGAATCTGAGGGTGCAAAAAAATCTAAATACTGAGAAAATCACCTTTCAAGTTGTCTAAATGAAGTTCTTAGCTATTCATATTACTGATCAAAAATTAAGTTTTGATATATTTACGGTAGGAAATTCACAAAATATCTTCATGGAACATGATCTTTACTTAATATCCTAATGATTTTTGGCATAAAAGAAAAATGGATAATTTTGATGTTTTATATGCTTTATAATGTTTTTGTGCTTTTCGTGGGCTTAACAATAACAGAATGGTATACGCATAATATCGGATACAGATCGGTCTCGTCTGACCGATACCCGATCCGGCAGAAAACGCCAGAATTGGAGCCGATACCAATACGGAGTATCGGATTGATGCATCCCTGGTGATAAGACATTTTATTTTTGGATAAACTATTTTATTCACATAATAATCTCTTTTAAAATACCTTATAGGGTTATGATAATCAAAACAGTCCTGAGCTAGATCAAGCTTTGATCTCTGTAAACAAAGCTATCACTTTAATTAATTTTTATATATTTTTTCCCCACTAATAAAAAGATTTTATCATTAGCTAGCTCCACACTGGAGAGCTTCTTTTTAACAGAAAATCAAGTTGTAATTCTAATTGAAAGCGACACTGACTGCATAAAGTGCTATATAAATTAATGTGACATGATTGGACTTTACCGAACTGCAGAGCTTGAGCAAACATCCTCATTGCTGTAATTAGATGTGTTCTTAACTGCTGCTTTCTCACCGCTGCCAGTTTTTGTTGTTTATTTCGTTATTGAGAGGAAAGCGCACAGCATATATTCACATATTCATCCAAACGCCACTCAACAGCTTCAGGTTCGGCTGCCTTTGCTCTGAAGCTCTGTCTTCTTCTCTTGAACTACATCCAGGAGGGCTGAATTATAGTTTTGCACTACAGCACCACACTGGTCAAACCACATTATTGCAGGCTCTCATATAACATTAGGTCATAAGAGATCAGGGGCGGCACCAGAGAATTTTGAACGCAGGTGCTGAGGGGGTGCTAGATCAATGACAGGGGGAGCTGGGCATTTAATAGTAAATATGACCAAAACAGGTTTTTATTATTATTATTTTTTAAATGAATAATAAAATCACTATATAGGTGCATTTCAAATGTTTATGAGGAATGTGGGAGCTCATCGCGCTTAGCCTACTGTATGACATGGGGGTGCGCACGCAATCGTTTTTATTTATATACTCCCATCATTTTTGGATGTGCTTTCTGTCGTCTCATGCTGCATGCAGTCTCCGTGAATGGAGCGTGTCACAACAATGAACCAGCTCACAGACATAAGAAATAAATCTGCAGAAAGCTTGAAAACCAATTAAAATAAAAATAAAAAAAAATCTTCTCTGATTATGTAGTCCATATAGGTTCATTTCTCTATTAAAGGCACGTCCACTGTGCATGGCGAGACTGAGAAAGCACTATTTTATTAATAAATAATTAATGTCGTCTTTTTCCCCGATGCATTCATATTCATTACTTTAGCTGGTTGCTTTGCGCAGAGGCGTCATGCCCATTCAAAGTGAGGGGGCACGTGCCCCTTCAGATTTTTGAGCCAAGTGGATTTTGAATGCAGCTTCCAAAAGACAAAAAAATTGCCAATTAATATTTTCTATATTTAATACAATCACACCGGCGTGATTAAATCGTTCAGTGCGTCATATCATCAGCTGCTAAGTTCAAATCTGTGTTTGCTGGCTGGCGCTGAGCCAGACGCGTGTTTACAGCACTGCGCATTATAACCAATCACACACGATGCTGTTGAAATTATGAATGCAATGACCAATCAGAGGCGTTCAGATGAGTCATCGCTAAAATGCCGGTGTTTTCTTCACTCGCTTGCTGACTGAATACCTTTTTCTGGCAAATTCTCTAGTTAAACAACAAAGTGCAAATGTGTCTGTTGTGAGAGTGCTTGAACTAGACTGTCAGTGAAAATGTTCTTTGATAATGTAAATGTTCCTTGCTCTCTTTCTGTACAATGAAAGTGTTATGATTAGCAGCCTAACTTGCAATGTTTTTATTCACATTACTTTCAATGTTAAATTCACATTAAATATAAAGTCAGTCATATTGAAAATGTTACGGCATGACAACCATAAACAGGTTTTTATGCATAGTTAATAGATTACATTAGGTTACTTTGACCATCGCCCACTATAGATCTACATAATCTATAAAGGTGAGAATCAAGATATTTTGATATAGTTAATGCGTTTGGGAATGTTTCAAATAAAATGGAAAAAACAAATAAAACAAGTGATGTTGTGGCTATAACGCTTTAGATTACAGCCCGCAATGTACCACATAATTAAACAGAATTTACAGCGTACTTATTTGTAACTATAGAGTACCTCCACAGTACCTACTCGTAGATATAAGGGAACAATATGCAACGTTTGGGGAATAAGGGGGTAATAACCTGCGAAATTATAAAGCATTTATACGGTAATTATTTTATAACTAAAGGGCACCTATTCTGAAATTACGTGGTATGTATGACACACAGATCGAAAACTTACAGCTGTATGTACGTGAAACGGAAACAATGTGCAGCGTTTGGAGAATAAGGAGGTAATGACTTGGAAAATTAAAAGTATTTATACTATTAGTATTTCATAAGGTGTAACTATTCTAAGTTTACGTGGTATGCATGACGTACTGCGTTAGGCAACAATATTATGATTTAGAACAAGTTGTCTTATTGTAATAACACCCCTGCTGAAAAAACCAGCGTATGCAGGTTAGGTATGTTTTGATGCTGGGATGCTGGTTTATGCTGCCAGCAAAGGACCAGCATAAACCAGCATCCCAGCGTCAAAACATACGCTGTTTTTTTCAGCAGGGACAATATGATGCAGCATATTTTTACACTACGTACTGGGTACTTACTGTATTATTACATCATATCTCTTACATTACTGATACAAATAGTAAACTGTAGTAGTATAATTTAGTAATTATACTAAAGTTAAAAACCACCATAGTCTTTATAAAATTTTACCAGTTTACTTAAGAATATATGCTATAGTCTGCACTATTGTTTTTTATGTGGGATCATGGAGATTACTAAAGTATGTGGAAATAATGTAATGAATTTCTGCTATGATTTGGTTTACAAATTTCCATATGAAAATTTACCTGACGAAAGAGCATTGCATATGGTCATCTCAGCAGCGAGTCCGTCAGCAGCATTGTACCATCAAGGTGCAATACAGTGGGAAAACTAGATTACCTGTTTCCAGCTGCTCCCAAGACATAACATAAATATAATGTCATAATACACAACACATGTATATTTACTGTATCATTGATGTTTTTTGATAGCTGTAGTGCTGTTGGTGCGTATGTGGTTTGAGGCAAGTGGAATAAAATGTACTACAACATTTTTCTTAACTACTATGAAAACATACACCTTTGTTACGTGTAGTTACTGTGTAAGTGTGACATCCGTGGGCTGTAATCTAAAGTGAACCCTTGTTACCTTCTTGTTACGTGTAGTTACTGTGTAAGTGTAACATCCGCAGGCTGTAATCTAAAGTGAACCCTTGTTACCCTCTTGTTACGTGTAGTTACTGTGTAAGTGTAACATTAAATAATTTTAGTTATGCTACAATAGATATTTTCAAAGTTGTTAACAATGAACTGTATTACATAGTTAAATGCAAGGTCCAAAGATCCCAAGTTAACAAAAAATGTTTTATTATTAAACTAAATTTTAACCAATCTTTTCCAAGAACACAACTATAATGCAGAAAAAATGATTTATAACCACTTATACAAAGATCAGTAAAAACAAACAAACACACAAACAAATCATGTTCTAAATGTATTTTTAATAGGCATACTGTCAGTTTTTCCTTTTAGCTGTGGGCAGGAGTCAACGAATTTTTGGAGCTCTTTTGCATATACTTGCAAAGTTGTCCCTGAGAAAAGTCCTCTCCCTCTGATGCAGTTTTCACCTATGATCACAATTAGAGAAAAATGCATTGCAAAAAAAAAAACAAATGTTGATACATGGCAAGTTTGCATAATGTATGAGGCGTACGGATCCATGTGAAAGCTTTATTTAGTGAACATAGTCAAAACATAGGCAGGGTCAAACATCAGTAAACAGATATGGCACAGGCAAGACAAAAGAGTATTCCGAGAGCATGCGTGGGTCGACGATCGGCGAACAATATCCAAAGGGCTTGACAATAGGGGTAATCCGAGTACACGAGCAATAATCCAAACAGGGGCAAACAGAGTCCAAAAGGCAAGACGAAAGGGCAATCCAAAAACACAAAGCAATAATCAAAAACACAGGTAAACAGGCTAGAAAAGACTAAGACTAAGAAACCAGGAAAAGGCTCCGTAAGGTAGCTATCAGCAATGACTGTGATAAATGCTAAACAATACTCAGCAGAGAGGAAGAGGAAGTCATGGTTTATAAAGCGTGTCTGATTGTGTGATAGTTCTCAGGTGTGAGCGTGTGATTGGTACAGCTGTGTGCAATCAGTGCAATGGATCATGGGAACTGTAGTCCGAGGTAATGTGAAACAGTCTGTGTAGTGTGAGAGTCAATATGATGGAAGGGGTGACCTATGGTGGCTATCAGACGGAAGGCCACGAACCGGATTCGTGACAGAGCCCCCCCCAAGGAGCGGCTTCCAGACGCTCCTAGAGCCATACCATCCAGGAGGGTGGTGGAGCGGAGGCGGAACAGGGGGAGGGACGGAGGGCCAGGTCCACATGGAAGTGGAAAGACCGGGGACTGAGGCAGAGCCGAGCACCAAGGCGGAACAGGAAGCCAGGGCAGAGCAGACGAAACTGGAGCCCACCAGGGCGGAGCAGAAGACCACCAGACCTGAGCAGAAGACCACCACGGCGGAGCAGAACACCACCAGACCTGAGCAGTAGACCTCCAGGGCGGAGCAGACAGAGCAGGAGCCCACCAGGGCGGAGCAGAAGACCACCAGACCTGAGCAGAAGACCACCAGACCTGAGCAGTAGACCTCCAGGGCAGAGGAAAATATATAACGTTAATGCACATCAGCAACTCGCCAGGAACACCAGCAATCTCAGACACTTTGGTACACGCATCATTTTTTTTTATTTATGTCCCTGTACGCAAACAGGGACACGTCGTAAATTATTGGGAAGCCCGCCACAGCAATAATCAGCCTCTCCTCCATTTCGCTTGGGAACTAATGTGGTCAGAACCAAAGTTTACAGGGATGCGTTCTCTGGACTCCTCAAGCGGTGGACTTCTACATTCCGATTGGTTGCCGCCGAACCGCGTCATAGCTCATTACCATAAAGTTGACCTGATTTCAACTCTCCTTGACGCTCTCACCGGCCAAGACGCGCCGCGCCGCTCTCGCCGTTGCTCGTCGCTGGCTCACATTGAAAATGAATGACTTCCGGCCACTTTGACACTCTCGATGCGTTCGGTGTGAATACACAGTGATGCCCCTTTTCATAATCGCAAGCTTCATCTTTCAAAATAAATGTAAAGGCAGTTAATAATGTCTTTAGTTTTACCATTAGTACAGAGTCGCAAGACAGACACAGTGATGATGCTTGTATGTATTTGCACACAAGCCGCGATTAAGACAGCCGACTCCACTGTGATGTGACCCTGTCTCTCTCTCTCTCACACACACACACACGACGTGCAAAACTCTGCATTTGAGCAGTCAATAGCAAATACTTAAACTAATAACAAAACATACTTACAGTTGCTGATTCAGAAGTGTCAGATTGTCATAGCAAAGTCAGAATTACCTCCTCTCCTAGGTTCATGAAACTGTCATCCATAAAATGCGTTGTGATAACATCTGGGTTGTCCTCTTCTGTTGTAAGTAATCTTAATGATTCCTAAATGCATCTACTTTCAGAAGGCCAAATAAAGTGCTTTCACTTTCGCCTTGAAACACCCAGGGTCTCCCTGACATGGCTGCATCAACACTACTGCGGTTACTGAAACCACGCCGCCTTTCTTTCCGTGAACATTTGGACGGCATTACGCAAATATTCCCACATCGTGACGTAGACGTGGGGGCGTGTTTGAATGAGCCATTTTAGGGGGGCGTGGAAGAGTCTTAACTTTGATAAAGAATATCTCTTTGGTTTTGAGACTTTAGTCTTTGGAACTTCAGGGATCTTATCTATGCACAAACAGCTTGTAACACTCCAAAGGGAAAGGAAAACTTGAAATCGCATCATATAACCGAGAGCAGGAGGCACTGGAAATAAGGTTCTTAAGAAGGAATGACAGTGCTGGATTAGTGTACATAACCCAAAGGTTGCGAGTTCGAGACTCAGGTCCGGCGGGGATTGTAGGTGGGGGGGAGTGAATGTCCAGCGCTCTCATCCACCTTCAATATCATGACTGAGGTGCCCTTGAGCAAGGCACCGAACCCTCAACCGCTCCCCGGGCGCCGCAGCATAAATGGCTGCCCACTGCTCCGGGTGTGTATTCACAGTGTGTGTGTGTTCACTGCTGTGTGTGTGCACTTAGGATGGTTAAAATGCAGGGCACAAATTCAGAGTATGGGTAACCATACTTGGCCACATATTAACGAAAAAGAAAGAAAAAAAAAATCTTACCTGTGATGGAAGATAAGACTTGGGTGACACCTGACCAAGTGATTGAGACTTTCAACCCAAAAGTAGACAACAGAGGGAGGTATCACTTTGCAGAGGCAGTCTTTGCAGAATAGAAAAAGAAAAAATAAATAGAAGTCATCTAAAATTAATCATATTTGTACTCAGTTATTTGATATTCTGCATGTTTGTTTTGCCTTGATTGATGTTTTACATTAGCTTTTACATTTGATAATTTCATCTTTACAATATTTGGTCACTTTATATTAGGTGGCCTTAACTACTATGTTCTTACATCAAAAATAAGTACAATGTACAATGTACTTATTTTGGTCATATTGTATTGCAAAACACTTTTGCTGCTATTGAGGTGGGATATGGGTAAGGTCAGGGACAGGTCTGGTGGTATGGGTAGGTTTAAGGGTGGGTTAAGGTGTAAGGGATGGGGCAACAGTGTAATTATAAGTGTAATTACAGAAATTAATTATAGATGTAACTACATATAGGTATTTTTAAAAATATAAGTACAATGTAAAAACATGTACACAATAAGTGCATTGTATCAAATTATTAATTTAAATGTAAGTACATAGTAGTTAAGGCCACCTAATATAAAATGGGACCCAATATTTAATAACATGTAAAATATAGACTGACTACAATTAATTAACTTTACTTTATTTTGTCTAAATTAACTATTAATTATTATTTTTTAAATTTCTTATTCACAATGATTCTGTAACGTGTAGTCAGACTCAGGACACAGACAGGTTAGAATCAAACAGACGGGTTTATTGTATTGATGTAAATGAACAGCAGAAGCAGGTGAGTAATGGCAGATATAGAGTCTTTAACTTGAATGGAGATGATACTGATGGAGATATTCTGTTACCAGGTTTTGAGAGATCGTGGGATGACGGAGTGTGTTTCCAGGAGCTGGTATCAGGAATCAGATGGAGGTAGGTAATTGTAGCAAACACACAGGAACACAAGGAGCAGACAAAGGAGATCGGAAAACTTGGAGCAGGAATTCAGGCGAGTAGCTTGGCATACGAGTAAAGTCCTTTTCCACAATGCACTTATACTGTGGTGCTGGTGATTAGTGAATGACGGTCAGGTGCGTGTGATCAGAACTCCGGTGATTGGGATCGCTGATTGGTGGAAGAGCCTGGTGTATCCATGACAGATTCATGCTCATAACAGTGATCAATATACTGTATGCTCACCTTTTTGGACATCTGTTTTACAGAGCTCTTGTTCCTATAAAATCCTCAACGCTAGTCAGTTACAAATGTTGGCCTATGTAAAAAAAAAAAAGTTCATGTTGTTAATTATTTATCTTTCAAATATTTTTTAAAGATGTTAACACTAAACAATAAATAAAAAAAATAAAAAAACATTTTTAGTGAATTGTTGGCCTTCTGGAAAGTATGTTAATTTACTGTATATGTACTCAATACTTGGTAGGGGCTCCTTTTGCTTTAATTACTGCCTCAATTCGGCGTGGCATGGAGGTGATAAGTTTGTGGCACTGCTGAGGTGGTATGGAAGCCCAGGTTTCTTTGACAGTGGCCTTCAGCTCATCTGCATTTTTTGGTCTCTTTTTTCTCATTTTCCTCTTGACAATACCCCATAGATTCTCTATGGGGTTCAGGTCTGGTGAGTTTGCTGGCCAGTCAAGCACACCAACATCATTTAATCAACTTTTGGTGCTTTTTCAACTTTTGGTGCTTTTGGCAGTGTGGGCAGGTGCCAAATCCTGCTGGAAAATGAAATCAACATCTTTAAAAAGCTGGTCACCAGAAGGAAGCATGAAGTGCTCCAAAATTTCTTGGTAAACGGGTGCAGTGACTTTGGTTTTCAAAAAACACAATGGACCAACACCAGCAGATGACATTGCACCCCAAATCATCACAGACTGTGGAAACTTAACACTGGACTTCAAGCAACTTGGGCTATGAGCTTCTCCACCCTTCCTCCAGACTCTAGGACCTTGGTTTCCAAATGAAATACAAAACTTGCTCTCATCTGAAAAGAGGACTTTGGACCACTGGGTAACAGTCCAGTTCTTTTTCTTCTTAGCCCAGGTAAGACGCCTCTGACATTGTCTGTGGTTCAGGAGTGGCTTAACAAGAAGAATACGACAACTGTAGCCAAATTCCTTGACACGTCTGTGTGTGGTGGCTCTTGATGCCTTGACCCCAGCCTCAGTCCATTCCTTGTGAAGTTCACCCAAATTCTTGAATCGATTTTGCTTGACAATCCTCATAAGGCTGCGGTTCTCTCGGTTGGTTGTGCATCTTTTTCTTCCACACTTTTTCCTTCCACTCAACTTTCTGTTAACATGCTTGGATACAGCACTCTCTGAACAGCCAGCTTTTTTGGCAATGAATGTTTGTGGCTTATCCTCCTTGTGAAGGGTGTCAATGATTGTCTTCTGGACAACTGTCAGATCAGCTGTAACGGGGTTGATGAGACGTGAGATGTGCGGATCCATTTGCAGGCTTTTATTTAAAGGCATGGTCAGAAGACAAGCAAGGTTCAGGCAATGGCAAACAGGTATAACACAGGCAAGACACAGAGTAATCCTAGAACAAGCGTGGGTCGATGATCGGCGAACAATATCCAACAGGGCAAGGCAGAGAGAGTAAATCCAGGTACACAGCAAACAGAGTCCGAACGGCAAGGCAAGGGTTAATCCAGGAAACACTGGCAGAAATCGAAACACGAGAAAACAGGCAAGACTAAGACAACTCAGAGGGCTTCGTAGGGTAGCTATCACTAGGATATTTGCGTACAATACTCGGCAATCTGACTGAGGAAGTCCATGGCTTAAGTAGTGTGTGTGATTGTGTGATGGGTATCAGGTGTGAGTATGTGATTAGGGAAATGGCTGCTGGGAAATGAAGTCCTGGGTAATGTGTGACAGTCTGTGTGGTGTGAGAGTCAATGTGATGGAGTAGTGACCTCTGGTGGTGAGTGAACGGAAGTGCATGGACCAGATTCGTAACAGAGCCCCCCCCCAAGGAGCGGCTTCCAGACGCTCCTATACAGTCCAGGAGGGCGGTGGAGCGGAGGCGGAACAGGGGGAGGGACGGAGGGCCACGTGGAAGTGGAGTGGTCGGGGACTGAAGCAGAGCCCGCAGAGCAGGGTACCCAGGCAGAACTGGCGAGGCAGAGAACCGTTGTGGAGCAGAAAACCAGGGTGATGCTGGCGAAGCAGAGATCCAGGGTGGAGCAGACAGAACTAGAACCCTCCAGGGCGGAGCAGACGGAACTGGAGCCCTCCAGGGTGGAGCAGGCGGAGCAGGAGCCCACCAGACCAGAGCAGACGAAACAGGAGCCCACCAGAGCAGACGGTACAGGAGCCCACCAGGGCGGAGCAGACAGAGCCCACCAGGGCAGAGCAGACGAAGCAGGAGCCCACCAGGGCGGAGCAGACGAAGCAGGAGCCCACCAGAGCAGACGGTACAGGAGCCCACCAGGGCGGAGCAGACGGAGCCCACCAGGGCAGAGCAGACGGAGCAGAAGCCCACCAGGGCGGAGCAGACAGGGCAGGAGACCTCCACGGCAGAGCAGACTGAGTAGGAGCCCACAGCAGAGATAGGAGTCTAGGAAAAACGGAAACACAAGAGACAGGGAGAGCATCTACAGTCTCAAGGACCGAGGCAGGGAACACAAAAAGTCCATAAATGTTTTTCCTAGTGACAACTACGCAGGCAGACAGTTCAAAATTTGGCTCATTCATAGCAGCAGGACAGACAGATAACTCAGGATTAAACACACTGACTGGAAGGGGACATATAGACTGTTCACTAATGTTGTCTTTGGCAACAACAGGGTTAATGGGACAGATATGGGGTGCATTTACAGTTTGTGAATTCATGACAGAGAGTTCAGTTGTAGATTCTTTGACAGAGACAGGCAAGACAGACAGTTCGAAATCAGACACAGTTGAGACGAGATGGACAGACAGTTCATAATCAGCCACTATGGCTGGTTCAGAAAGGTACAAATGTTCAAAAACAACCTCCGTGGCAGTGACATGAGCAAAGGAATGTTCATTATTGGCCTCCTTGAGAGTGGTTGGACAAACAGACAGATTTGGAGAAACAGAATAGATGGATAGTTCATGTGTGGTTATTTTGTCAGTGACAGGGTTAACGGGACAGACATAAACTTCATTTACAGCTTCCATGGCCGTAACAGGCAGGGATGAGGATTCACAAATGGCCTCCATAGCCGTGACAGGGCAGGACGAAAGTTGGTAAGTGGATACCACTGACACCTCCGGAGGTTCTGCAGCGGTCGCCACCACCTCTGGAAGATCTACAATGGTAACAGTCTCCTCTACCGCAACTCGACAGGCTAAGAGAACATTGCTGGGCGCCACCACCATACAAGGGGCTGAGGCGAGCCTCGCCACTTCTGGATGTTCTGAAGCATGTGCCGCCACCTCTGGAGAAGCTGCAGCAGGTACCGCCATCTCGGGCAGTTCTGCGGTAGTGTACGCAGCCCAAACGCAACATAAAGCGATTCCCATCATGGGAAACACTTTGGACAGGGGAATTAGTTCAGGGACTGGAGGACTAAGGTGAGTAGGTTTGGGGATACCAGCTGCACGTGAAGACACCAACGGTGCATCCTTCAAACTGGATATCATACTAAGATAACAAAGGACTGACCTTGAGGAACTGGGTACAGCAGAAAGGAGGTGACGTGACTCTAGATGATCCGTTGTGACGTGCTGAGATTCTGGATGAACAACTGTGAAATGACGAGACTCTGGCCGATCAGCTGAGACGTGACGCGACTCTGGCAGATCAGCTGAGACGTGACGAGACTCTGGAAGTTCAGCTGAGACGTGACGAGACTCTGGCAGATCAGCTGAGACGTGACGAGACTCTGGAAGTTCAGCTGAGACGTGACGAGACTCTGGAAGTTCAGCTGAGACGTGACGAGACTGGCAGATCAGCTGAGACGTGACGAGACTCTGGCAGATCAGCTGAGACGTGACGAGACTCTGGAAGTTCAGCAGAGACGTGAAGTGATTCTGCGAGATCAACTGTGACTTGGCTTGGCTCTTGACTGGTGACAATGACATGACGGGGTGTCGCTGTCGCCACCATTTTGTGAACGGGCTCCGCTATTTTGTGAGCGTGCTCCTGCGTGGTTGCGATCACACAATTGAGTGTGGTGTCGCGTTCCTCTGAGACACCCACAGTAAACAATGAACCAACAGTCAATAGAGCATAGTCCATAAACTTAGCGAGTGATGAACGTGGACCCTTGCGTCTAAGCTCAGACCGTAGTGGTTGATTAATACCATCGCAAAAAAACTCTATCAATAAACAGTCCGGTAAATCAGAGTAGTGCGCGATGGCTAAATATTCCCAAATATAGTTCTCCAGTGAACGCGGGCCTTGTTTAAGAGCTAGTAATATACGTGCTGTGTCCATACCTGGCCAATGTTCCTCTGAAAAGCCGCTGGATCCTTGTGTGGCCGAGTATTCTGTAACGGGGTTGATGAGACGTGAGACGTGCGGATCCATTTGCAGGCTTTTATTTAAAGGCATGGTCAGAAGACAAGCAAGGTTCAGGCAATGGCAAACAGGTATAACACAGGCAAGACACAGAGTAATCCTAGAACAAGCGTGGGTCGATGATCGGCGAACAATATCCAACAGGGCAAGGCAGAGAGAGTAAATCCAGGTACACAGCAAACAGAGTCCGAACGGCAAGGCAAGGGTTAATCCAGGAAACACTGGCAGAAATCGAAACACGAGAAAACAGGCAAGACTAAGACAACTCAGAGGGCTTCGTAGGGTAGCTATCACTAGGATATTTGCGTACAATACTCGGCGATCTGACTGAGGAAGTCCATGGCTTAAGTAGTGTGTGTGATTGTGTGATGGGTATCAGGTGTGAGCATGTGATTAGGGAAATGGCTGCTGGGAAATGAAGTCCTGGGTAATGTGTGACAGTCTGTGTGGTGTGAGAGTCAATGTGATGGAGTAGTGACCTCTGGTGGTGAGTGAACGGAAGTGCATGGACCAGATTCGTAACATCAGCAGTCTTCCCCATGATTGTGTAGCCTAGTGAACTAAACTGAGAGACCATTTTGAAGGCTCAGGAAACCTTTGTAGGTGTTTTGAGTTGATTAGCTGATTGGCATGTCACCATATTCTAATTTGTTGAGATAGTGAATTGGTGGGTTTTTGTTAAATGTGAGCCAAAATCATCACAATTAAAAGAACCAAAGACTTAAACTACTTCAGTCTGTGTGCATTGAATTTATTTAATACACGAGTTTCACAATTTGATTTGAATTACTGAAATTAACTTTTCCAAGACATTCTAATTTATTGAGATGCACCTGTATGTATATATATTGTTACGGGGCTGATGAGACGAGAGACGTGCGGATCCATATGCAAGCTTTTATTTAGAAACATGGTCAAATCACAGGCAGGGTCAAACAACGGCAAACAGGTATGGCAGGGACAAGACAAAGAGTAATCCTAGAACAAGCGTGGGTCGATGATTGGCGAACAATATCCAACAGGGCAAGGCAGAGAGAGTAAATCCAGGTACACAGCAAACAGAGTCCGAACGGCAAGGCAAGGGTTAATCCAGGAAACACGGGCAGAAATTGAAATGCGAGAAAACAGGCAAGGCAAGACTAAGACAACTCAGAGGGCTTCGTAGGGTAGCTATCACTGGGATATATGCGTACAATACTCGGCAATCTGACTGAGGAAGTCCATGGCTTAAGTAGTGTGTGTGATTGCGAGATGGGTATCAGGTGTGAGCATGTGATTAGGGAAATGGCTGCTGGGAAATGAAGTCCGGGGTAGTGTGTGGTGTGAGAGTCAATGCGATGGAAGGGTGACCTCTGGTGGCGAACAAATGGAGGTCCATGGACCAGATTCATGACATATATGTGTAAATATATATATATACACACACACATATATATATATATATACATACAGGTGCACCTCAATAAATTAGAATGTAAATATATATATATGTGTGTGTGTGTGTGTGTGTGTGTGTGTATATATATATATATATATATATATATATATATATATATATATCATATAAAGAGTTTTGTAAGCATTTGTCAACTCCATCAGTTTACCAGTCATAAAACCTGACAGAGTTGACAGAATGGAATATTTTTGCACATTAACCACTTGTTACAGTGGAGCAGTTTAGTCTTTTTTTTTTTTGTCTTTTTCTTCTAGCTGCATTAATAAACATAACAAAAATGCCAAGATTTATCCCATAACTATTTACAGAAACTATTACACTGGGATGATGCAGTTGGCAAGCTGTGTCCAAAGAGACATATAATAAAAATACATATATATATATAAAATATTAGGGATGGGAAGATTCCCTGATTCGCTCAGTGCATCAGCAAAAAAAGTTAATGATGCGATGCATCGGTTTAAAAAGTGTGCATCGGATACAAGTTGGCATTTGTATCGCAATGCATCGTTTCTAACATATTTGCATCGGTAAAAAACGATTTATTTATATATAATTACTAGTGGATGCGATACACTTTTATTGTTTAGAAAGTGACCAATAATCTGTGACCAATATTTTATATGTAGATTGATTTCTCCTCTCGAAACTGTTTCTCAAGCGCGTTCTCTTCACCGCTGCACGTGAATATGATGAATCACAACAACACTACGGAGACCTGAGGAAAAGCGGGGATTAAAGTCCAAAACCTGACTTAAAATAACTTAACAAATCAATCGGGGCTAAAGCTATTGTAATGGGTAAATAAAATGTAAGCTAATACAGTCCTAATTACTAAGCTTAGATGAGTTAATGTGTGTTTCTTATAGCAGTTAAAATGTAGTTTTAATTTAGTGATTTTAACTTTTAGTTTAGTGATTATTAATGCTTTAAAGAGCAATGTTAGACTTTAATGTTCTAATGCTATCTGTTCTAACTATAAAAGGTACAGCTGTTATAAAACCAGAGAGAAAGGCTGCATGGCTATGATAGTATGTGAGAGAGTCAGTGGTAATATCATTGCATTCCTATTGGTCAGTGTTAGAGGAGCTCAGCTTAGCCTGACAGTTTGCCTGCCCCAGACCAGGTTAGCTTTCCAGCATAAGTAGCCACAGTGACTGAGGTTGATCTAAGTTAAATTTGCTTTATGGAACCAAATCATTTGACAGTGAGTCAGACTAACTGAAAGAAGCCTGGCCTATTTGGTAAACTTGTTTTATGAAACGGGCTTCGAGGCATTAGAAGTCAGAAGACACAAGTTCATTTATGATTTGCTGTCTGTCTGAACCAAAAAAATAAAAGCAAGCACATTTTTTCCATTGGATCGTATTGCATCGAATCGCATTGTGTTGAATCGAATCGAAATCGAATCTCACTGCATCGTAATGGGGTGAATCGTATCGCATCGCTAGCTGCTTCATATGTTTCTTCAGTGTATCGTATCATTGGCTATGCATTGAGATGCGTATCGTATCGGCTTCAGTTAATATATATATATATATATATATATATATATATATATATATATATATATATATATATATATATATATATATATAAAATTAAACTTCCAGAACTGTGTCCTACTGTAAGATCCACAATGAGCAGGAAACAGGAAAGGGTTCTTCAGAGTTAAATTTGCTGCTGACATTGCCTGATTTATAAAGAATTATTTTTGACACAAAGTGAATACACAACTTTTAAAGGTATTTTGCTCGAATGAGAAACTGCGATTTGTGGTTATTATACACTGTTACAGCAAAGTGAAAATCCCAATTGACAGCACTACTCTTCAGCACAATGGTAACCACAACATTCAGTAACAGAAACTCCTCTAAATGTTCAACATAACTGAACATTAAAGATTAACATAAACTACCAACATATTTCCCTTTACTGAAAAACACATAAAATAACACTCAATCCCTAAATTTACTCTCAGATTGCAGTACCTTGCAAAGCATGCTGGGAACTACAGATCATTGGTGGCAAAGGCTCTACGATCAACTTAGCTCATGATGCTTTTTTCCAGAAGTACATTCGGTAACACTTTCTATGAAGCCTGTATTTATAATACATTATAAAGGTATTCTTAAGGCATTATAATGAATGCATAATGCATTATAAATAACTTTATAATATGTTGTATCATCTCATGAATATTCATAAGAACAGTTATAATGTATTATAATAGTTACTTATTTGTGTTTATAGCTTTTAAGATGTCACGAATCCGGTCTATGAACTTCCGTTCACTCACCACCAGAGGTCACCCAGTCACCACAAGGACTCTCACACGACACAGACTGTTACGCTAAACCCTGGACTACATTTCCCATCATCCATTACACTGATTGCACACACACCTGAATGCACTGATTACACAGACACACAGCTGAATCCCATCAGACACGCTTTATAAGCCTTGGACTTCCTCTTCCAGATCGCCGAGGATTGTTTAGTATGTGTCACTGTGATAGCTACTCTACGGAGCCTGTCTTAAGTTTTCCTAATCTAGTCAAAGTCATAGTCTTGCCTGTTTTCCTGTGTTTTTGATTCTTGCCTGTGTATCTTAGATTTACCCTTTGCCTTGCCGTTTGGATACTGTTTGCCACAGCCCGGACTATTGCTCATGTTTACGGATTACCTCTTTTGTCTAAGCCCTCTGGATATTGTTAGCTGACGATCGACCATGCCTGTTTAGGATACTTCTCTTGCCTTGCCCTCTATATACCTGTTTGCCATTGTCAGAAACTTGCCTGTTTAACGACCACGTCTCTGAATAAAGCTTTGCAGATGGATCCGAATGCTTTCTCTGTTCCTTCTGTAACATAAGAGTATGATGATTTATAACACAATGAACACGATCCATCCGCTTACGTTACAATGGATTATATTTCTCATAGTTATAATGTATTATAAGTCCCATATCTTGCCACGTTACTTATGTTACTTTATTTAAAGCAGACAAAGACCACTTATAAGTAATAATAATAACAATAATATATTTTTTTTCTCAAATAGCCATAAGATCAGATATCAGATCAGATGAATGTGTAATATGACACATTTGCTTTGAACAATTTTTTTTTTTTTTTAATAATATCAGTTTGATTTTGATGGCACCCTTTAGACAGCTGTTGATAAGTAACTATGCAACTACATGTCAACTAGCAGTATTAGTAGTGTCTGCTAAACACTTCTAACGCTTTATTTTGATGGTTCCTCAACAGACAAACTGAGTATAAGATACTTTGCAAGTATGTAAACATTCTACCTACCCTACCTAAGTCTACTAATACAATTAATTTTATATATATAAACATTGCACTCAAGAGATGTAGTAAGGTACTGTGCAGATCTTAAATAAACAATGTCAAGCTATGATATAGCCCATTATAAATTAAGTAGATTTAATATGGTGTTCATTGTGTTATAAATAATCATACTCTTAAAAGTTATAACCACAAATACGTAAGTATTATAATTGTTGTTATGATTATTCATGAGATTTTATAACACAAAGATTTTTATAATGCATTACGCATTCATTATAATGCCATAAGAATATGTAACATTATAATGTATTATAAATACGGGCTTCATAGAAAGTGTTACCGAACAAACACCAGGGGCCTCATTTATAAAATGTTGCGCAGAAACCATCCTAAAATTGATCTTACGATCATCTCTCAAATATGCGTATGTGTGATTCATAAAATGAATGTATGCACAGAAAACGCACGTACGCTTCTCTTTCAGATGTGAAATCTATGAACCGCAAATGATCTTGAACTTGCGTGCAAATGAATGGTTTCAGCTCTCTGCCTTGTAAACGACTCCTAATTAATGTCATTAACATATAAAAGATCACCAGTCACCGTTTAAATCCTTTAATTTAGAACAGCGAGCTGCAAGAACAGCTTACATTTCCAAAAACCTGCAACACTCCGACAAGAAAAAGTGCGTACGTCTGCTCAGCATACACAAGCTTTATAAATGAGCCCCCAGGATTATAGTGAACCCACCAAATACAAAGGTCTAAAATTAAATAATGTGAGCGGAGGCTCATAATCATGGCTGAACAAGACAAAATACATAATAAATCACAAAGTTATGAAACACATGGAACTTTGAGCTAAATAGTAATAATACACTGAAAAACTTGAAAAAAAAAAAAACAGCTTTTTGGTAAAACTCTAAAATTTAAATAAAACTTTGATTTTTTTTTTTTTTTTTTTTTGCCACAAATGATTAATAACTGGTTTAAACCCAGTGCGGGATTATAATAAACACCAACAACTTATGAATTTCATAAGTAAACAAATGACTAGCCATGAATAATGATATTTGTAGACGTTTTTTTGTTTCTCTGAACTGGTGTTTTGTTGAAGAGTTTAACTCCTCTGGGACTGTGGGAATGTTTTTATTCAGAACCATTTCAACAAGCACCACTTGTTGAAATCAGTTTTCCTCCATTCATGAGAGTGAAAAACACACACAGGCCTGTTTAGAGCCAGCGGGTTTATTCCAGAAATCAGCTTTATGTCACAGGAGTGGGTTATATTTCCAGCTTTACTGCAGGTCAGCGCCTCTCAGCTTCATACACGCTGTTTTCATGAGGATCCAGTGGATGTGACAGCGCCGATATCAGCGTTATAATCGCAGAGTTACAGTTCAAACTGCTTTCATTTATTAGAGAAATGAAAAGGATTTTTTTATTCATGCAATAACCAATGAAAGCTTTGTGAGTTCTGCATAGTGTAGTGGGTTTGTTTGCGTCAGTGGTTGTGCAATGTTAACTTATGTGAATGAATGGAATACATGCAGCCAATGAGAATGAGTTTCTATCTCTTCTATCAGTGTGTGTTCTCTTAGCACCTCAGATAGAGAGGGATGTGCATGCTACTGCACTAATCCACACACACACGTGTTGATGCCACGGATGATGTTATTATACGATAATCTCCCTGCAAAAGACTTTCTTCCAATAAAAGCAGTTATATATTTTAAGCCTCTTTTATACTGTGTGTGAAAAATAGTGTGATGATATAAAAACAACATGAATAAAATAATTGGGATTTTATGATGTCATTGTATTAAAACCTTTTAATATTATTTGGAAAATATTTCAGATTAAAAATGATGGTCCCATTTTATTTTAAGGTCTAATTCTCACTATTAACTATTATGAATTTTGCCTCAATAAACTCCTAATGTGCTGCTCATCAATAGTTAGTTGTTGTTAGTCGTTGTTAAGTTTAGGTATGGGGTTGGATTAAGGGATCTAAAATATGGTCATGCAGAATAAGACATTAATATGTGCTTTATAAGTACTAATAAACAGCCATATTCTAATAATATATGTGCTAATAAGCTACTAATTAATAGTGAGATGAAATGTAAATAATTAATGTCATTACATATTATAGAGATATGTAATTGAGCTCATATAATGACACTATTGTCTTCTGTAAAGCTCGTTTACAGCAGAATTTGGATTTGTTTCGTAACTGACCAACTTTGCAACATTAACATTAATGCTATTTTCCTGTTTATTACTTTCAAGCTGCTTTGAGACAATCTCTTTTGCATAAAGCTCTATAGAAATAAAGGTGACTTAACTTGGCGTGTCCCCTGTTCCTTCAAAACACTCTCTCAGAAGAAAACGTGTCATATCTCTGATGTAAAGTGATCTGCAGGTATTGGCTGTATTTAAGGAGAGTGATGGGACGCTCTCAGAGAAGAAGAACATCCTTCTGTGTCTCTTTCATCCCACCAGCAGAGTCTCCCTGCTTTACTGAAGAAGATTCTCCGTATGTCTGCTACCCTTCAGAAGAAGGGGTGTCATGACCCCCGCAGTTTTGATAAGGGAAAAGAGCCTGCGCTATTCGCAAACTAAAACTTCCAACAACGAAGTAGAATTGTGCAAGTTTGAAAGTTGAGACATCCCACATAAAAGGCTGGTCTACAAGGGACAGATTTGGCATCCTGCATGCATTTTGTTTTGATCGTTCTTATTTCACTTACTTCGTACTGTAATAATAATCGATATTAGACTATTAATGATCAGGCAAGTTTAATATATGATGGTGGTCTGACAGTGAGCCTGAAGTGGTGGTCTGATATCTGTTACCAAGCCTTTGAATTAAGACTTTGAGAAAGAACATACCACAAATAAGTCTTCTGACCAAGTTATAAGTAATCTGAAATGCTTATATTTTAGGCCAGACTTTGCTTTAATTAACCTGAGAATAAATAATAGGGTAAACATATATCGATTGACTAGTGAAGGCTCTGGATCAGTCTGCAGCACCCCGTCTTACTCTGATAGACACTGAAGACAAATGATGATCTGGTGCTGCTGTAACCCAGAGAAGAAGATCTACAGCAGCATCTAGACCTCCTGCACAGCTTCTGTCAGTTAACCCCAAAAATACTGAAGTGATGATATTCTGAAATACACACAGTCACAGTCATAACTTTGAATCAGACAGCAAGTCCGTTGTCAAACAAGACAATAATAACATACTCTGAACGACACACCTCAGTTTTGTGTGGATCTTTTCACGACAGACGGTGATCCTCCACATAGTTTCACTCTCATGTCTGGTCTTGTCTAGTTTTATTAGTTTTCTCACATGGTTCTGTTTGAACAGATTTAAGTTATGAAGAAAATCCCTCCTCCACAGAAACAAGCGGAAGTTATTTTGAAACTCCTTGCAAGACGCAGTTCAGAGGAGAAAAAAGAAACATCTTCATCGTCATTATTCATGGTTAGTAAATACAAATATAGTAAATATGTTGATTTAAATGTCATGTATCTCTTCATTCTAGACTCATCAGACAGCATTGAGACATTGTGTACATCAGTAGTTTTCTCGTTGCTAACAAAACAATTATAGGAAATTGGGTTGGTTGCAAATCAACAGATTTTGATCCTTTAAAGTATTTACAGCAGATTTACTTAACTTTCTGATGCTTCATATGCCACTACTCTCAGCTTTACTTAATCTAAATAACGTTTGGACACTTAAGTTCACAAGTTAAGAGTGAAAATACCTCAAATCTTTTTCTTCTTGTCCTGCCGCTGTGAACTGGTGAAGGACGATGGCGTCTCTTGAAGAGCTGCTTCTGAAGTCGCTGGAGGAACTGGAAAAAGAGGATCTGAAAACGTTTCAGTGGTACTTAAGGAAACATGAGTGTATTGCAAAGTCTGACATGGAGGATAAAGATAGGCGAGAAACAGTGGATAAGATGGTGGCATGTTTTGGAGCAGAAGAAGCTATGACGATCACGGTCGGCATCCTTGAGAAAATAAACCAGAACGATCTGGTTGAACAGCTGAAGAACAAACATAAGCAAGGTAATATTTAATTCACAGTGACTGTAACATGACTGACTCTTTGTCAGTGTGATGGTTTGCCATAAACCTCTTTCCTCTTTGCTCTGCTGATGTGTTTGTGTGATTTATGTTTCCCAGTGACTGATCATTTCACATTCTCTCACAGCTCAGGCCGAGGCTAATATGAAGACATCTGTTCCTTTTGGAGTTGATTCAAAACAGAGTAAAAGTAAAACAGGCAAGTAAAAGTCACTGCCTGTACATAAAAACAAGAGAAAATATAACTGTAAGCAGCAATTACAGGGACAAGCACAAGAGTGGCAGATAAAACAGACTTTACAATGAACATGGTTTACAATGGTCTAAAAGCCTTAATTAAATCTTCTAGTAATATGTTTTTTAAGTCCAAAGTCCAATAGGTGGCGCTGTCACCAAATTGATTCAGAAGCATAAAAGCCTGATTACAATCCTACGGTTGCAACTGAACTCGAGTGCAAGTGATTGTCCTTCATTTTCATGTGGAAAACAGCAGGACTGACTTTTTGATAACATCTGTGATTCATGGGATAAACCCAAAACCCAAATGATAATAACTATTATAGTTGATAATAAGTTTTCCCTGTAATAATTACTCCAGTGCCCTCAGACCCCTGTAGAATTATGAACTGAAGTGAGAACATCCATTATTAAAGTCGTAACTGTTACTGTTCCTGAATATTAAGAACATTGTAAGTCCTGCATCAATTTAATCTTGATCCGTATGACGTTGATCTGTAGCTAATAAAGACAAATAAATTCAAATCATCAGTTCGGGACACCGCAAGGCTAAACTTTACCTTATTTCTGTGTTTGGAAACATATTTTGTGAATCAGAGGCTGTTCTCTGTAGTTTTTAACAAGCTGTACTCCTGACACTGTTCAACTGATCAGAAAAAAAAAATGTGAAAGATTTCACAGTAGGCTGATATATAAATGCGTATATAGTAATCAGGGCCGGTGCGTGCATATAGTCAACAAGGCAGCTGGCACAGTCAGGGCAGCAAAAAGGACAGAGATTTTAGTTTATCTTCTGGGCATTTGTTTGGAAATATTGCACTCAACAAGTTATCACCCCTTAGTTATTCTAAATCTAAATGGACTCATAGTAATGCCGCTCCCGCACCGCCCCCGACCTGCAGCATCAATACTCTACATGCAAAACACCCTCATGTACATCCATAAACGTCATCAAAATGAATAAAACTATCCAGACATGAATGACTTTTCCGGCTGGTGATGTCTGATGAGTTTTAAAGCCCGACGCGTTTCTGAAAGATAAGATTATAGTCTAATGTATGTGTGTGCGAGAGAAAGCGCGGGGGAGACACTTGGACCAAGTATATGCAGTCTATTAAACAGGCCTACGTACATCCAAAACCGTGTTTTGTTTTGTTTTGTTTTGGCCAAGTAGCCTAGATATTTAGCCTTTATTATAATGCTATGAACAGTGTTTAATTTGTAAACTGTGAGGTCCCGGAATAAAGCATGGTGATGGATCCGGCAAGTGATCAGAGGATGGAGAGGTAAGGAGCAATCACTTGGTGGACCCACTTAAGTGATTACCAGCTTGCATCAGTTGCTTTTATAGTGTGCACATATACGCTAAAAATCACGACTATTTTATTGCAACATTTTTTAGTGTTTGGGTAGTTTTTATTTAACCCAGCTCCTGGGACAAGACAGTCGCAACAACCCAGCGTTTGTAATGAACCCACACAGATATTTTGCATTTTCTTCAGGTGAGAGTAGTTCTCAGTGCCACCGACTTGCATTTCTTTGGTCAAACATAGGTGTGTTTTATTTAATCTATAAAACAGTAAACCAATTTTTTTATGCAAAGCAAACCAAGTTACCTAAATGAGCTGCATCGGTCTTTTCGTGACTATTAAATGTTTTATTTTTATGTCTAAAATGCTTGTTAAATGAGTTTAAATGTAAGAAATGTTGTGATTATGTGATTAATGTGTGATTAATGTGATTATGTGATTAATGATGTGATTAAACGGTAAAATATGTTATATTAAGAACTGTATTTAATGAAAATAATGGCATTTAGACAAGAAAGAAAGAAAGATTAAAAAAGTCAAAATAAATGAAAAACTAAAACGAAGCGAAACCAACAGCAACTAAATAAAATTATAATCAAAAATAAATAATAGTTTTCTAATCAATCTCAGCATGCTTTAATTTTGTGTCGTTAGAGGTTTGCCTCAATAAGCTTAAATTAAAATGTCTTTGGTCTGCGCTCTGGAAGTGTTCTGTTAATTCTGCTAAACATTAATTACTAAAATTAAAACCGAAACTAAACTGTATAAAAACTAAATAGGCTAGAAATCTGTTCACAACATAAAAACTAAACTAAAATTAACCAAATTATTAATTAAACTAATAAAAACTAAACTGAATTTTAAAGCAAAAATTGAAAGCAATATTAAAATAAAATTAAGTTGGCAGCTATACTACAGGTTATTTATTTATTTGTTTTTTTATTATTATTATTATTTTTTTTTTTTTACTTTGCAGTAGGGAAAAAAAATTTATAATTAGAAAACATGCCTGTGTCTGCTTTTATTTTAATGCAGTTCTATCAATAAACAAATTCTCCAGTCTTTCACATATACAGGTGCATCTCAATAAATTAGAATGTCGTGGAAAAGTTAATTTACTTCAGTAATTCAACTCAAATTGTGAAACTCGTGTATTAAATAAATTCAATGCACACAGACTGAAGTAAGTCTTTGGTTCTTTTAATTGTGATGATTTTGGTTCACATTTAACAAAAACCCACCAATTCACTATCTCAACAAATTAGAATATGGTGACATGCCAATCAGCTAATCAACTCAAAACACCTGCAAAGGTTTCCTGAGCCTTCAAAATGGTCTCTCAGTTTGGTTCACTAGGCTACACAATCATGGGAAAGACTGCTGATCTGACAGTTGTCCAGAAGACAATCATTTACACACTTCACAAGGAGGGTAAGCCACAAACATTCATTGCCAAAGAAGTTGGCTGTTCACATAGTGCTGTATCCAAGCATGTTAACAGAAAGTTGAGTGGAAGGAAAAAGTGTGGAAGAAAAAGATGCACAACCAACCAAGAGAACCGCAGCCTTATGAGGATTGTCAAGCAAAATCGATTCAAGAATTTGGGTGAACTTCACAAGGAATGGACTGAGGCTGGGGTCAAGGCATCAAGAGCCACCACACACAGACGTGTCAAGGAATTTGGCTACAGATGTCGTATTCCTCTTGTGCGTCTTACCTGGGCTAAGAAGAAGAAGAACTGGACTGTTGCCCAGTGGTCCAAAGTCCTCTTTTCAGATGAGAGTAAGTTTTGTATTTCATTTGGAAACCAAGGTCCTAGAGTCTGGAGGAAGGGTGGAGAAGCTCATAGCCCAAGTTACTTGAAGTCCAGTGTTAAGTTTCCACAGATTTGGGGTGCAATGTCATCTGCTGGTGTTAGTCCATTGTGTTTTTTGAAAACCAAAGTCACTGCACCCGTTTACCAAGAAATTTTGGAGCACTTCGTGCTTCCTTCTGCTGACCAGCTTTTTAAAGATGCTGATTTCATTTTCCAGCAGGATTTGGCACCTGCCCACACTGCCAAAAGCACCAAAAGTTGGTTAAATGACCATGGTGTTGGTGTGCTTGACTGGCCAGCAAACTCACCAGACCTGAACCCCATAGAGAATCTATGGGGTATTGTCAAGAGGAAAATGAGAAACAAGAGACCAAAAAATGCAGATGAGCTGAAGGCCACTGTCAAAGAAACTTGGGCTTCCATACCACCTCAGCAGTGCCACAAACTGATCACCTCCATGCCACGCCGAATTGAGGCAGTAATTAAAGCAAAAGGAGCCCCTACCAAGTATTGAGTACATATACAGTAAATGAACATACTTTCCAGAAGGCCAACAATTCACTAAAAATGTTTTTTTTTATTGGTCTTATGAAGTATTCTAATTTGTTGAGATAGTGAATTGGTGGGTTTTTGTTAAATGTGAGCCAAAATCATCACAATTAAAAGAACCAAAGACTTAAACTACTTCAGTCTGTGTGCATTGAATTTATTTAATACACAAGTTTCACAATTTGAGTTGAATTACTGAAATAAATGAACTTTTCCACAACATTCTAATTTATTGAGATGCACCTGTATGATAGCATTGTGATCACTTTTTATGACTTCAGCAATCCAGTTCTATTCAGTATTATAGATGAGTGATTATCCCGCTTAATACACAGCTACTGCCCACATAAGTAAATAAATCAACACAAAATATTGATTTAAGCTGAAATGTTTTATCAGCACAAAACTCAGTTTCAACAAAGAATAACAGTTCCTATCAAGTGGCTTTGAGCCTGGATGAACGAACAAGATCAAAAATGACAAACATTTCAAGGGATACTCTTACAAAAATTAACTACGGTTAATTATGTAGAAAAGTGTAGTAACCTTTTTTTAGCGTATTGATTACCATTTGTATAAGCACAGTTTTACTACAAAACCATGGTTAATTTGTGGTTACCATGATTTAAGTGTTGTAACCATGTTTTTTTTTTTTTTTTTTTTTTTTTGTAAATTATGTCTGTGGCATGATATGAAAGAAGTGCCAGCCTCAAATAACCAGATGAGTAGTCTGTTATTTAGTGCTGCTATTGACAAACATTACTGGAAAATAACTGACCTCGGAATGTCACAGCTGACCAATCAAAATCAAGACTTTCAGAATGGCGTGTAACAAGTATATTTACACACAGTAAAAACAAACAAAAAAAAAAAGTTAAAAATAAAGAATTCAGTTAAGTTGTATTTACTTGATGTATGTGTGTGTTTAGCCTCGTGCAACTAGACCTTCAGGCTGACGGCAGAAGTGAAGCAACCAGTCATGTTTTGTTTTGTTTTGTGCTGCGTCGTGTTTAGGGACATGGAAATATTCCCACAATAACAGACCGGTGTGTAAAGCATATTTTAAAGTGTCTATGCTTAGAACTTTAAATATTTCATATACTTTTGAGAATCCAGTGTTTAGTTGATCCTGATAAGCGCTCATCGTCACAGTTGTAAACACGGTAGCTTTTTTCTTTCGTGAGGGGGTTTGTTGTCTTTGTTTCCAGGCGGATCGTTAAAGAACACACACGTCTCCCGAAAATCCAGTATAATTCAACCAATCCGATGACGACTTCGAAACTCCTGAAGTATTTTGTGTGCCATATGCATCAGATGTTCAGCCAACGGTCCATGGGTGTGACGTCTGAGACTAGTGTGTGTTTGAATGATATAGATGTTCAAATCTTCTTGTCCAGTGTGTTTTTAAAATTCTTCAAATGATAAAATTGCACTGCAGTACCACAAGGTCAGTAGTAGAAAGTTTAGATACACTTCTTCTTCTTACGGCTTCTCCCAATTAGGGGTCACCACAGTGGATCATCCGTCTCCATTTTGCTCTGTCCTCTGTGTCTTCCTCCGTCACCTCATCCACAAACCTCCTCTTTGGTCTTCCTCTTCTCCTCCTGCCCGGTGGCTTCATCCTACATACCCTGCATCCCTCCTCTGCACATGCCCAAAAACATTAGTCTTGCCCCTCTTACTTTGTCTTCAAACTGTCCTACCTGCGCTGTCCCTCTAATATGCTCATTTCTGATCCTGTCCATCCTCATCACTCCCAAAGAAAATCGAGCATCTTTAACTCTGCCACCTCCAGCTCCTTCTCCTGTCTTTATGTCAGTGCCACCGTCTCCAAGCCATGCAACATAGCTGGTTGTACTACTGTCTTATAAACTATCCCTTTCACTCTTGCAGGTACCCTTCTATCACAAACCGCTCCAGACTCTCTTCTCCACCCACTCCACCCTGCCTGCACTCTTCTTTACTCTTCTCTACCACACTGTTCATTACTTTGGACCTGACCCCAAGTATTTAAACTCATCCACCTTCACCACGTCTGCTCGTTGTAACTGCACCGTTCTGTCTTGCTCCTGCTGACTTTCATTCCCCTTCTCTCCAGTGCATACCTCCTGTAACGGGGCTGATGAGACGAGAGACGTGCAGATCCATATGCAAGGCTTTATTGTAAAACATGGTCAAAACACAGGCAAGACACAGAGTAGTCCTAGAACAAGCGTGGGTCGACGATCGGCGAACAATATCCAAAGGGCAAGGCAGAGAGAGTAAATCCAGGTAAACAGCAATAATCCAAACGAGGGCAAACAGAGTCCGAACGGCAAGGCAAGGGTTAATCCAGGAAACACGGGCAGAAATCAAAACACGGGGAAACAGGCAAGGCAAGACTAAGACAACTCAGAGGGCTTCGTAGGGTAGCTATCACTAGGATATTTGCGTACAATACTCAGCCGCGACAGAGAGGAAGTCCAAGGCTTATGTAGCGTGTGTGATTGCGAGATGGGTATCAGGTGTGAGCATGTGATTAGGGAAATGGCTGCTGGGAAATGAAGTCCGGGGTAGTGTGTGGTGTGAGAGTCAATGTGATGGCAGGGTGACCTCTGGTGGCGAACAAATGGAGGTCCATGGACCAGATTCATGACACCTCCATACCTGCTCGCAGAAAACTAACAGTTGGAGGGACGTGGTTAAGTGTTTTCTGCTCAAGCCATGGCCCAAGCCGTCAAACTGACGTCATCAGAGAAGGAATGCCATTCCAGAGCAGAAGCAAATGATCAGATTTTGATTACAGTGAATTTTTTTTTCAGTGGATTAATCTGCATGGATTAATTGTTCACTTTAGGACTAACAATGTGCGCTAACAAAATAAATATTGTAAATTTTTATTTCATGAGGACTTTAAAATATACATTCATCATTACTTTTGCAAAATCTACCACCATCTGCCCTTCCACATTCATTTCCTTAACACCCTACCTACCCATCACCTCCTCATCACCTCTGTTCCCTTCTCCAACATGTCTATTGAAGTCCGCTCCAATCACCACTCTTTCTTCTTTGGATACCCTCACCACCACTTCATCCAGCTTACTCCAAAAATCTTCTTTCTCCTCCATCTCACACCCCACTTGCGGGGAATATGCACTGATGACATTTATCATCACCCCTTCAATTTCCAGCTTTACAATCATCATTCTCTCAGACACTCTCTTCACCTCCAATACACTATTTACATACTTTTCCTTCAGGATTTACCCCTACACTGTTTCTCTTTCCATCCACACCATGGTAGAAGAGTTTGAATCCACCTCTGATGCTCCTGGCCTTACTCCTCTTCCACTTGGTCTCTTACACACACAGTATAGCCCCTTTCGCACCGCTTTAGTTCCAGAACTAAAAGTACAGTACTAAAGTACTGAGACGATTTTGCGTGAACTATTTCCCAGTACCATTTAAAGGGTTGCATTCGCACCGACAGTGGGTACTAGGAAGTGACGTAAGCCGGTCGACAGCGACGTCATTTGTGCACGGCATTCAACAATGAAAACAAAGAAGAACAACGTTAACAACAGGAGGATGGAGGATGCTGTGATCGGAGCTGTGTTTTTGTTGTGTCTTGCGGGGTTCACAATAATGGACACGGAATGTCGTCGTATAGACAAATACCTTAATGCTGCATTTTGTTCCTTCGAATTCCAACTGGATTTCCTTGGTTGCATAAATGTTCAAAAGTGCCTGCACTTCAGCGTCCGTCCATCTATCGCTGTTCTCCATTCTTGCGAAATGTAAGTTGATACAATGTTTACACAGTATGTGTTTACACGGCGTTTTAAATCATGGCGGGTGAGGGCGTGTTCGTACGCGTTTAGCCAATCAGCGTACACTTACGTCACGATAGTTCCTATGGAACTCTTTTAGACCCTACTCTGAAGTAGGAGCTAATTTAGTTCCTCCAAACGGAGTTCCGGGAACTAAAACAGTTCCTAGTTCCCGCGGTGCGAACACGCCAAAAAGTGGGTAGTTTCACAATTAGTTCAGGTACTATGAAACGGTTCATGCGGTGCGAAAGGGCCTTATTTCTACTTTTCTCCATTCCATCAAATCAGCCAGCTCTCTCCCTTTACCAGTCATAGTGCCAACATTCAACGTTCTGACTCTCACCTCCACACTCTTATCCTTCCGCTTTTCTCATTGTCTCTGGACACACCTTCCTCCTCTCCTTCTCCTCTTTTGCCCAACAGTAGCATAGTTTCCATCAGAACCCTGCCAGTCATGAGCAGCAGTACCGATGACGGTCCTTGTTAACCCAGGTCTCGACTGATCCGGTATGGAAATCTGATTTATGATCTGCATGTTTAATTTGGCACAGTTTGGGCACTGACTCCACTGGCTTGTGCAACCATAATCTAACAATAAGTGATCATGTTTCAGATGTGATCAGTGAATCAAACCACTTAATGCTTATATCATCAATAAGTAGCAAGTATCATGTAATCTCATCTCTGTCTTTTTTTTTTTTTTTAACCACAACACGTGTCCTAAAAACAGTGTTAAAGCAGCCAAAAAATAAATAAATAAATAAATAAATAAATAAATAAATAAATAAATAAATAAATAAATAAATAAAAATAAATAAAAACCCAAGGATCAAGAGCACAAATAAAGCAAACGCTATTCACCAAAAAGGTGACTTCAAATAAACACTTATTTTCAATAAAGTAGTTTTTTGGAGTTGTTTAATAATCCTCTGCTGAGATCTTGAGAAATTTACTTTAATTTATTTGGAGTTGATATGTTTCAGTGGCTGACATCAGATCGTTTATATTATTTGCAGTAGAAATGAATTTAAACGGGAATGAAAAAGTTGTCAACTGAAACATGACTGAGACATTTGAAATAAAATAATTATTTACAATTCACATAAGCAAACAATTGAAATAAAATAATTTATTCAGTTTAGAAAATAAGAAAAAAACTCAAATTAGGATTAAAAACATGAGCGGTGGTACTGAAAACTTAAAAAGGTAAGTTCACCTTACAAAAGTAAAGTTATTCCAACTAAACTTTATAAGTTCAGATAACTAAATGTGTCAAGTTGAAATACTTACAGTTCTAAGTTAATGTCAATGTCAAAGGATAACTCAAAAAGTTTAGTTTATTTATTTTTACGGTGCAGTTGGTATAAAAAAGAATCAATGGATGGCGCGCTGTACTGGATGTCCGCCAGAAATATAGTTTGGTGTTGAGGCCAAATAATTAAATTTTAGTCTCATCTGACCTCAGAATTTTCAAGGTGCATTTTGGCAAAGCTCAGACTTGACTGCATTTGGTCATTCTTGAGGAGTGGCTTTTTCCTGCAGTCCTCCCATCTGTGGAGAGTTTGTGATATTGTCATATACACACAATGAGCACTCTTTGTCATAAATTCCTGCAGCTGCTTCAGGGTTTCTGTAGGCCTCTTGGTCACCTCTCTGACCAGTTTCCTCCTGGCTCTTTCATCCAGTTTGATCCAGGGAGGGTCTGTTGTACCAAATACCTTCCACTTCTTCATAACAGACTTCACTGTGCCGCAAAAAAAAAAAAAAAAAAAATTATATTTCATTAAATGTTTTACAAAAGAGGTATTTCCTGAATTATGATGAAATACCTTCACTTTAAAATAAAAATGGTAAAAAATGGAATTCCAAAGGGAAAAATACAGTTAAATATTCTCATTTAAATGAAGTATGAAAGATTGTATAGTTTTTTTTTCTTTAAACACCTTCACAGAAAAAAACATTTTGTTTTTACAGATATTTCCTCTTATATGCCAAAAGATCAGGGCAAATTTGATTTCTCATGTCATGACCCCTTTAATATTGTGAGAAATGGTGCCATTTGCACCATCTGGTGGTGATTTCACGAATTATTATCACCATTATGTTTGTAAATTTACAAACATTTCTATGTAATTTCAGAAACCAGGAAAATACCCTATAAATAATACAGTACTTTTCTGTATATAAAAAAGAGAATTACTGTAATGTGTCGATAATGACATAACATTAAAATAACAAGCAAATTGTTAATTGTTAGTTTTGCATACAATTTAAAATGACTGGGGAAAAAATTTGTTATTTTCTATAAAAATATTGCTTTTTTACTGTGTACGTTTATGTATAAATATATGTATACATTTAAAAAAATGTAGTTTAGAAAATATATGTAAAATATATTGTATATTGTATATATTTAAAAAAAAAAAATGCACAAACATGGCCAAGAAATATATTTGCTCAAATATGTTTCAAATTATAATTACACAAATATATTTACTATGTAATTTTTATAATTTAATATAATTTTGTATATTTTTGAAAATATATTTATACATTTAATATGTTTAAAAACATATATATATACAAAATATGGCCAAAAAATATATTTACATAAATATATTTTCTACCAATATATTTTTGGTCATTTTTTGTATATTTGTGAAAACATATTTAAAATATATAAATATATATTTTTTAAAAGCATTTAAAAATATTTTCTTTTTGTGTTCCTGTGGCTCAGTGGTAGAGCATTGCCTTAGCAGTGCAAAAGGTCGTGGGTTCAATTCCCAGGGAATACACATACTAATAAAAAAAAAAATGTGCAGCCTGAATGCACTGTAAGTCGCTTTGGATAAAAGCGTCTGCTAAATGTAAAATGTAAATTTTCTGACCTCTGTATATTTCAGTCCAAGAAAATGCATTTTCTTGCCCCAGAAATAGATTTACAATTTTGATATATGAAGGTTGAAACTAAATATGTTTTCTTATTTCAACATATTTAATTGAGCTTTACTGTTTGCAACATATATTTAGCATACATTTCAAATATATTTTGAACACAACTTTATCCCAGAGACCTTTTGACACTGCCTTGCCACCCATAGTTCATTATTTGCTTCAGTTGTACTACCAAGGACTGAAATGCTCCAGTAAAAGCTCTTTTCATGCTGAGCTAATCAAAATGACCACAGCTGATCACGATTTTTGTGTGCCATTGAGAAGGTGATTAGCTACATTTTTAGGAGGGGGGTGATCCTTTTCTCAACTCAGTGATTCTGTTTTTTAATTAAAAAAAAAATTCTGACATGTTATGTCTTTTACTTGGATGTTATAAGTTGCACTGAGTAAATACAGCTTGATAAAACAAAAACTGTGTCCACCTTAATTTCAAAGCAACAACACGTGATTATTTAAAAGGGGTTGATTCTTTTCTATACCCACTGTAACCATGCAGTGTTGCAGTACCATGCACTAATGACACGGTCATCTTGCTAAAGCTGCTTTATAGCACAATTTGGATTGACCTCATTTTAAATTTGCATCATTGATTCTGTTATTTTACTGTTCAGTAATGACTTGACTACAGTCAATAGAATGTTTTGGGATACCACCAAAATAAAGTATAAGTGAATATTAAGCAGTCTACTAATACGCTAATGACTGCTAGTTGACATGTAGATGCAAGTTAATGGTAATGAATAAAATGTCTGAAGGCCATTTAGTGGGAAGTCGTGGCCTAATGGTTAGAGAGTCGGACTCGTAACCTAAAGGTTGCGGGTTTGAGTCTCGGGCTGGCAGGAATTGTAGGTGGGGGGAGTGAGTGTACAGCGCTTTCTCCACCCTCAATACCACGACTGAGGTGCCCTTGAGCAAGGCATTGAACTCCCAACTGCTCCCCGGGCGCCGCAGCATAAAAATGGCTGCCCACTGCTCTGGGTGTGTGTGTGTTCACTGCTGTGTGTGTGCACTTTGGATGGGTTAATTGCAGAGCACAAATTCCGAGTATGGGTCATACTTGGCCACATGTCACTTCACTATCAAAATAAAATTTTACCTTGCTATTTCTGATAGATAGACATGCATGAAAATGTCAAGCACTGCTTATTTAATTTGTATCTTTATTCTGTTGTATTTCTTTGTCTTACTACTTGCTGTTTACTTGTCTTCAGTAAGGTTGGGAACATTTTTTTTAAACTTTATGTTGGTTAGGCTAGCATTTGTTTTTGCTGTGATCAAAACTGGTGTGTAGAATAATGAAATTTCAATGATATCTAAAATTTTTATATTATAAAAACCTTATTTCAAGGAAATTATCTTTTGTGATATATATCATTGTATATCCTTCCCATACAATATTCATTTTATGGTATAAGGTTTTGATCATACTGCCCACTTCTACAAGGTGTACATTCGAGTTGGCATGAGTCAAGGCATTTTCATGACTGTACATACAGTCAACTTCAGCATAATGTACATGTGGGATTAATCTGAATATAGCAGAAGATTCATTTTTGTCACACATGTTTGGTAGTTGTTTTTATAATGAGATCAAAGACCAGGTTAGAGCTTTCATGTAGGTTTTATTGTGAATTTATTTAAAATACAATCAATTATTCTTTTTTCTCTTCCTTAAAGGCTCAGCGTCAGAGGACAGTAAAGCTTCTCTTTATGATTACACAGAAATGAGCCTCAGACTGAAGAACAAATTAAAACAGGACTACAAGCAGATATTGATTGGTAACTCACAGAAGGGTCGTCTGAAACACCTGAATGATATTTACACTGATTTATATGTGGTGGAGAATGAGACTGGAGGAAGAGTGAATGAGCACGAGGTGAGACAGATCGAAACGAGTCACAAACAATTAACTACCACAGACACACCAATCCAGTGCAGCAACATGTTCAAAGTGCAAGATATGGGTCAACAGAACAAAAGAGTGCTGACGATGGGAATCGCAGGGGTGGGAAAGACCGTCTCCGTCAATAAATTCATCCTTGACTGGGCTGAAGAAAAAGAAAATCAGGATATAGTCTTCATATTTCCACTTCCATTCCGTAGACTGAATTTGATTAAAGAAGAGTACAGTCTCATGGGACTGCTTCACGAATACTTCTTTAGTGGTCCTGATAAACTTCCATCTCTTCCAGAAGGTAATGGTAAGGTCATGTTCATCTTTGATGGGCTTGATGAATGTCGCTTGCCTTTGAGCTTTAAAGAGGATCACAGCATTACAGATATTAACAAAAAAACAGCAGTGAATAACATAATAACAAATCTGATTAAGACACATCTGGTTCCCTCTGCTCTCATCTGGATCACATCCAGACCAGCTGCAGCCGGTCTGATCCCCCGAGACTACATTGATCAGGTGACAGAAGTGCGAGGATTCAATGATGAGCAGAAAGAGCAGTACTTCATCAAAAACAGTCCTGAGGTTGCTGGAAACATCATGTGTCACATCAGGAAATCCAGGAGTCTGTACATCATGTGCCACATCCCCGTCTTCTGCTGGATCTCTCTCACTGTTCTTAAGCCTCTGCTGGCTCGAGAGAGCAGTAAGAAAACACCCACAACTCTCACAGGGATGTACATAAACTTCTTACTTTCACAGATGCAACAGATGGAAACAAAATACAGTGATGATTCCAAACTTAAAACCAATGCTAGGTCTTTTGATGAGATAATTTTGAAGCTTGGGAAACTGGCCTTTGAACAGCTACCAAAAGGAAATCTGATTTTCTACAAAGAAGATCTTGAGAAATGTGGACTAGATGTCAGTGAAGGGTCAGTGTTTTCTGGGTTATGCACTGAGATTTTTCAGGAGGAAAACACTGAAAACATTGTGCTCCAGATGTCAGAAGAAACTCAGGAGAAGTTTGAACTGCAGAAATACAGAAGATCTGATGAAGCACTGATGAGACTGCTGCCAGTCATCAAAAACACCAGAAGAGCACTGTAAGAGCATTAACATTTTACATACACTGTTAATAATTGGGCCTTGAATTTACACAGGTGAATTGTTTGCCAAGATTGTTGAAAAATTAAAAATGAATACATGTAAATGTGACGATATATACTGTAAACTAAAGGAAGCCTTTTATTTTAAAGCCTAACAATTTCTCTTAAATTCATTCATCACTGAACATATCATATATAATACACAGTTGGCAGGAATTTGCAGGATTAAAAGAGTATTATTTTACAGTATATTACTGAATTCAGAAATTTGCTGTGAAATCAATGCATGTTGGGTCATTTTCTTACAAATGACTGTGAATGAACAGCAGAATGATGCTCACATCACAGTAATTTACTGCTCCTGTGAATTCACATTATAAAGTTCCCTTTATCTGTGTTTCAGATTATAAACCATTACCAAATAAAGAAATAGAGATATTATATTGCTGTTTGCTTTTTTTCTTTACACAGGCTACAGTGCTGTAATCTCACTGCTCAGTCTTGTGAGAGTTTGTCATCAGCTCTGTCATCAAACTCTGTTCTGAGAGAGCTGGATCTGAGTAACAATGACCTGCAGGATTCAGGAGTGAAGCTGCTTTCTGACGGACTGAAGAGTACAAACTGTCAGCTGGAGATTCTGAGGTTTGAATTTCAAATACTTTTTTTTTTTTTTTTTTTTTTTTACATTACATTAATTATTAACAATCATACTACTAATATTCATTACACATGTCATTACTTCGTGTTTTTCCTGTTCAGATTTTCTGTATGCAATCTCACTGTTCAGTCTTGTGAGAGTTTGTCATCAGCTCTGTCATCAAACTCCCGTCTGAGAGAGCTGGACCTGAGTAACAATGACCTGAAGGATTCAGGAGTGAAGCTGCTTTCTGATGGACTGAAGAGAATCTGTAAGATAGAGATACTGAGGTTTGAATTTCAAATACTTTTTTTTTTTCCATTACATTAATTATTAACAATCATACTACTAATATTCATTCCGCATGTAATTACTTCGTGTTTTTCCTGTTCAGATTTTCTGTATGTAATCTCACTGCTCAGTCTTGTGAGAGCTTGTCATCAGCTCTGTCATCAAACTCCCGTCTGAGAGAGCTGGACCTGAGTAACAATGACCTGAAGGATTCAGGAGTGAAGCTGCTTTCTGACGGACTGAAGAGTCCAAACTGTCAGCTGGAGATACTGAGGTAAACTGTTTACCATAAAATAATTAACAAAATGCTATCATAATGAATGACTTCTATATTTTGTCCACCAAAGGTGGCATCTGGAATGCCAGAACAAGAGAAAACACACACACACACACACACTCACTCTCTCTCTCTCACACACACACACACACACACATTTGCAGGCATATCATTTTTTTGCAGGCATGTGATTTTTCGTTTTTCACAGATGCCTGTTATACAGATTTTTCAACCTGAGAAAAATGACCCAGGTGGATTGCGCATATCTGAGAAGAAAACAAATATTGAAATGAAACATTTTGCATTTTCAAATACATTTATTTCATCCATGAATTGCTCTGAACAGAACTGCACAAGCTAGCGGCACCATCTAGTGGCTGTGTGCGGGATGACAATAGCATCTAAGCCAGGTTTTAAAATGACCAGGCACCAAGTGCAAGTAAAATCTGAAGTGCTTTGGAGAGGCAATAACACAGTGCTGGTGTTAGTCACCAGTTTATAAGAATACAGTATGGCTTAGTGTGATTTTAAAATTGTAAAGCTTGCAATGTCTGACTCACTGTCCCCCGGTTTCACAAACAAGTCTGAGGCCTAATCCCAGACTAATATGTAAGTCTGAGCTGTTTCAACTTAAAGAAACTTGCACTAACTGATCTTAAAATATGTCAGTGCCTTTGTTTTGTCTCAAGATACACATCAGTATTGTTTTTTTCAAAGGCATGTTTATAAAAAGTACTTAAATGTCCTAGTTGAACTACTGCCTAATCCTGGCTTAACCTAAGACCTGTCTGTGAAACCAGGCCTGTGTGTTTCAGAGTGAACTGTGGCACTATGTTCATTTACACATGAGCAGTTCAGAATGTGGTGTTTTACATTTTTACATACATTTGCAAAGTGACTTACAAATGAGAAATGCAACAAGTAATTCATCATAAAGAGGCAAATAAACACAAGAAGTGTTTGTAATATAAAGTTTCAGACAATGTTTAGAACAGCACACGCTAGAACAGGGTGCCCTGTGTGTCTTAATAGTGCCTGGGGTTCACAGTAAATGCTGCTCCACTCGACATGAACTCCATCTTATTCTAGTGCTATGAGTTTGGATCATTTGGATTTGAAAATGCAACATGTATAAAGAAAATGAAAGAGAATTTATTATAAAAACTAGAATTCATAAAGTAATGGATTTTAACTATTTACAAATAATATTTTTTATTTTAAAATATGCTCACATTCACTTTTATTTGTATACCTAATATGCTGAAAATTACTTTAAATTTACATTTACTGTTACCAGACACTTTTATCCAAAGTAACTTAAAAATTAGGAATTCAACAAGTGATTCATTTTAAGGAGGCAATAACATAAGAAGTTTTAACCCTCTGGGGTCTGAGGTGATTTTGGGGCCCTTGAGATGTTTTGACATGCCCTGACATTTGTGCTTATTTCAGCTACTTATAACATACTATTGGCCAACATGTATTTTTTTTTTGTGTTCAGCCCAAACTGTGCTACAATAATATGTGAGCAAGACTGATGTATATGTTTGCATTTTTTTAGAAAAAAATTATTGTGCACACTGATCTAACCAGAGATGTGAACAGACTTTGAGTCATTCCTGCAACAGATTCTGTGCAACAAGTGAAACAAGTAAATCGTACCTGATATTTATGTGTGTTATTTAAGTGTTTCTGCTTCTTTCCATGGATTCAAGAAGAAAAAAAATATAATCAGTAGTCAAGGAGCTTGTTTTACCATAGAATATCAGTGTAGTAGGAAAACAGTTTGAAGAAAATCATCAGGATTCATCTGTGGTGCAGGTATCTGATTTAATAAAATACAAACAACAACAACAACAACAAAAAACATTTGTGAGCATGTTAATATCAGGAGCATCTGTATCAGGCTGTTCTAAACATACTTAGACTCATAGCATTGATCATGTTACAGTGTACACTATTACTTTTATTGTTTTATATAGAGCATGAAAACATCATTGCGCTGTAAGAAATTTAAATATAATGAATTGCCTATCATATTCAAAATGTTTTACTCGATTTCAAACATTGTAGTCAGGAATTATAGTTTGGGAAAAACCCAACTATGATTTTGTAGTCATTATAGCCTAGCATGTTTGATTTTATAGTAGCCTATGATATGATTCTGTAGCCATAGACTCACGCATGCTTTGTACTGTAAGGCTATTTTATATCTGAGAAACTATTTATTATTGTTTAGCAGGCTATTAAAATCTATTTGTGAACAGAGTATTAATACTAAACATGGTCTACATTCTTAGATGCGTAGCATTCATCATGTTGTAGTTTGGGAACAACCCAACTAGTAAATGTGTTCAAGTTTATGTCACAATAACACGTTAACTAATGCAAAAAAGAAACTTTACTTACTCATCAGATTGATCTCCTCTACTGGATGAAATCTTGTTCTTCTTTTGAGGGAAATTCTGCCTTATTCCTCTCAGTCTTCTTCCAGAAACGAACAGTAGGAGATGAACGATCTCCTCACGCTTTGTTTGAGTTGGGCGTTCACGTGTGCGCGCGTCTCATGTGGATATTTACATGGCGTGAGCCGCGGGATTGAATTAGAGATAATGAGTTAGACGGGAAAGACTGAACATCGTGTTGGTTTTATACGGATTACTTTATCACAGAATATTTGTTTTCGATATGACTTTCATTTAAAAGTAGACACTTCAAGCTTTTTATAGATATTACTCCCATGTCTGTATGTTGAGTATACACACAGACATGCTGAGTTACAGTTCATTTTAGTGACGCGTTTCTAAAAGCAGTTCGCGGAGACGGGAGAAGACAGAGTGTACCCTGGTTTGTTTTCTTTATTTTCCAAAACCACAAAGTTTTGTTGTTATTGTGAGTGTACGCAAATAAAGGTAGACACTTAACAGTTTCGATTGATGTATAACACTTATTTGTGTGACCAAAATCAACATATTTTTAGTGTCTTTTGCACTAAGAAAAAAATGAGCTCGTCTCGTCTGCGAATTTTCTTAAACACCCAATCCAATTTCATATGAAAAACACACTACTAGAAGACAAAGAATTGTAAACTTTATCTCTAAAAGCACAATTCCTCACTGCATAAACTAAACAGAAGTTTAGAAGTTTAGTTTACTTTATTTCTAAACTGATTTCTTAGCTTCATGCCCTGATATCTGTAACTGTTTCATTCATTCACTTTTACTTACCCTTTTTCCCATGTATGTATGTGTGAGTGTGTGTATATGTTTGTTTAGACTAATTATGTGTTACCGTTTTAGTTCAAAAAACGTTTGTGCACAATTTCATGAGTTGGTTTCTGTGGTCACTACTTGCAAACAAAGTCTCTTTAACGAGACAATTACTTGGTCTAATACATTAGTACTTTAAGAAAGTTGTTTTCTGTGGCCACGAAAATAATATCTCTTGGAGTTGAGAAATTCGCTCTTAATGTTTGCTGGATGGACAGATTAGTTGATTGTAATATTGATTCTGTTACAGTTACTTCTTGCAGCTAATATAATTAATTACAATTAATTGTAATTATCTATGTATATTTCTCTTTTAAGGTAATTTGCTATGCTACATTTAGAAAAGTAAAATGAATAATTTTACTGCAGTACATTTCCACTGACACTTTTTTTACTGAAACTACAGAAAATAAGAGCTACTGCATAGATGACTGACAGAGATGTCTGACAGCCAAACTAATATGATTTGGACTGTTGCTGTGTGTTTTTGTAGATTATCTGGCTGTATGGTGACAGAAGAAGGCTGTAGTTATGTGTCTTCGGCTCTGAGTTCAAACCCCTCACACCTGAGAGAGCTGGATCTGAGCTACAATCACCCAGGAGATTCAGGAGTAAAGCTGCTCTCTGGAAAACTGAAGGATCCAAACTGCACACTGGACAAACTCAAGTATGTCGATCAGGAAGAGTTTTTAGGTTTTATTATTGAACTACCCAGATATTTATCGCCACCTTGGAATGATAAGATTCTGTCTGCATTCTGATTGTGAGATACTGAGCTTAAAAGTTTTGGCATTCCATATACTGTAGCAAACCTGATATGGGGAACAAGTCTATTTTATACATGAATATGACAAAGACCCTAAATGTATTCTAAATGTATAATATTAAAATCCTCTCAGATTTGTAAATGGGGACTTTTTGGAACAGGTCAAATGCAGATAGAACCTTCTAATTATAAAAAAAATATTTTCCACTTGGAATTATAAGGTTCTATACTGAAAAACATAACTTTTAAGAAAAAGAAACAGCTTACCTATACTTTGTTTTAGAACGTGTCAATTTGTCGACATGTATGAGAAAGGTAAATTTAATGCTTTCTATGACATTAATTTAATATTTTAGGACAAATAATTTTTTTCTTCTTCAGGTCCCCTTTGGGACAAATTTTGGCAAAATCTTTTTTTTTATATATATATAATTTCCTTCATCTGAGCAGTATAAGACTTGGCTACTTTTCCTAAGTTTACCACCTGAACACACACACACACACAAAATGGACTCGACTGAAGTTAAGTGGTTGAAAAAAAAAAATGAATAAAATAAAAAACCTTATTTAGTCCTTTGTGGACAAAAGTGGGCACGCATATGAAATGAATGGGAAATACTGTAATTCAGAGCATTTTTGTTTTTTTTATTTGTCCAATAAAAATCAATAAATCCAAAACAATGCAGATCATACTTACACATAAATGAAGGGGTAAGCCTATACAACATTCTCAATGTGCCAAACACTCAAACTCACACACACACAAAGCATTGAATGAGCCTATTATGGAGCATTTTTTTTAAACATTAAAAGAAGAATGTAAGTTATGAACTTTTTAAATTTCACATTTAAAAAACCTAGTGTTTAATAATGTATAAATATTTAATTAAATGCAAAACTTAAAAATAAGCAAGCAGATATGACCTGCAAAACTCTGAGAAACTAGAATAGTAGATACATATTTATTAAAGAGCCATACAGGTACTGGGTAAACCAAGGCATTACAAATTAAAATGATTTCTTTAGACAAAAAAATTACCACTTTTTGCTCTAATTTGCCTCTTTGCATTGTAATTTAAAACACTTTTCTCTATTTTAACCTTAAATACTACACTAATTGTAATATAAGTAAAAATATTTTAAGTGGCCATTAATGGACCATAATTATAGCACAAATATTATTTAGTACCAAAAGATCTCCTCAAAATATTACATAAATATTATTGAATAAAAATATAGAACATTTATTTAACTGAAAAAAAAAAAGTTTAGTTAAGGTGTATCTTCACATTATAAGTAAGGAATACCTGAGGGTTAAATACAAGAAAAACATATTAATGTTACCTCTGCATCACTCTCCAGAATAAAATGATAGCGTAAATGTCATCCACATAATAATCAATGCATAATATGCTGTAATATTCACCAAAAGTTGCTGCAAAGACCTGTATAGTGAAGCTATCATCTATCCTGCTTAAACCCATTCAAATGTATTGACCGCGCTGATTTGTTTGGAACTATTGAGAGCTCCATGAATCACGTGACGCCGGCGAGATCAAAGCGTGTCGCAACTCTGCTTTTCAATGGCTCTGCTTGTAACTACGCTACAACGAATTACGTCACATTAAGTGTGCCAAATCGGTATTATTGTTTGAATTTCGTATTTAAAAACTTACAAAATTTGAAACATGAGACTTGTGTGACATGTTTCATATCACAAGCAGGGTTGCCACTTTGGCATGAGATTTACATGGGCAGAGTGAGAGTTGGCAACCCTGTCATAACTGAAAATATTAATCTGACTCTGTGTTTGTTTACTGACTCTGTGTGTCTCTGTGTGTGTTTTATAGTGTGGATCATGGAGGAGAATCCAGGATTACAGCAGGACTAAAGAAATGTATGTCTAACACATATATACACACACACACACACACACACACACACACACACACACTCTCTCTCTCTCTCTCTCTCTCTCTCTCTCTCTCAAGTTCAAGTTGCTTTATTGGCATGACATTTGTGTTACAGTATTGCCAAAGCATTTGAATACAGAATAAAATACAGAATATGATTACACCAAAGTAAAAAAAGGAGACAATTAATGAGTAATAAATAAGAGAAAATAAACCGATAAATACAATAAAATAAAAATAACAACAGCAGACAGTATTTCTAATATTAATAATAATAATTACAATTATATACAATGAAGAATGTCAAATAAAGCAAATGAATACAATAAATTAACCATTTTGTATTGTGTATAGTGTATACATATTTTGCAGCTAGTTTGACTGCCATCTCATCCTCTCCGAGTATATAGCGTAGTTTCACTGAGTCAGCCAGAGAAAAAAAATGAACAATTCAGTACTTCAAATTGTAGAAAGAATTTTTGCCTTGTAGTGGTGTATTTGGGGCAGACAAGAAGGAAGTGTTTCTCATCCTCTATTTGATTTAAGTTGCAGTGTTTACATAATCGTTCTCTCGGTATCCAGGATTTTTTATGTCTTCCTTTCTCTATTTCTAAGTCATGATCGCCGAGTCGACATTTTGAAAGGATTTGTCTTTCTTTTAAATTTTTAATTATTTTAGATTTGCTTTTCTTTTGTTTTACCTCTCTCTCTCTCTCACACACACACACACACACGCATGTTTGTTTTTGTGAATTGTAGGGACTCTCCATAGGCGTAATGGTTTTTATACTGTACAAACCGTATATTCTATTGCCCTACCCCTAAACCTACCCCTTACAGGAATCTTTCTGCATTTTTACTTTCTCAAAAAAACTCATTCTGTATGATTTATAAGACTTTTGAAAAATGGGGACATGGGGAAATGTCCTCATAAATCACCTTCTCCTTGTAATACCTGTCATACCCATGTCATTATACAAATGTATGTCCTCATATATCACAAAAACAAGCACACACACACACACACACTGGTTTTAGTGTATTATAAGGACTCTGACGACTAAACCAGTAGGATGGTGGTTTGAGGGAAATAATCCTTCCTGATGCCCTACAGACATGATAAAACTATCGCAAATTATGGTTTAATCAACAGAACACAAATCTGGCAGACAATTTTCTTTACACACACAATAATAACACAGATAATATGACAATACGTTTAGGATGTACACAAGGACAGTCACAGCCCTCCTGAAATGTTCCTGCTTATGACATGATTGAGACTTTTAAAGTCCGGCCTGATTTATGAGGACACTCATTTTACAACAGGGACCAGTGTCATTTACAGGCACTTTAATTACATCTTAAAATAACATTACAAAAAAGTTTTTTATCCTTTTTTTCCAGTTTTAACCGAGTAATAGATGTGTGTCAGGTAGGACATGTCATGGATGATGTATCGTCACTTACTCTGGCTTTTCCTTGTCAAGCTAATTCCCTGAATTCTAATGAAATCTCATGTTTTGTGTGATCGTCAGCACTCTCACACTGCTGGCATTCAGTCATTGTGGGCAGTTTTCCTTTGGTTATCTTAAAATGATTCATTACAGGTGTAACTTAAGCGTTTGAGCAACACACTCTTTGTCCTTTCTGTGGATTTTCAGTTTCTGTCTCACCCTCATTCTCTGTACAGAAGAACACACACTTTACCCTGCAGCCCAAGACTGATCGCCCACTGAAGCTAAGCAGGGTTGAGCCTGGTCAGTACCTGCATGGGAGACCTCCTGGGAAAACTAGGTTGGTGCTGGAAGAGGTGTTAGTGAGGCCAGCAGGGGGTGCTCACCCTGTGGTCTGTGTGGGTCCTAATGCCCCAGTAATATAGTGACGGGGACACTATACTCTCATCAAGCACCGTCTTTCGGATAAGACGTTAAACTGAGGTCCTGACTCTCTGTGGTCATTATCTCTGTGGTGGATACTGCACACTGGTGGTGGTTGAGGAGAGACCCCCCACATGATTTTAAAGTGCTTTATTGTGTATTGCTGTACACCCAAAGTGCTATATAAATGCCTCATTCATTCATTCAACATACACTTTAGTGAGCTCTAGATATATGAGAGCTCATGTACTTAAACTGATGCTGCTGTTCAATGTAAACCTCTGGTACCTTCAGAAACATAAGTGCTTTTATCAATGGGCATATTCTCAAAAGCTGCAAAAAATCAGTTATACACTGATCAGGAAACTCAGAAACAACTCAAACCTCCTTAATGACACACGTCTACAATTTAATATTGTTAACTAGTCATACACCTCATATCTGAAAACAACATTTCAAAAACAACATTCCAAATACTGGAGCATCCCTAGTTTCAGTAATATTCAGTTAGAAACGTTGCACTAATACGTGTCTTGGTTAGAACTACATATACAGTGGGTACGGAAAGTATTCAGACCCCCTTAAATTTTTCACTCTTTGTTATATTGCAGCCATTTGCTAAAATCATTTAAGTTCATTTTTTTCCTCATTAATGTACACACAGCACCCCATATTGACAGAAAAACACAGAATTGTTGACATTTTTGCAGATTTATTAAAAAAGAAAAACTGAAATATCACATGGTCCTAAGTATTCAGACCCTTTGCTGTGACACTCATATATTTAACTCAGGTGCTGTCCGTTTCTTCTGATCATCCTTGAGATGGTTCTACACCTTCATTTGAGTCCAGCTGTGTTTGATTATACTGATTGGACTTGATTAGGAAAGCCACACACCTGTCTATATAAGACCTTACAGCTCACAGTGCATGTCAGAGCAAATGAGAATCATGAGGTCAAAGGAACTGTCTGAAAAGCTCAGAGACAGAATTGTGGCAAGGCACAGATCTGGCCAAGGTTACAAAAAAAATTCTGCTGCACTTAAGGTTCCTAAGAGCACAGTGGCCTCCACAATCCTTAAATGGAAGACGTTTGGGACGACCAGAACCTTTCCTAGAGCTGGCCGTCCGGCCAAACTGAGCTATCGGGGGAGAAGAGCCTTGGTGAGAGAGGTAAAGAAGAACCCAAAGATCACTGTGGCTGAGCTCCAGAGATGCAGTCGGGAGATGGGAGAAAGTTGTAGAAAGTCAACCATCACTGCAGCCCTCCGCCAGTCGGGGCTTTATGGCAGAGTGGCCCGACGGAAGCCTCTCCTCAGTGCAAGACACATGAAAGCCCACATGAAGGACTCCAAGATGGTGAGAAATAAGATTCTCTGGTCTGATGAGACCAAGATAGAACTTTTTGGCCTTAATTCTAAGCAGTATGTGTGGAGAAAACCAGGCACTGCTCATCACCTGTCCAATACAGTCCCAACAGTGAAGCATGGTGGTAGCAGCATCATGCTGTGGGGGTGTTTTTCAGCTGCAGGGACAGGACGACTGGTTGCAATGGAGGGAAAGATGAATGCGGCCAAGTACAGGGATATCCTGGATGAAAACCTTCTCCAGAGTGCTCAGGACCTCAGACTGGGCCGAAGGTTTACCTTCCAAAAAGACAATGACCCTAAGCACACAGCTAAAATAACAAAGGAGTGGCTTCACAACAACTCCGTGACTGTTCTTGAATGGCCCAGCCAGAGCCCTGACTTAAACCCAATTGAGCATCTCTGGAGAGACCTAAAAATGGCTGTCCACCAACGTTTACCATCCAACCTGACAGAACTGGAGAGGATCTGCAAGGAGGAATGGCAGAGGATCCCCAAATCCAGGTGTGAAAAACTTGTTGCATCTTTCCCAAAAAGACTCATGGCTGTATTAGATCAAAAGGGTGCTTCTACTAAATACTGAGCAAAGGGTCTGAATACTTAGGACCATGTGATATTTCAGTTTTTCTTTCTTTTTTAATAAATCTGCAAAAATGTCAACAATTCTGTGTTTTTCTGTCAATATGGGGTGCTGTGTGTACATTGAGGAAAAAAAATGAACTTAAATGATTTTAGCAAATGGCTGCAATGTAACAAAGAGTGAAAAATTTAAGGGGGTCTGAATACTTTCCGTACCCACTGTGTGTGTGTGTGTGTGTGTGTATATATATATATATATATATATATATATATATATATATATATATATATAAAATGAATATTTATTTAAATGTTCAATGAAAGGCATTATTTTTTAATAATCAAGTTTTTGTCACCATTTCTGAACAAGATAATGATTAGGCATTATACACAACAATGTTCTACAACAACGTTATGTTATATCTTGTAGGATTACAAATGTAGAAAATCTGTTAAGATCTGCTGAACCTTCATCCTGATGTAACATCATATGAAAAACTAAAGTGATCTACATTGTATTGGGCATTTAATGTGAACATGATGGCATCTGTTTATTGATTAGATTCAGTATAGTTTCCACCTGAGGGGGTTCTGACAGTCTCTCATCTTGTTACTGAGAGTTAACTATGTGTGAATGTTTACAGTTCTCGTGACCAGTTGCTGCTTAAAACATTTGGTGATAATGTTATATATAGGATCTAGGCATGCTGGCGCTCACAAGGCTTTAGGTCATTTGATGTAAATTAGGTCTGTTTGATCTCACTGTTAGGGGGTACTCTTATCTGTAGGGACTGTACTGGAGCTCACGGCTGGGGGTGATTGTCTGTGTTGTCTTTAAGGCCGGCAGTTAGCCATCGGCAAGCGTCTGTCGGGCCAGTTTTCTCGTCGGTGGCAGTTTGCCCGATTGAACATGTTGAATCGCTGTCGGGGCCTGCAGCGAGAGTGAGAACTCTGACTGGATGTTCAGTTTAGCAAATGAGTCAGTGCCAGAGATTTAAAGCAAAAGTGATGAAAACGAGTAAGTAAATGAAGGTGGCACAGACAGAAGGCTGCTCTAATTTTACATGCTCTTACCCAAACATGTCAATATGCAAATGTTTTCATAACAACATGAGCCGCTTAAAATTAAGAAAGTTATCAACATAACTGATATTCTAAATGGTAAGGAAGCGCTGCTTTGTTTATGTTTCGTATATCTGTATATTCTTCCCATGGTCTTCTTTTCAATGAAATACCAATGGTTATATAATATTCAGTCTTTATAACAAGACACGGGCCAGGCCTTGGGCCTGTTTTCGGCTTCTTCTTATTTTTATAAAAAAAAAAAATTGCAGCGCTGGTGAAAAAACAACATGAGACCGTGCTACCGCGACTGTCAAGAGCGGCTCGACGGTGTTTTATGGCATTCCGTCCGGCTCTTTAATATGGCGATATAACATGCACTCGTCTCACTGACGTCTTTATTTATTTAGATATTTTTTGCTATTTAATTTATTCAATTTAAGATGCAGACGAGGTGTAGACGTGACGTAGACATCACACAGACGTCACGTAAATCACGTGTGGCAATGAAGTGTCAAGCCAGACGTCACGCGTGATTCACGTGTAGCATTGAAGTTGTTTTTGGTTTTTTTTCGCTAACACGTATCATAACACTCTACTCACACGGCTCAGTGCAGTGTGTGAGCGAATGCACAATCTACTTGCCCTTCATTCACTCCTCTCAATGTACGTGACATCTGCGTCTGACTTGTAACCTGAAATCTGCCTTTTTTTTTTTTTTGTGCAGTTTTTAGTGCGCCTGTCTTTTTTCCCAGCTAACTTATACAACAAAACAAAGGGTTGCAACAACATTATGTGCATATTAAATATAAATATAATAATTTAGACATTTTCTTTAGACATTTTTTTTCATTACACTCTTTGTAAAACTATAAAGATAACATAAAAAAGTATAAAAAGTCTATAACATATAAATAACAAATGTCTCCAAAAGGAATCCTTTAGTGAAGTTTGTATTGCTTATAGGTATACTCATGTCGTTTAGTTTTATGAAATCCTTTTTGAAATTTTTTACATTTGGGGGTTATTGTGTTTTTATCTTTTACATTTTTAATGTAGCCTACAGCACAACAGTGATGGCCAACCCGTCGATCGCAATCGTCTGTTAGATCTGAGACTGTTGCTGTAAAATAATAATAATAGAAAAATACATTGAGTAATGTTCAGTTTTTCAAGCTCCTCTCTTCTTTGCTTTATTTTACGTTTAAAACATAATATTCGGATTTTTGAAGAATAAAAAAACAGCACTTATTTTATTATTCATTTATTTTTTCCTATATTTTTTGAAAAAAAAAAAAAAAACTTTTATTCAGCAATAATGTTAAATTGATAAGATTTCTATATTTTGAATAATAATCTGCCAGGATTCAATCAATCAATCCTGTAAAAATATCACAGAAAAATATTAAGCAGTACAACTGTTTCCGAAGTTAACAATACATTGGAGGATCATGTGACACAGAAGACTGGAGTAATGATGCTGAAAATTCAGCTTTGCATCACAGAAATAAATATAAAATAGATTAAAATAGAAAACCATTATTTTAAATTGTAATGATATTTCACAATATTAACCAGACCCCACCCCCTTCAATAAATAAATAAATAAATAAATAAATAAATAAATACCTTATACAGTCAGGTCCATAAATATTGGGACATCGACACAGTTCTAACATTTTTGGCTCTATACACCACCACAATGGATTTCAAATGAAACGAACAAGATGTGCTTTAACTGCAGACTGTCAGCTTTAATTTGAAGGTATTTACATCCAAATCAGGTGAACGGTGTAGGAATTACAACAGTTTGCATATGTGCCTCCCACTTGTTAAGGGACCAAAAGTAATGGGACAATTGGCTTCTCAGCTGTTCCATGGCCAGGTGTGTGTTATTCCCTCATTATCCCAATTACAATGAGCAGATAAAAGGTCCAGAGTTCATTTCAAGTGTGCTATTTGCATTTGGAATCTGTTGCTGTCAACTGTCAAGATGAGATCCAAGAGCTGTCACTATCAGTGAAGCAAGCCATCATTAGGCTGAAAAAACAAAACAAACCCATCAGAGAGATAGCAAAAACATTAGGCGTGGCCAAAACAACTGTTTGGAACATTCTTAAAAAGAAGGAACGCACCGTTGAGCTCAGTAACACCAAAAGACCCGGAAGACCACGGAAAACAACTGTGGTGGATGACCGAAGAATTCTTTCCCTGGTGAAGAAAACACCCTTCACAACAGTTGGCCAGATCAAGAACACTCTCCAGGAGGCAGGTGTATGTGTGTCAAAGTCAACAATCAAGAGAAGACTTCACCAGAGTGAATACAGAGGTTTCACCACAAGATGTAAACCATTGGTGAGCCTCAAAAACAGGAAGGCTAGATTAGAGTTTGCCAAACGACTTCACAACTTGGAACAACATCCTATGGACAGATGAGACCAAGATCAACTTGTACCAGAGTGATGGGAAGAGAAGAGTATGGAGAAGGAAAGGAACTGCTCATGATCCTAAGCATACCACCTCATCAGTAAAGCATGGTGGTGGTGGGCATGTATGGCTACCAGTGGAACTGGTTCTCTTGTATTTATTGATGATGTGACTGCTGACAAAAGCAGCAGGATGAATTCTGAAGTGTTTCGGGCAATATTATCTGCTCATATTCAGCCAAATGCTTCAGAACTCATTGGACGACGCTTCACAGTGCAGATGGACAATGACCCAAACCATACTGCAAAAGCAACTAAAGAGTTTTTGAAGGGAAAGAAGTGCACTGTTATGCAATGGCCAAGTCAATCACCTGACCTGAATCCGACTGAGCATGCATTTCACTTGCTGAAGACAAAACTGAAGGGAAAATGCCCCAAGAACAAGCAGGAACTGAAGACGGTTGCAGTAGAGGCCTGGCAGAGCATCACCAGGGATGAAACCCAGTGTCTGGTGATGTCTATGCGTTCCAGACTTCAGGCTGTAATTGACTGCAAAGGATTTGCAACCAAGTATTAAAAAGTGAAAGTTTGATTTATGATTATTATTCTGTCCCATTACTTTTGGTCCCTTAACAAGTGGGAGGCACATATGCAAACTGTTGTAATTCCTACACAGTTCACCTGATTTGGATGTAAATACCCTCAAATTAAAGCTGACAGTCTGCAGTTAAAGCACATCTTGTTCGTTTCATTTGAAATCCATTGTGGTGGTGTATAGAGCCAAAAATGTTAGAATTGTGTCGATGTCCCAATATTTATGGACCTGACTGTATAAATATGATTCACCTATTTTTTTGTCGTGTCCTCGTTGTCATTGATAAAACCTATTTCTAAGATAAAAGCTTATTTTACAATGATCAGTGAATTAGGCCTATGTGTACCAAACAAGCAATTAAATATAGGGGTGTGCGATATAGACAAAAATGATATCTAGATATTTTCTGGGATTTTATCCATAACGATAATCAGACTATATTTTTGTGTGTTGCACTGCAGGACTTCTGTGGACAGCTTAATCCTAAAGTTTTTGATATTCTTCATGTTCTGCGTGGTCAGGTCACAGCAGTGATAGAAATTAATATTTTCCAACAAAAGTTATTTTTACCCTTTCTGGGCATTTTCAATTTTATAAAGCGATAAGTGAAATAGAATAATAAGACATTTGGGGCTGTTACCAAACCAATAAAATCATTATAAACAAAATTCATCTTTGCAATGCAGAGGAAACACAGAAGCCGCATCTGAAGAGGCATTTAGATGCATTTATAGGGGTGCGCCGATCCGATATTCAGTATCGCCATCGGCTCCGATACTGGCATTTTCTGCCGGATCAGGTATCGGTCAGACGAAGCCGATCCAAATCCGATATTGTGTGTATATTATTGTGTTATTGTTAAGCCCCACAAAAGCCACAAACACATTATAAAACACCATAAAGTTTTTGTGCACTATATTTCAAGTGTTCTGAAGCTGTTCCATAGTTTAATGTGAGGTACAGATGAATATTTTAGTCAAGTTCACATAAACTCTTCTCTCCGCTGCGGCTGTCTGTCATCCTCCATTCAGCGTTCAAACTGCGTGTTGTGTTCGGTTACTAGAGTCAAGACGATGAAACTCTCTGCAAGATTATTACATGTTGCTAATATTATACTTGATCTGTAAATAAAGATAAATGGTTTTGCATAAAAGGACTTTATCTTGCAGGACTTTCTCTTTGTGCTGTTTTCAAAATCTTGTTGGTGTCTGTTAAATCACAACACTGGACTAGAGAGCTCTACGTTCTTAACGAGCACAGTAACTGAAATTTAAACCTGTTAAAAGAAAAGGCTCAATAAACTATCGCACAGATTTAATACACTACGCATTAATATCTCTTCACTTTGTGCTTTGAACTTTTTCTATGCGGAGCGCTGCGCGTTGTGACTCCACGTCGCTTCAAGCGCATTATTCTGCGCATGGAATGTGCATAAGTGCTTTGTGCCGCTCTGTATTGGAGCAATGAAAGATTATTAATAGCCTTTCTTATTCGTCTTATCTATCATATGTTTCTGCCTCGTTACTGTGCTATACAATTAAAAAAAATGTCTTAATTTTACAGTATATATATTTATATATAAATATATTGATTTTCATGAATGTATTTTACAACAATACAAAGAGCAATGTATATCATTTTACCAGATTTAGTCCTACACTCATTCAATTTTATTTGTTCCCCATAATGTTTTTTTCCCCACTAATTTTAATTTTATAAAATTATTGTGCACTCGTGATTTTTCTAGAGTAATTTTCCTGCTAAAAAAAACAATAGACACCATCAAAAAATGTGTAATGGTTTTACTGGTTATAATGGGACTCTTATTGGTTTTAATGGAAACTGTAATGGACCCTGTTGGTCTCTACTGGTAATTGGTCACCTTCTATTGGTGACTTGTTAAAACCAATAAATCCTAATGGAATATGTTTCAAAACACACTGCAGAAAACCATTTTTAATGGTTTTAATGGTTAAAAGTTGATGGTTTGTAATGTTTGTAAGGGTATTTGTAGTGAAAACCATTAGAATTTTCTGTGATGGTTCTATTGTTTTTTATAACCTAGTTTATAATAGTATTTTTGTCATGGATTATAATTATATATGCATTCATTTGTTGTTTTTCTTTAAAATAAAGTTGTCTATATTTAGTAGATTGTGTGTAACACAAAAAAAGTCGTGATCAGGTCAACTCGTGGTATTAAAATTCAACACTGATTTAAAAAAAAAAAAAAAACTGCCCTGGTATCGGATCGATATCGGTATCGGCAGATACTCAGAATTTTTGTTATCGGATCAGGATCGGTTCTGAAAAAGTGATATCGAGCCATCCCTATGCATTTACACATTGTTTAATGCAGGACACGAATGCTTTAACCTGCAGTTACAAATGCAGAAATGTTTTGATATTTTAATCCTAAAACATTTGAATAGCCTACTGATATTTGAAATTATTAAAAAAAAAAATGAAAATGTACTTTAAATGTGAAATTAAAACCACCAGTAGGGGACAGCAAGTCATTATTAATAAGTGAGTGATTGCTAATTTAAACGGTTAATTCATTCAGGGACGAAACACTGTCATGTTGCTCAGAGACGCAAAACAGCGCTGTGGCTGTGTTTGGAATTAGCTATTTTTATTTGGCGAAATAGGGCAAAAATAGGCAATATATATGGTGTCTAAAACGTAAGTCTGTTAATATTAACTTCTTATTTATTTAACTGTTGTATAAAATCAATATCACATTTGTGATTTTTGCGAAAAAATGGCACTCTTTGTGTGATATTATGAAATAAGTATATAGGCCTATATTTTCTGTCCACATATCTTGAAGTTTGGGAGTATTCTAAATGCATTTTATTAGACTGAATCATGCAGTGAAAGAACACACTCTAAATGAGCACAGTCAGTAAAAACGCATAAAAATAAAATACGATGTAACACGAGCCATTTTAAATTTAATACAGCAATGGAATCTTTTCATTTAATTTTCATTTTCACTAGTTTCATGTTTGAAGTATTATAGTTTCATTGAAAAACCAGAGGACCCCCCAAAGTATATTTTTTTGGGTGTTATGGGGGGTCCCTTAATGCTTATGGAGGTCCGACAACTTGCATTTTTCTTAATAACAGTGGAAGCTTAAAAATATGCCAACATTTTTGCTCATAAAGGTAAGAGTATACATCATTCGGAACTGTAAAGGGTGTACTTTTATTTGTGTGCACTCACAATATCAACAAAACCTTGTGCTTTTTTAAAATAAGGAAAACAAACGCTTTCTGATTGTCTTGAGCAGGAGCGCCTCACAATGATGAACTGAAACTCAGCGAATAATTGGCTTACCAACATGATAAATATATCTATATAAGGCTTTAAATTACTATATAAGGCTTTAAATTACTATTTTAAAATGAAACCATTCAAATTGAAAACAAAGTGTCATTATTCTATCGTCATTTTTGTAACTTATGAAATAAGTCTCTCACCTCAGAAAAGCGAACTATCCTGTCCTGCCAGATGTTATACCGTGTTCATAGCGCACACTCTTCTATAGCACACGTGAATGTGAATGCGGCGCTGCACTGTATATCACTTCAAAGAGCAGAATCTACAAGCATGCAATGCCTGAAATGAAAGTACAGTACCGATAAATCACATGACTGGTACTGCGTGTGTTAGCTGGGAAGGAATTGCATGAAGGTAGTCTTTATGTACAATGGCATACAGAAATTTTAATATCATTTGTATAAATTAGTATTTACAATTTGGAATAAAAAGCTACTCACAAAAAAGCACTTGATAGCTAATTAAACATAATTGAGGATGAGTGAAGACAATAATAGAGAACGAATAGGAATAATAAAGCATGAATAAGTGTACGGAAAGTGCTGGAGTGGAAACCCTTGCAGCAGACGCAGACTTCACGTTCAGGTAGACGAACTGCAATGTGACAGACGCAGACGTCACGTTCGACAGACGAGTTCATTGAGACGAGTGCATGTAACAAAGTCATATTAAAGACCCCATCTGAACGCCATAGTGTTTAGTGTCCAGCAGCAGCAGCAGCATGCGTGCCGTCAGCTAAGCTGAAGAATTCTGCGTTCAAATGCACGCATTAGGTTAAAGCTTGCCGCAAAGCCCCAGCAAGAGTAATTACCATGAATGTGTCAGGGGAAAATAGTAAGGAGATATTTGAATTATTTACTAATAAACTAGTGTTTTCGGAGTCCGTTTCACAAGGATGAAGTTACCGATCCTGACTCGCCATCTCCTCAGACGCGCCTTTAGAGAGAAGTGCATCTTTACAGATTATGATTATAATGAAAGAGTTTTTGTTTTCGATTTGTTTTATTTCATTAAGTAGCAATTTAAAGCTTCCTATAGATATATTTATTATGTCTGTGACAGTGAGGCATATATTCGCTGAGTTTTGGTTCATCATTGTGAAGCACTCCTGTTCAAGACGAGACAGCAGAAAGCGCATCATGTTTGTTTTCTTTATTTTATATAAGCACAACGTTTTGTTGATATTGTGAGTGCACACAAATAAAAGTAGACCCTTTACAGTTCCGAATGATGTATTACTCTTATGAGCAAAAATGATGGCTTATCTACTGAAAAAAATGCAAGTGATCGCACTGGCGCCTCCATGTCTTGCAAAGCGCGCTTTAGCTTCCACTCGCTGCACAAACTATTGGATACAATGCACATTTATCTAGGTTTAATGTTTAAATATTGTTATATGCTTGAACTATTTTATATCTATACATTTTATTTTAGGCAAGTCATGATGATTTGAGAAGGCTAAATTGATCAAACATAGGCTATGATCAGCTAACTGTCTGCTGCTGGCCGCTTGGTCGTTACTTTAAAAAACAAAAACTTATAACGAACAAAAAAATGCTCCAAACGTTTTTCTAAATTAACAAAAAAATGAAACAAAATATAATCACTATGCCATCACATACAAAACTGAACTATTTTAATAGCTGAAACAGTAGTATAAGCTGTTTTGGGAGAAGGGGAAAAAAGACGGGCTCAGGTCGGACTCGGTCCGGTAATTCTGATAAGCTGTCGGACACGGGCCGGGCTAGGGCCTGAGCGTCTCGGGCCAGGGCCAGGCTAAGTCCTATATTTGAGGCCTGTGCAGGGCTCTATTCATAATTATTATCACTGCCAGTGTGCTTTGACAAGCTTAATGCGTGCATTTGAGTGAGCCAGGGAACTTACCAGTGCCCAGATTTGTGTACACGATATACTGATTCACGAGCTCGGGAGCTGATTGAGACGCACCCACTGTCTCAACATCAGTCAACGGCTCCTCATGCCACTCAGTCCGACTCTTCATACACACATGCTGCTTCTCTGGCCTTTAAGATTTGCTTTGCGCTCAGATAAATTCAAAGCAGTTATGTCTGATCTGAGAGCTTCACTAAACTCTGAGGATGCAGATTGCTGTATATGTAACAGGAGTTTAGCTGGATCAGATCTGCTGCTCATCTGAAGTGTCTGACTGATCGTCTGACTCAGACTGTGGTTTGTATTCCTCGTCTGACAGCTCGACTTTCTCTAAAAGAGAGAATCAAATATTCTCATACCCACGATGACTGGTTTCCATTCATGAGGCTTTGAATAGAAGGACTTTTACTGTGTTAGGCCAAAAACTGAGAGAAAAGTTGTTAATCCCGTGGCATAAACAGAGATACAGATAGAGACATAATTAGCGTAGCTGCTGTTCCAACCAAGCAAAAATGATTTGTTCAATCCAAGCTAAAGAACAATAATGTGTGTTTGATCAGATATAACTGCAGTACAAGATTATGAGATGCATTATGTGAATGCTTGGCTAAAGAGATGTGTCTTTAATCTAGATTTAAACAGAGAGAGTGTGTCTGAACCCCGAACGTTATCAGGAAGGCTATTCCAGAGTTTGGGAGCCAAATGTGAAAAGGCTCTACCTCCTTTAGTTGACTTTGTTATCCTAGGTACTACCAAAAGTCCAGAGTTTTGCGACCTTAGGGAGCGTGATGGATTGTAGCGTGGTAGAAGACTAGTTAGGTACGCAGGAGCTAAACCATTAAGCGCCTTATAAGTAAGTAATAATATTTTGTAACTGATGCGGAACTTTAATAGGTAGCCAGTGCAGAGACTGTAAAATTGGGGTAATATGATCATATTTTCTTGACCTGGTAAGGACTCTAGCCGCTGCATTTTGGACTACCTGTAGCTTGTTTATTGAAGATGCAGGACAACCAGCTAGCAGTGCATTACAATAGTCCAGTCTAGAGGTCATGAATGCATGATCTAGCTTTTCTGCATCAGAAACAGGTAACATGTTTCGTAGCTTGGCAATGTTTCTAAGATGGAAGAATGCTCTTTTTGTAACATGGGAAATATGATTTTCAAAAGACAAGTTGCTGTCTAATATAACACCCAGATTTTTGACTGTAGAGGAAGTAACAGTACATCCGTCTAGTTGCAAATTATAATCCAAGAGATTCTGTGTACTGTTTTTTGGTCCAATAAGTAATATCTCTGTCTTATCTGAATTTAATAGGAGAAAATTATTGGTCATCCAATCTTTTACATTTTTAACACACTCTGTTAGCTTAGATAATTTAGAAGTTTCATCTGGTCTTGTTGAGATATATAGTTGTGTATCATCAGTATAACAATGGAAACTAATCCCGTATTTTCTAATAATATTACCAAGGGGCAACATGTATATTGAAAATAGCAGAGGACCTAGGACAGATCCTTGTGGTACTCCATACTTTACTGGTGATAATTGAGATGACTCCCTGTTTAAATAAACAAAGTGGTAGCGATCAGACAGGTAGGAACTAAACCATCTTAAAGCCTGCCCTTGAATACCCGTATAGTTTTGTAATCGATCTATGAGTATGTCATGATCTATAGTATCGAACGCAGCACTAAGATCAAGTAAAACTAGCAATGAGATGCAGCCTTGGTCTGACGCAAGAAGCAAGTCATTTGTAATTTTAACAAGTGCGGTTTCTGTGCTATGGTGGGGCCTGAAACCTGACTGAAATTCTTCATAGAGATCTTTTTTATTTTCAAAAAAGAACACAACTGAGAAGACACAACTTTTTCTAAAATTTTAGACATAAACGGAAGATTAGAAATGGGTCTGCAATTTGCTAGTTCATTAGCATCTAGTTGTGGTTTTTTAATAAGAGGCTTAATAACCGCCAGCTTGAATGATTTTGGAACGTGACCTAAAGATATCGATGAGTTAATAATATTGAGAAGCGGTTAATGTGAGATTCTACACCTAAATGTACAATTATGTGAATATAATATCACACCCCTCTTATTGTTAACTGATTCACACATCTGGCTATAAACAACGGACTGATAATCACCTATTTCAACAGTTATACAATCTTGAGCTGAACTCATAACATACTAATATGAATTGGTAGACGTCATGCTGCAAAAATAGATCAAGACATCTGACTAACATTTACATCTAACATAATACTATCAGTTCAAATGGTTTAAAAGGTATTTTTAAGTTTTTTTTTTTTTTTAAATAGCAAAAGAAAAGTATGCAATAGCCTACATATTTGTTAACCCACGGGGAAAAATCAACCCAGGGCAACAGTTTAATTGTAGACCAATTTTGTGGAAAAAACACAGACTTTGCAACTCTGCATCCAACACAATCTTGACTGATCACGGGTCGAGAGTGAAGAGAGATGACTGACAGACATGCTGGAGGATTTGCTGCTCAACAGATCCTGAGCTCATTGACAAATACTGTATCTGATCTGTAAGATGTGCTCCCTTTACACAGAGTGAGCATCAGCACGTGATCGTGAAAGCGAAAGTGAACAGCGAGTGCTCATTCAAAAGCGATTTCAATATCCACATATTTTTTTCAATGGGTCACAGACACTTATCCGTTCTAGTTTATTTAATACTAATTTATTATTCTAATCTTATCAGTTAAGCAGTTGTCGGTAGGGAAAATTAACCGAAATGAGCATCCCTAATACAGACAAAATTACACCAAAATGTGCGTCTTGGTGAATATCCTAGTAAACACAGTCGGTTAGGCCTATGTTTTAATGTAAACAATTGAGAAAGAAAACACATATGCACTAGCCTACGCCTATAGTAGCAGACAAAAAAAAAAAGGCTCAAATAAAGTTTTAACAGCTTTATTTTTGTAGTTTTTTATATTTATTTTTCTACATTAATGTATTTTTTGCTAAAACTGGAGTACCTCATTTTTGTTGTTTCGCAGTGAAGATTTACACTATTTTACACATTTTAGCACAGAAGCCTGAAAGACTTTCTTGACTCTTGTCATAAGATTACTGATCTTATGTGTGACTTGATATTTTATTACAATTCCAATTATTTATTTATTTTTTTTTCTTTCTTTCTTTCTTTCTTTCTTTCTTTCTTTCTTTCTTTATATATTTATTTATTTATTTTGTGAATGTCCCAATTGGGGTACAGGATGTGAAAATTTCAGATAAATGTTCATGTTATATATTTTGGCTGCATTTGTGAGTTAATAAAAATGTAGATGGTTGTTTAAATTAAGTACATAATATAGTGACTAGAACCATCAACCATCAAGCCAACCAGCTAGCCTACCATGGCACAGTCCTGCAGCCAAATGATAGTTGAACTCGCTTTAAAACGCAAATGTCCAAAGACGGGTAAAGAAGATAGCAAAGTGTTAACTCCTAACAAGGCAAATGACAGCTTTATAATCAGTCAACATTAACTAGCCAGCCGCTAGCAAATTAAACAAACATTTTAGCCTATCTGCACTGCTCCATTGAAGGCAAGATCCACTCTGAAAATCCGATTTATTATTGTATTGATGTTTGTTGATTCGGACATCTTTCCACATTTCAGGCAGTAATGCAATTGTAGTGACAGGAGTTACTCCTTCAAAAGTTAGCTGGCTCCGGTAAAGTTATAAAGTTAGCTAAAAGTTAGCTGCGCCTCCTCAGCAGTAGTGGCTCAATAGCAGTCAATCCGCCTGTTTGCGCTATCTGCAATTTGCAAACCACATTAGATCACATGATTGAGATAGAATAAAGTCCACTGGATCCTCAAACTGTCAGAGAAACCTCATAACTCCACCACGCCTCCATTCAGAATGAAGTACTGCGCCGCACAGTTTGGAGACAGATCTCCACTTGTTCGCAATGCTAGGGTAAATAAAGAACTGATGTTTGAATAAGTAGTTTTCTTTACTCAAACACTAGGTCTCTAAAGGCTAATGTTTTTTGTGTGTTTGAAGAGCACAGAAGAGTCTTAGCATTTGCCGTCTGTTATAGCCAATATACTTCTGTACATTTTACATATCCTGTGCATAGCTCTTCATCTTTTGCATCATGAAATTTTGGCCAAATGTATTAAACAACATGAAAATCTAAGTGCCAATATAGCAACAATAAACTTTATAACCTGTAAGTTGATGAAAACGTAATGTGATGGACTACAGCTTCAGATGCGGCCGTTCTAAAGATGGACAAAAACACAGATCTCCGTCATTCGCTCATCAAAAACTCCATTTGAGCATGATTTTCATAAAATGTTAAGTGCAAGTGTTTGATCATATATAAAGCCAAAATACCAACTCCAAAGACAGTAGAAATATATAATAAGGGACTTTGACCAACTCTGAGCTCTGCTTTTCAGTGGTTATTTGTAAAACCCTCAAACAGACATAAGAAAGAATAGCATTGATTTAACAGCACTGTTTTAAAATAATAAGATAGGACGTTTTGATCATTTTCAACCACAGCACACAATTGTGCTGTGGCAGAGTGGTTGGGAAACACTGGCCTGCCTACACACACTACTTAAATTGTGTATTTTTAACTACTGTTTTTAAAGCAACTGTAATGAATTACTTTTTAAATAAAAATGAGCAAAGCACTCTTTGTGGTAAAAGGAGCATTGCAATAAGACGACTCAATCCTGAGGCTTACTACGGAGCAATTTTAACCTTTACAACATGCAAACATCAATAAAACTATTAAAGTTATTAAAAACAATCAACGTAGTAAGAAACACAACAAGTGTGCTGCGGCAGAGTGGTTGGGAAACACTGGCCTGCCTACACACTACTTAAATTGTGTGTTTTTAACTACTGTTTTTAAAGTAGCTGTAATGAATTACTTTTTAAATAAAAATGAGCAAAGCACTCTTTGTGGTAAAAGGAGCATTGCAATAAGACGACTCAATCTTGAGGCTTACTACGGAGCAATTTTAACCTTTACAACATGCAGACATCAATAAAACTATTAAAGTTATTAAAAACAATCAACATGTAGTAAGAAACACAACAAGAAAGTTGTATGAACACATTTAGTTTGTAGATACTTTGCTATTGCAATAGTGTTTTAGTTGTTAAATGTCATCCAAAGGCAGAGTGCAGTATTTTGGTGGTCAAAGGTCACATCAGTGGTCATGGTCAGTAAATTTCTCAGTTTCAGTGTTTGTGTAGTTACTGCACTTTGCCTTTGTAGGCAGTCATGGTTACCACAGTTTTACTGTAGTATTATTACAATATAACTATAGTAGAACCATGGCATCAAAACCATGGTTTGAACCAAAAACAAACAAACAAAATAAACATGGTTACTACACTCATGGTTGCTACAGTTTTACTAGTAAAACCATGGTTAACTGCTGTATAAGTATAGCACCTTTCACTTTACTTCTCATTTCTAAGTATGTTTACAGGAAATGCATGTTTGAAGGTTACAAATGAAAAATATCCTTTAACAAGAGGTGAATGAGACTCACTGGGGAAGACCATCTTCTGGCAACAAAGTAATGTCCATATGACAGCAGCTCAAAGATAATACAAGTCATGGGTAACACTTTATAATAACTTTCATTAATAAATCAAACAAACATTATATAATGTTTAACTAATCATTACTTAATATATATTCACATATCTAGAAATATGAGATAATGTGCTTGTTAATGTTAACTAATGAACTTATTAAACATTACCAAATGATTAACAGATCATTATTTAATGTAAATTGAATTGCTTACAAATGTCATTAAACTTTCAATTCATATGATTGTTACGGAAGGAACAGAGAAAGCATTAGGATCCATCTGCAAAGCTTTATTCAGAGACGTGGTCGTTAAACAGGCAAGTTTCTGACAACGGCAAACAGGTATATAGAGGGCAAGGCAAGAGAAGTATCCTAAACAGGCATGGTCGATCGTCGGCTAACAATATCCGGAGGGCTTAGACAAAAGAGGTAATCCGTAAACATGAGCAATAGTCCGGGCTAGGGCAAACAGTATCCAAATGGCAAGGCAAAAGGTAAATCTAAGATACACAGGCAAGAATCAAAAACACAGGAAAACAGGCAAGACTATGACTTCGACTAGATTAGGAAAACTTAAGACAGGCTCCGTAGAGTAGCTATCACAGTGACCGATACTAAACAATCCTCGGCGATCTGGAAGAGGAAGTCCAAGGCTTATAAAGCGTGTCTGATGGGATTCAGCTGTGTGTCTGTGTAATCAGTGCATTCAGGTGTGTGTGCAATCAGTGTAATGGATGATGGGAAATGTAGTCCAGGGTATAGTGTAACAGTCTGTGTAGTGTGAGAGTCCTTGTGGTGACTGGGTGACCTCTGGTGGTGAGTGAACGGAAGTTCATAGACCGGATTCTTGACAATGATCATGAATTTATTTTTATTTTTTTTAAATCTTCAAATGATTTTGACAGATGCTTTACAACGATTAAAAGCTTCATTAATAAATTGTTAGCAAACATTATATAATGCTTAATGGATCATCTGTTAATATTTACAAATGTCATTAAACCGTCAATGCGTTTTAAAAATCTAGAAATGATTTTAACAGCAATTATACAATATTTACAAGCTTATTTGTTAATGTACTTTTGAATGCTTGCAAATGCCATTAAACTTCAGTTCACTTATTAGCTAATGCTCATTTTTACATTTACAAATGTTGAGAAAATATAGCTTATAGGCACTTCACAAACTATTCGTGTTAATATATTCATTAACTCATAATCACAGTCTGTAAAGGTCATATATTTGGTCTTTGTTTGTTGTGTAGACTTCTACTATTTGCACATCTTAAATCATTTATTAATCATTAGTTCATGTTTTTTGCAGTACCCAATCTAAAGTGGAAACTATTCATCAATTGTAAATGTTTATAAACAATTACTAATTTTTTTGTATCTTTATTGGCACTAGACTTTTAGCTACTTTAACCATGTTTGTGTAAAGGGTGGTTAGTTAAGTTCAGCTAAATGCTTGGTAAAGACATTACACACATTGTAATTTGGGTGCAAAACATGTTTTTAATCACCTCAACACTTATATTAGTATACTATTGTTACGGAGCCGACGAGACGAGACGTGTGGATCCATTTGCAAGGCTTTATTTAGAGACGTGGTCATGAAACAGGCATAGATTCAATAATGGCAAACAGGTACAACATAGGCAAGACAAAGAGTAATCCTAGAGCAAGCGTGGGTACTCGATCAGCGTACAATATTCAACAGGGCAAGGCAGAGAGATAATCCAGGTTCACAGCAATAATCCAGGCAGGGGCAAACAGAGTCCAAACGGCAAGGCAAGGGTTAATACAGGAAACACGGGCAAGAATCAGAACACGAGAAAACAAGGCAAGGCAAGGCAAGACTATAATAACTGAAGTGGGCTCCGTAGAGATGCTATCGCTAGGAGAGTGATATACGCAATACAATACTCTGGGCTGACAGAGAGGAAGTCCATGGCTTATGTAAGATGTGTGATTGGCTGCAGCTGAGTGTAATTAGTCCAATGGATTGTGGGAACTGAAGTCCAGTGTGAGTGTAACAGTCTGTGTAGTGTGAAAGTCAATGTAACTGAAGAGTGACCTCTGATGGAGAAACAGCGGAAGTCCATGGACCAGATTCGTGACAACTATTGTGTAGCATTTGGACCAATCAGACACACATTTGTTCATCAGATTTAACAAATCAAATTAGTTATTAGATTAACAACTAACCACAGACCCCTCACCCAAAACACATTCTGAGTGCCGGTATGTCTGTGATGAGTCCAGGCCCCTGGCTACCATGGCAACCAGGAGACTTTTGCACAGGCCAGATAAGCTTTATGGCCTAATGGCATGCAGAGAGCTCTCTCTCTCACTACACTTTCCATAGGAAAGACATGTAATGCACATAAAAATGGACTCTTCTCTAATTAATTCATTGAAAAACCTTTCTTTGAATGAACACACATATCCTTAGGTCATTGTGTATTTTGTTACTGTTCGTGTATATTGTCTTTTTGTACTGTATCCTGTTTTATGCATGTTTATGATAGATCACTAGTTAATATTACCTCACTTATATCATGTTTGATCTCTATCAATTCGTCTTCGGATGATCTAATTGAGAGTATATATTATATGTTGCTACCTATGCAACATATAAGTGTTCTAAGAATCTTTAATAGTTTGTGTATCCCCTATTAATCCAACCCCATGCAAATTGCCATGCTCAGAGACAAAGAGTCGTAAAACCTTCCCTCCAAAGAAACTGGAGCCTAATTGGCTCTTTGACTCCCCAGAGGTGTGACCTCTATACCAGATAAAGGTCTCACACATAGGTCCGGCCCTCGCTTCTAAAAAACTCTCTCTTCTAAAAAACCTCTTCTGCAAAGAGCTCTTCTGCTATCTTCTGAAGGGCGCGCCCGGTCGGCCCAACATAGAGCATGGGAGATGATTCTTGACCACAAAGACCCAGTCTGCGGATCTGTTAGACCCTAAGAGGATGAGCAAAATGTGAGCTGGAACTTTTCTGGACCCTTAAGTTATTGTGCCAGTTTTATGACCTTGTCTTTCCATTCAATCAAAGCTCCTCGGACCTCAGCAGATTCCTTTCTTAACTCTTTTTCCACTCTCTACCTGGAAGAACATTTCTACCTCAGAACATCTTTGGAATTCATCACTCTTCAACCCGGAAGAACGTGATCGCGAGTCCAAAAACCCTGAAACCATCAAGACTTTTCATTCGAGACCGCATTCCGTCACGACAAAAGGAAGTGCAAGTATAGTACATTTAACTAAACAAAACAAAGGTTTAGTATAAGTTATAGACCCTGTTATAAACGGCGCTGATGGTTTTACTCAGGTGGTTAAATGACTTTTTCCATAACTGCATTCTCTGGTTTTCCTGATGGTTTCATCCAACTCTCATTAGCCCTTTCCCCATGTATGAGCGATTGTATGTTTGAGTGTATGTTATTCGTTGTTTGTTTAGATTAGATATGTGTGTTAGCGTTTAGTTAATAAAACTCTTGTGCACAAATTACATGAGTTTCTGATTCTGCCTTGCATATTAATGTCCCTTTATGATTTTGACCCTTGCTACATGCTCTAATGCATTAATAGGAAGGTATTTTCTGTGGCCATGGAAATATCCTTTCTTAGAGTTGATATGAATTTACACTGAATGTTCGCTGGACGAACAGATCAGATGATGGCAATTTAACTCTGCGATAGTTATTACTGTCAGCCGATATAAATAATTGTAATTAATAATAATTAATTGTAATTATTTATATACAATTCCCTTTTTGAGCTAATTTGCTACAATTGTGTATCTTTAAACAGAATATTCCTCGAGTCATTCATCAACAGGAGGGGGGAAAAACAATTATTTCACATTTCTAGATATGTGAATATATATGAACTAATGATCCGTTAAGCATTACATAATGAAAGTTATTATAAAGCGTTACCAATTCATGTTCAGCACTAGTAATTATCTATTTTTGTCAGGATCTAAGACTATCTTCATGGCAAAAGCAGTAATACAAAAGTTACATAAACAATATAAAAACAAAGTAAACAATTACAGCAGTTAAAATGTTTTAAATTATATGATACAAATTCTAAAATCTTACTAAAGTGTTCATGTGTTCAGTTAAACACTATCCTTCAATATTATTAAAGGGTCAATTCAACAATTTTCAATCCACTTTGTATAGTTACAATGTTGGTAATACATGTAAAAGAACAATGTTTATTCTTTCTCTGAGATACCCAGTTTATTTGTCAACAAAACTCTGCTGCATGACGTAAAACAGCATTTTGTCATTTTGATGATGCAAAACGTGTGCGGTGTGTTGCTTACAAATATAAGGGGATAATAGGTACACATAAATCAGAGAGAAATAAAGATATTACAGTAAAAAAGATATAATATCTTTAAGTAATAAAGATATTACAGACATTGCAACAATACAAAGCAGGTTGAAAATCATCAAACTTACCCTTAAAGGCAATATAAGGGTAATATTTGTCAGTTTTGTATGGCCATTTACAGTTGCCATCATCTGAGGTTTTCTTGAGTGTTGTCATCATCTGAAGTCTTCACATGTGAGGCTGGATCCAATCTGGAGCAGGCGTTATCTCTAGTAACCTTGGGATGGGCATCCCGAGTTAAAAAAAAGAAAGCAAAAGGAGAAAGATTAGCATAGCTGCTGTTCATATTATCTCAGACAAAAGATGATTTATTTCATCACATATAACTGGAGTTCAAGGTTGAGATGTGTTATGTGAATACTTGGCTAAAAATGTGTATTTTAATCTAATTTAAACTAAAAGAGTGTGTATGAGCCCCAAACATTATCAGGAAGCCTAATTCAAAATTTAGGAGTAAAATACAAAAAAACTCTGCTTCCTTTAGTAGACTTTGATATATCCTTTCTATTATTGTCGTGGCCCAGAGAGGGGGAAGATCTCTTCAGCGCAGTCAAAGAAGCTCAAACAGCAGAGTTCCAGATGCCAAAATAAGACTTTATTAAACAAAGTAACAAAGCCGAGAAGACAGCCGCCACATTCACTGCCTCTGAGTTTTTGTCTGTTCACACATCCTTTTTATACCTTTTACTAACCAAATTTGGCAGTGCTAGTTTTTTTATTGGTTGCTCTTGTCTGGTTTTGCTACAATTACTTACCAGCCCACTTGACCCATTTTTAATGGTGGAATTTGACCAGATCAGCCATTTTTTAAGAATGGTTACATCAAAATGGTTACATTAAATCTGTTTACTCTGGAAATTCCCACAGCTCATAGAATTATTAAGCTCATTGGTACACTCCAATGGAAAAACACCAGTTTTCAAAAGTCAATACAATAGACTCTCTGTACCTTCCCAAGAGACAGTAGTTATTTTGTATCAATTACAACCTTAAAAGTATCCCCCTGAAATTCCATTCCCACACACCAGTACTGCCCAATGGATGGCCTCTTATATTTCACAATCTGTATTAAGACATCTAGTATTGAAATAATTCACCATATTAATCAGTATATTGATTACTTTCATGATCATACATCATATTTTAAGTAAGATAATATCATATTCAGTAAGTATCATAAATCAAAGTGAAATAACACAATATTATCAATAGTCCAGACTTTTGTGACCAAAGCTGCTGTTGCCCCTATTTGTGCTTATTTTGCTATTATCTGGTTCCCTTAGTAAACGTATTATTTGTCCTCAGTATTCGGGGAACAGACACACTAGAATGGAGCACATATGCCACAGTATCATTTAAATGGGGGGAACCTCATAACTGTCACGTTACGCTGCCAGAAGGAACACGGAGCCGTGGATAATCGAAATAGTCTTTAATTCGATCCAACACAGAGGGTAAATCCAACACAGGGAACAGGAGGAAGACACGTGCATAACTGGTAGACCCGACAAACACTAACTGAACAGATGGGGCTTTTAAACACAGGATAACGAGGAACAGACAGGTGCGAGGAATCAGCTAATTGGACAGGAAAGAACTGGGTCATGGAGCACATGGGGAGGGAAAACACAACAAAAACAGTCCAGGGGCGTGACAATAACTGTAATTTACACAACCGTTCAAAAGTTCGGTGATTTTTGGTTACACTTTAGTAGTAAGTATGCTATACCACCTGCCAAAATATTTGATTTATGACTTTGACCTTTTACCTCATTCCATAGGGATTAACCTTTTGACCTTTTTACGAGCGCACCTGGGGTGACATCATGTAATATGTCATCTGTTTGTAATATATCATGTTTATAGCTCGTTAACCGTGAAATGACCCCGATATTTACAACATCCGTGAACAAACAATCTCTGTGATGTGAAATGTGTTTGCAATATATCATGTCATTAGGATTAATCTTATGACATCGGTTTGTAATATACGCTCAGGATGTCCGGTACGTGACATTAACTTAATAACATAACATAATATATCATGTTTATCTGTCGTGCGATATATCTACCTGACCTCCGGGGTTAAAACGAGAGAACGTCCACCTGTTTGTAATATAGATGTCGGTCCTCCGGTACGCGTCCCGTGATCTGTTTAAATCATGGTATGCGTGTGCTCTTAGCCGGTGACGTACCATATCATACTCGTATAAATACAGCCGACCATTTCTGTGTAAAATCAGAAAAGATAATACAGACATGGCTGCTTCATACTCACCTAAAACTCCTGACAAGGAATGGAATGAGGAGATGATGAAAAAGCTGACTATGGCTCAGAGAAAGCCATACAGCGGTAATTTGTGCTTGACAAAGTTTCTCCATGAAAATACGGATTTTGTGAGAGACGAATTTTTACTGATCAGCGGATGCATATTCGGGTACATTTTTTGCAAATCAGACCGAACGGTTACTCTCTACACGTCTGACGAGACCAACGAATTTGTAAAGGATCAAGATCCCTGTCTGGTATTTCCTGATAAAGACTGGCAAGTTTTTTTCAATCGTATCTGGAAAGATCTGAAGGATTGTGGAGAAGAACCTTTGTCCATCGGGGAGTGGGATGGGGTAGCACCAAACATCCGGTACCGAGTGATCGGTGACCACACTCAAAAGAACCCGGACAACTGCATATACATATTTGCTTGCAAAGACAGGACAAGGCTTAGCGGATGTTTGGGGGGTGACCTGCATAAGGAATATCATGAAATGTTCACCATGCAGTTTTTGTTCGAGTGGCGTAATCTGCATCTGCTGAGCGCTCTTTTTTCAGTCATAAACAAAATGTTCAGGTGGTCCGAAATGCGTGACGGCTACAACAGAATTAATGTACAGCTGTTTCATCCCGAGAGTTACTCCTGCGATGGGGTGTTGCCCTTTCCACAACACGCTTTCATCATGTCTCGAGAAGACTCTTTACAATGCGATCTTGCTCCTTTCAATTTCACGGGGACCGATGATAATGCTACCGATCATTTTCCAACAGGAGGACCCCGCTCACCCGAGCTGCACAAAGAACGGTTGGATAAATTCTGCGCCGACCTGGGGTACCGCAACCTGACCTTCCTATCCAGCATGCGTGGTACCTCCGCGGAAAGCTCCGGGTTCGATACCGCTGATGGTTGTTTCAACAGTCTCGGGTACAGGATCAAAAAATCTACGATCGTGGTGCTTCTGCAACACATCGTCGACAAAAAACTGAGGGAGGAATGCGAGGGGTGTGCGACTGACCACCCCAGTCAGTTGCAACATAGCTGCCTGTTCGAGCCTCCCGCCTATTATTTCGACTCGCGCTTCGACGAGTTGTGTCGCATGCTGTTCAAGCCCGACCTTCAGACCATCATCGACTTCACTCTGCGCCGCTGCGGTCTGAAGACCAACAACATTCTGAGGCTTCAAGGAGCTACCGGACCTATCCTGCAAGAATTAAGAGACGAACCATTCATCGTCGCAAAGCTACAAGAAATCAGGGATAAGCTGCTGGACGAAGACCGTAAGAAAGTCGTCTACGATGCCGTTAATCTCTGGCAAAGCAGTGTGCCAGCGCCTGAGGTGTAACAACATGGGGTCTGTATGCAGCGGAAATCATTTCTTCTGGGACTTTGTGATCATCCCCCATTATAAAGAACAAATGATGGAAATGATGCTCACGGTCATCGACAGAGAGTGCGATCCTAATAAAGATTACGAGGGACAAAAGAAATGTATAAAAAATCTCAAGAAACAAATGGACATTGTGAGAAGTCTGACCGATTCATGGCATGAATTGACTGACGTGTGTTTATGCCCCCGACCCACCCCCTGTAATGCTCAGAAAAATTCTGGATGAGATATCCGCATCGGGTCGAGGACTAGGAGTTAGCGAGGTCCTCTCTATCTGTACATATGTAACCGATGTATGTGTGAAGCTGGTTTCAAAAAATGAGAAAAACACGGTCGGTGAAATGATTGAAATTATGGTCAGCTACATACTAGATCGCCGCTATATGGCTTGTGTCAATTGCCTTTACTTGCTAGACAGTCTGTAACATCATTCTATACTACTTTATTATTATTATCATGTAACCATTTGAATACTATTCTTGTAACCATTTTAAATATATTCTTGCTGTTATGTAACCATTTGAATACTATTCTTGTAACCATTTTTAAATATATTCTTCCTGTTATGTAACCATTTGAATACTATTCTTGTAACCATTTTGAAAACTTCTTGTCATCTGAAATATATTCTTTTTTACTATCTTTTTTTTTTCCTTAATAAAAGACTGAAACGACGTCCTTGTACCGGTTATTCTTTCACGGAAGATTGAAACGTCAACATGTCAGACCTCATGAAAAGAGTTTATTACACACCGTCCAACCCTGGTTCTTTAGGCGGTAAAGAACAGTTGAAAGATGCTGTCTTAAAAGATACAGGCGTCCGCTTGAGCGATGCTCAGGTTTCAGAATGGTTGGCTGGGGAGGATGCGTACACATTACACAGAACCGCGCCTATAAGCTACAAACGTCATAGAGTTGTGGTGTACGGTATGGATACGCAGTTTCAAGTGGATCTAGTCGACATGTCAGCATATTCCAAGGACACTGATTATAATAAATATGTATTGACCTGTATCGACTTATTTAGTAAATATTCTTGGGGCCGAACGGTAAAGAATAAGAGTGGGGTCGAGGTTATTAAAGCATTTAAGTCTATACTCGAAGAGGGGGTCGTTCCAAAGAAATTGCAGACGGACCGCGGAACAGAATTTTTTAACAAACATTTTCAAGGTTTAATGAAAAAGTACGACTGTACTACCGATTTGAAGGCCAGCATCGTGGAACGATTTAATAGAACGCTAAAAAGCAGAATATGGAGATTTTTAACCGCTACAAATTCGCGCAGATACATAGACGTTTTGCAAGATATTATGGAGGGGTACAACTCCAGCTACCATCGGAGTATCAAGATGCGACCGGTGGATGTCAACAAAGAAAATGAAGGCGTCGTGTTTCAAAACTTGTACGGTGGTATGAAAAAGAAGGGTAGCCGCCTATTTAAATATAAAGTAGGGGACGTGGTCAGAATTTCTAAGGTGAGAGGTCCGTTCGCTAAGGGTTATGAACAGAACTACACGGAAGAAATTTTCACCATTACCGCCTGTATCCCGCGTGATCCACCCGTATACAGACTGGCTGATTATGACGGCGATGTCATCGTGGGGGTGTTTTATGAAGAGTTACAAAAAATAATCGTGAGCAAAAACAAAGCGTTTAAAGTGGAAAAGATTTTAGGAGAGAAAAAACAGGGGCGATCTACCCTTGTTTTAGTGAAATGGGTAGGTTGGCCTTCGAAATTTAATAGCTATAGAGACAAAAAAGCTTTGGTGGACTTGCAAAAACCTTAAAACGCGTGAGCCATTACAGCGAGAGATCATTCACGTAGAGGACTACCATGGGCGACAACGGTTTCTACATTACGCTGCCGTGCAACGCTTCTTTGAATGTTTATCCTGAAAACCAGATATCTAGTTATACGACCAGGTTAGCGAAAACTATAAACCTGAAAGGAGAATGGGAAGTAGGTCTCGCCGAAATTGATTATCCTAGAACGTGGTATACCTTTAACGATGACGATGGACATTTCGACCTGCAGATATACGCAGTATACGAAAACCGGCGCAGAAGCGGTTACAGGAATATCAGGGTTTTCTGGAATAAAGAACCTTGAGATAAAATCAGGGTACTATGAGAACATACTATGAGAACACAAACCGAAGTTATTGCTCCGACAGGGGTAATGGCTTACGATCAATTAAAAAACAAAGTTCAACTGGTAGCAAAACCCAACATTTCATTGACTTTCCGAGGAAAACCTGCGGCTATTTTAGGAGTAAAACTCGGCGAAGCTTTCGGACGGTCCAACTATCATGAAAAAGCCGATCTTACAAAGAGCGTTATTACGGATGCTCCTCACCAAGCCGATATCAACGGGGGATTCTATACCATGTACGTTTTATACCGACATCATTGAATACCAATCAGTGGGTGATTTGTACGTCCCCCTTTTAAGATGCGTACATATAACGAGGGAAGGCAACGATAACGTCAGTGTTAGATACGACAAACCGCATTACGCATCGGTCAACAAGTTGCACATCACGGACATCACCATAGAATTAAAGGACGACCAAAACAGGGAAATTCCATTTGCTTACGGGAAAGTGATTGTAAAACTGCACTTTAGACCCACGAAACAATCCGGTTTTTTAAAAAATGGCATATTACAACGGCCGCGGGAATAATGTTGCTGATTACGTCGACTATTATCGTAATCAGGCCGGTTGCGGTCTACCCGGATATGCTGGCGGCGCCGTTATGTAGGGGGCCGGCCTAGGAGGCCTTTTCAGAGGCCTGTTTAGGATGGCCGTGCCGTTGTTAAAAAAGGGTTTCAACATCGCTAAACCGCACCTAAAAGCAGCGGCTAAAAATATAGTCTCTGATATTGTCTCAAACGCGATGTCAAGATTGTATAACGACGACCCTAAAGCTCAAGACGGATCGGGTCTTATGGTCATGACCCGTAAGAGAACGTCTAAACCGCCTGGTATAAGGAGGCGTGGTCATTCGGTAATGAAAACAAAGAAAGCGAAGCGCGCCCCCAAGAAGGTCTCAGTTAGACCCGGAAAATGTAAGAAGACTGTGAAGAGAAACGTATCGACTACGAGATCCGTAAAAACCATATTCTAACATGGCTCTACTGCATTGCATGTCGGGGGAGTGTATTAAGTCCGAGTTGGATTTGTTTACAGTTCCGCTGACGCAAACGGTTATTGAGAAAAATGCGTATTTAGAAGTACCTCCTTTATCGGCTATATCGGACTCGTCACCTCTGGAGTTTTTTATCGCAGGAACCAGGGAAGATTATTTAGATTTGAATAACACGCTCCTCTTTCTGCGACTTAAAATCACAAAACCTAATGGGGGGGACATCGCAGACCCTGCAAAGGTAGCCTTAATAAATTACCCCGGTGCTACTATATTTTCACGAGTCGACGTCAGTCTCGGCGATCGATTGATATCACAGAGCTCAAGCGCTTACCCCTACCAATGTATCATCGAGAGTCTTATCAACTACAGCAAAGATGCGCTGGAGACGGTTTTCTCAGCAGGCCTGTTTTTCAAAGACACGGCGGGACACATGGACAAAACTGACACTGTGGGGCGTAACAACGGACTGACCAAGAGATCGCGCTACACTAGCGGAAGCAAAGTCGTGGAGCTGCTGGCTCCTATTCAGTGATATTTTCTTCCAAGAAAAATTAATGCTGAACGGCGTCAACATAAAAATACGAATGATCAGAGGCAAAGATGAATTTTGTCTGATGACCGGCGAGGACGTGGCCTATAAATTAAATATCTTGTCGGCCTCCCTTTTTGTCAAGAAAGTGTCCGTATCACCAAGCGTGAGGCTCGCGCACGCCCAAACCTTGCTCTCGACCACTGCCAAGTATCCGATAGATAGGGTATGCCTGAAAAATTTCTCCATACCCGCAGGGTCCTGCGTATCGAATCAAGAAAATTTGTTTTTGGGGACGTTACCGAAATCTATTGTCCTAGCTATGCTGGATAACGACGCGTTCACCGGAGCTTATGATAAAAACCCGTTCACGTTCAAACATTACGATTTGGAATTCCTGGCCGTCTACGTAGACGGTCAACAAATCCCCACCAAACCTCTACAACCAGACTTCTCTTCAGGATCGGCCATACGAAAGTTTTACCAGTTGGCTACGGCGACCGGGAGACATCTTAAAAATCAGGCGCTCTCTATCAACAGGGAGGATTTTCTGAAAGGTTATTCGCTTTACACCTTTAACCTTACTCCTGATGAAGACTGCGGTCAGCACATATCTCTCATCAAGTCCGGCAATATCAGACTCGAAGCACGCTTCAAACAACCGCTCCTGCATACTATTAACCTCGTCATTTACGCCGTGTTTGACAGCATCATTGAAGTGTCTAACCGCAGACAGGTCCTGCTCGATTATTACTGATCGGAAGATGAACACTGCAACTCACCGCTATCATGGACAAAATTTCATGCAATACTCATTTTCTCGGTGTTGTCCCGAGCGATCAGCTTCCTGAAAGACCGTTAAGGAACTTACCGTCTATGGTCGTCGCGAACACCCATCCGGCTCACCTGCCTGGCGAACACTGGATCGCCGTGTATCTATCTCAAGACGGTACAGGGTGTTTCTTCGATAGCTTCGGCAACGCTCCTGACAGCGAGCGCTTCCCGACTTCCATCATAAATTTTTTAAAATTGAACTCACCGGTCGTGTTGTATTCTACCAATCGGGTCCAAGATTTTACGTCGGATGTATGTGGACAACACTGTGTGTTTTTCCTGTATCATTTAGCCAGGGGTCGAGACTGTAACTATGCGATGAATTTGTACAGCGACGATTATATTAAAAATGATAAAATGGTGTCACTTTTTGTGAGAAGACTAAGATCTATTGCTTGTAATGAAAAAATGTTTTCTTGTATTCAGTGTGTGCAGACTTGTAACAGTTGCATGATGGATCATAAATAAAAATGCTTAAAGCCAACATCAGTTTTACAGTCTTTTATTGAAAAATATTCAAACATCAGGCATACATTTAAAAAACATTAGATACACATATCATTTCACAGAGACATACATTTAAAGAGTATGAAAATACACTGTTAAAATTCTAACCATTCCCTTCGATCAAGAGTCGGCGATTTGAACACGGGTTCATCCGTCCTTAGAGTCCTAATACGTGAAATTCTCTTTTTGACAGACTTTTTAAAAGGACCTACAGGCTCAGGTGTGCTTGAACACGCTCCAGGACTGTTTTTTAAAGTACTAATCAATTGCCTAACGCGTTGATTAGGCACCGTAGAAAATGGTATGTTTAATTCGGCAAACGCCTTTAAAAACTCTGACCATCCCAGAGGCCTTCTATCATCCCGGACCAGGTGCGGGGCCGTGACATTTTTTAACAAATCGACCATGTGCGATGCCACCACGGCTTTACCCTTGAACACAAATTCACCCGATTCGTTCCAAGCGCTGAGTCCTTTAGCTTTAGACATTATGTAACAAGTGTTTTTCACGCTTCGCGACGGCACGTTCTTCTGAACTTCGGCGACGACGTCTTCCAAACCCCCTTCGTCTCCGACGGTATCGATGTACGTTCGTCTTTACGATCAGGGTCAGGGTGCGGTAACGATAGGGTTAAAACGCTTTGCTCGCGATCTCCTTGTTTAACAATCGTTAAAAACCTGGTTAGGATGCCCGAGTATAGTTTCACCTTTTCACGCTGGTCCAGATCAGTTCTGAGTAAAATATTTCTTATGGCCGTATCCAGATCGTTCTCTACGACCTGCTGAATGTTCTCACGCGCAGCTCCAGATTGTAGCTTTTCCAGCTGATTTTGGGGTACAAGATACATCTTTTCAGCATACTGCATCGTCAGCCCTGTCTACCCGATATTAAGCTGGAAATAAATGGTACTGCTACGCTTAGAAGCGGTAAAAGAAATTCCCCAGACTGGTTGAAAACACGCTTCTTAGCGGCTATACCTATTTTCTTATTGGCGACGATTTTCTCCTCTTCAGTTTTTGGTGCTGTTGACGGCTGAGCGGAATCGTACGGTAGAGGATGTTTAAAGCCACTTCACAAAGGGCTAAAATGAGATCGTCGGACGCCGCCTGTAAAATAAGTCGACGTTGTTTAGGCGTGGCTTTATATAGCAGCTTTAACAGGGGTAGATGCTTACAGAGTCTGGCGGACATGACGACTGATCACGCGTTCCTTTTTTTCTGGAGGTAGACCACTTGGCGCTTGGCAGGCAACCCCGTTTTGAGCCGATACTGCTTGGGCGTTTTCGCTTTATAGTCTATCATGAGATAGCCGTAAGGCTGACTGGTAGCATCTTGGTAACATTCCATAAAATATTTCACGTTGAAAGGAAACATTTGCCGTGCTAGCACCATCACTTGATTAGCATCACGGGGGTTTTTAAACAAAATTAAATAATTGGTGTTCAAGCTAATCGTCCTGCTCGATTTACCTTGCGCGAATAAATTCTGTACAATATAAATAGTGTACAAACTGCGTAAAGACTTTTTAGACTTGCGCATTACCGCTAGCTTCGTTCATCATGTCGTCCAGAATCAGAAGATTAGCTTTGTGGAGCGGCAGTAAATGATCGTCATTCAGAGAGTTGGGTATCCCTTCAACAAATTTAATAGGGTACAATTTAAGCAATTCATCGTACAGAGGTTGCCAACAACTGTAAATATATACAACGTTTTCGATTTTTTTAGGAATCATATTTAAACCATTTTCCATCAATCTTTTTACAAAATAGGTTTTGCCGCTGTTAGAAGGACCGCTGATAACACAGGCAAACAAGTCGAAAGTCGAATTCAGAAGCGTCCCGAACCCCTCTATGCCCTGTTGAATCAGTAGCCATAAGGAAGAGTGGAGAAATCGGGTAAAAGTCTACGTTTATTGTACACCACCTTGAACCTTTTGTCGACTGACTTGTTGTGCAACGTGAGATGCTTTTTATTCCTCACAATGTTTTCAGAATGAGCCAGGATGTATCGCGTATCGTCGCGAGACGTCACATAGCTGGTAACCAGACCAATCAGGGTGTCTAAGCGGATAGCTTGCGAATTTTTAGAGTTCAGAGTTATTCCTTTAGCCTTCATGCACACTTTTCCTTTGGCGGTGCGGTACGCGTAGGATTTCGGGCCAGAAGGCGAGTATTCTACGATAAAATCGTCATCTCCTATTTCATCTGTCAGCTCCCCCAAATGATGCCCCAGAGGCGGCATCCAGTCACCGTCCCTAGAGACGAATATAACAGAGTCCGTGTCAGTGTATAAGACTCGGGTCCCGAGTCTGTCCATCAGGTCATACAACTCCAGCCGCGCATGAGCTGTCGTAAACGCTCCTATAAACACGTTAATGTCGCGAGCCTCGCACACGTCCCCTTCGGGACGACAGGTCTGAACGAGCGCCACATCATCTGAGACGAATGAGAAATATTTCAGGATGTCTGTTTTACCGAAAATGATTTGGGCGAAATCTTCAGGGTCTACGTAAAAACGTTTTCACGTAGTCGCGAAAGAGCGTGTCGGAGCGATCTGGGAAATGCCAAATTTCATAGATTTTGGCCACTACGTAACCCTTTTCGATTGCCTTTAAAACCTCTATGGTAACCCAAGTTCCCGAGAGAGCCCTCTCCTCATCCGTGTGGGTGCAGCTTGTTGTCTGGTTTTCATCGTGAGCGCAGGTGCGGCATAACGCGAACATGAGTTTACCGTGGCAGCGAAAAGGTAACACAGGGAATAATAATTTATGTGGTGGGTACACGGTGGCTTTGACAAGTCCGTAATAAGTCTCAAGTGGCAAAATCGCTGAAAATGATCTGAGGGTGTCCGATCGGGTAGCTTTTCGTAGCCTGACAGAATGGATAAAGACTGGTGAAATCCTCGTAACTTATTTTCTCACCCTCTGTCATTTTACGGTACAGAGAATAAGCGTTGGTCCTCCCCCCAAAAAGCGACTCTCTCGGATTCAGTCTCTCGGGAGCTGAATAAGTTCTCATAAATTCTTTCACCGCAGGGTCGGTCTGTTTCATTTTGTTCCACTCACATTCCCATTTAAATTCTATTTTCAACCCGAAGGAATTTTGTAGAATTTCCACTTTGTCGTCAAACTGTCTTCTGAGTTCGGCGTAGGGTAGGCACGACAGGGGGTGTAGTGTCTTCCGCTGCGAGTTCGAAGAATCACCCTCAGACTTGGAGTTTGGTGCCAGAAGAAAAGACTTTATTATCTTACATAGCGAGAATAAAGCCGAGATCCCTTCTGCAGAAGAGTCTCTCGAATGCTTTTGTGCTGTCCCTTTTATACAGTTTGTCCTTTAAGGCGGGTTCTATACATTCCATATAGTTCTATTTATACATACAATCTGATACCTCCCTAGAGAGAAGGGGCTTCAACACGTGTTATGGTATATAAAAAGAAAGCCCCTTTAAGTTCTTCCAGCTGTTCCTGTCTGTATTTTTCAGTCACGTATGCACATTTTAGTCACGTACGCATTTTTTACACAGGGGCCTTAGAACATAATGGAAGATTAAATAGATATATTAATGGCCAGATTTACCCTGATTATACATGATTAATTCAGATCTTCTACTATAAAAATCTTCTACATTCCCCCCTCTGAGACTTTCTTAAGTCTCACATTTGCTTATGTCTATCCAGAGTGCCACCTCATAATCCAGTTCTTTCAGTTAACACTATCTAGTGACTAAATAAGCCACACAGTCTTATCATCAATGACTAGATGATGCAGCAACACTCTGGAGGTGAATCAGAACCAAACGTCTCTCTCTACACTTGACTAAGAGAGAGTAAAAGATTCTGTCTCCTTTCCCCTTTTATCCTAGAAAACAATGTTATAATCATGAGCGTGTATTTGGTTCAGCGCTTGCCTGTGGTTGGCACAGTTATGTATAAAAGACATTCAAAACATAATACATTGAATATCAAAAAGAAAAATAGTTCAGATCTGTTTATCTTCAGCCCAGATACTTTGCATATTGTAGAGGGTCAGCCTTGGGTAGAGGTTAGGCTATCATTTACACCCCAGGTAGGGCCTATCTTTACACCTCTTTTTCATACTCATTAGAGTCACTGGAACTATCATCCAAAGTTTGCTCATTTAAGATCAGTTTGTTTAGCAATCCTTCATAATATTCATCCAATTTCCTTTCTGTGATAATTTGTTGATTATTTGGGACATTTATCTTTTCCATTAGCTTAACAGTAGCATTGACGACTAATACAGGACTTAATACAGGAAATACACAGCAAAATAATAACCTTCCTATCAATATAGCAGCTCCTAAAAACAGTTTTAGTTTAGCAAACCATGTTTCCCATGCTCCAAATTTCAAATCAAACCAATCCCATATTCGTTGGTCACTTCCTGCATTTGTTGTAACTTCAGCTCGTAATTTTTTAATTTTAATCATCACTTCACTAAAGGCTCCTCCAGGGGCGGTATTATTTGGTATAAAAGTGCAACATTGATCTCCAAACATAATACAAACTCCCCCTTTATCAGCTAAAAGCCAATTCGGGGCCTGTCTGTTTTGCCATGTCATTCTACTTGTCGCATGCACTTGTTCTCCTAATAAGGTTAAAGCATCGTCAGTCTAATTAATGAATCTTTGTTGATTATAATAAATGTAATTAATCCACTTTACATTTTTGTTAGGTGTGATTCAAACAAATATTGATTCAAAACCTGCTTTCACTTCATCTCATGCCTTGAATTCATTAGGAATCCCTCTCAGTTGTCCAATTGAGTCTAAATATACCTTGGGGTCCAGCTCATAACCTTTTAATTCTGTTGTCTTCCTTGTTTACCCTATGTTCTGTTCCTCATTGTGCTATGTTAAGTTTTGGAAGTAATCTTACTCTTACGCACATACCTTTCCATCCGACTAGTAAAGAAGGCAACAATGTCTCACCTCCACAAATTTAAAAGAATTCTGCTATTATTAGTGATTGGTCTTCATAAATTTCTACATTAGGTAAAGCAATAGTTTGATTTTTACATTCTTCAGTTGTTATTTTATTTCTTTTCATTGTTCCAAGTGCTAAAAGTTCTGGAGCTCTAGAAGGAATTCCAGATTTCCAAGAATTTTTCTTATCTTTATACCAAATAATAACACATTTGCCCTTGAACTTGCCCACATAGTGTGTTCCTTTTGGTTTAGGAAAACACTCATATTCCTGTTTACCATCTACGCCATACCATTTCGTAATCTCTACTTTCTGTTTTTCAATTTTTATATTTAGGCTAACGTCCGAATACTGACACTAAGATCCCCAGAGTGGTCTAAAAAATTATTTGTTAATTTAGGATTTTCCAAAAATCCTAGACATTCAGCAATATAATATGGTCTAGTAAAATCTGTTAAATAACAAAAGTTTCTCCCAAATTCGGCACACTTTCGGTAGTCTTGTGGATTTGGTATGGTTATTACTTTGTTTAATGGAGATTTGGAGCATAGCAAGCAGTTTTCTTTCTTTGTTTCTCTCGTAGTAAAAGCTGCCCATCTATACTATTCATTATTTTGAGCTGTTTCCCTTAATTCATCATATTGACTAACTTCTTCATCCCCTGGTATATTATAATCCGTGTCTCTACGATTTATTGATTATCATTATCACTGTTATTCAATGGTTGAAAAGTTAATTGAAGGGAGGTCTGGTTGCTTTCTATTGGTTGAGCTTGGATTTGCATTAGTAGGTGCACTAGGCATAAGATGGTTTTCAGACACATTTTCAAATTTTTCTTTTGCCTCTCCGGTAATTTCAGCCAGCAAAGCTTTAATGTCCCCTCAGTCAAAAGTTTGCCCATTGTCTCTTCTTCAAATATTCTTATCCATTTTCCTGCGCCTTCATGAATATTAGGGAGGCGAGTGCCTAGCCTCTCAAGGTCTTGTGAAGCCCAGGGAACCTATTGTCCCTGAGCACTTTTGATTAAAATTGAGAGTTGTGCAGCCATTGGTCTGAGTGTCCCCTTCCCTCTGCCCTGTTTCCATTTTCCTTTATTCTTATCCTTGTTTTTACAGCTGGTTCCTTTTTTTCCTCCAACTTTACTTGTCTTTCCATGTCCATTTCTCCCGTTACCTCTACCTTTCCCTTGAGAATTGGGAACTCTCCCTCCGACGGCAGATAGGGGGTTGTTTGAAAACAACATCTCCTTTTTGCCTGTTTTTCTGTCTGCTTCTTTCCTTCTCTTCCTGGCTAGTTTTATACCTCTTCCCTCTAGCTTGTTGTAGATTGGAGACACTGGCTCCAATATGGGCAAAATGCTATTTTTTGGGTACAATTTCTAAAGACAGTTACTCTTTGCCACTTTCTATAAAGCCTCCCTTTTACTACATCTAATCTGATTTCACTAGATTTTTAGATTTTAGAAGGGTTTTCAAGCCGTGGGTCGCAGAGGGGAACAAGGTGGGTCCCTCAAAGTCACTTGGCTGATGCTAAATTTGCATTTCAATGACACACATACACATACTCATACCCAGTTTAGTCCAGGGCTGCACAATATACCAACATTAATTATGAATTGCGGTATTGCTTAGTGCAATTTTCGAATCGCAAAGACCGCGATTTAAAACGTGCTGCGTGTTTTGAAGTGCAGGCACGCACTAGTTATAATATTAGTGAGAGTCTCTGAGCGTTGGTTCACTATTAAGAGGCCCAGTTTGCATTTCATCTTCGCCAGGGTGACTCTTTGCGAGTCGTTGCAATGGTCTTTCCCTCGTTGGTAAGGGAGGGTCGTTACTAGCACGCCCTTCATCCCTCACTTCATGCTGTGTAGGGTTGCTGAAGCGGGTTGGCGTATTTCAAGGAGAGAGAGGTGGACCCAGGTGTCACTTTGCAACTATTTCGCTGATCACTGTGAGATTCTTCCTGGAAATCATCACTGCACACTCACTGGTCCTTCATGGTGGAGCAAACCCTTCCCTGTCCTTGACAGAACTGCTGCACCTGTAGGTGGAATCTTTCAGAGTTTTTGTTAGCGATATCAAGCATGCTCATTTGCTCATCTGTCCAGTTATCCTTCTGGGTGTGACCTGTGGAAATTTCAAGTGGGTTGAGGGCTGTCCTGGCCCCTTTTTTGAGCTCTCACTAATTCACTGCTATCAATACAATGAGCATAGGTCGAATACCCATTTTCTCTAAGGTAATAAATAATTTGATTTTAGTTATCTCTAATCTTACTATTTTTCAATTCATTACGAATTTATTCTCAACCACTTGCTAATTCAGTTATCTCTTTGTTTTATAAACTGAGTTTCACTATTTCACTAGATAATTTCTTCTAGGTCTATCTTGCTTCGTAGCATAGGTATTTTGTCCTGGAAAACCCTCAACTCACGTTCTTTATGTTAACAGTCAGAAAGACAATATTTTATCTTTTTGGCACAGAATCCGCTCCATCTTGATATGCTGAAAAGAAAGTTAGATGTGGGGTGGGCAGAGCAAGCTTGCTTGCTTTGCCTTCCCATGTAATGCGCTGCGCAAGTGTGGCACTGTTTTTCTTTCTGCCACAACAATAACCTAGGTACTGACCGGGAAACTTAACCAAATTCATCCACGGTCATTATTCTACTGGGCAGTATTTGCCCTGTGGGCCCACATATTAAATTTTGCATACAGCTGTTTTGGCAAAATAATTGATTTGCCTCAGTGTCTCGTCAGACACCTTCTTTCACTCCACAACACCATCATTCATACTTTTTCACACTCTTTCACACCCCCCTTTTGGCCAAAAACGTATTTTGTTTTGATTTCAGCTGATTGTGAACTGAATGGTTTTATCTGTGGAATGCCATAGATTCTGAATAGGACTTTACTGAGCGTAGACCTAGTAGCATTCCCTATAGTGTCCAATTGTCATATTCAACTGGACAACATCAGTCATCCTAAAGTTTAATTTAACACTGCAGGTATCAACCTCTTTTTCTTCTAACATAATCTAACAGGTTAATTGGTTTAGAATAATTTTCTTAGGCATTGGGCAGTTGAGAGAAATAAGTGAAATTTCTCAAATGTCACTTGTCTAATTTAAATTTTAATCATATGATTTTTGTTATTGCTCATGAGCTACTTTGAAAAAAGGATTGGAGATCTCTTCCCAATCTAGGATCCTTGGCCATCAACATTTCTATCCTGTTATCCCCAGTGATGACAGCATTTATGATTTCATGATTTTGGACCATTGGAGTTAAATTTATTTATTATTATTTCTTTATTCAATCTAGCCCTTTTAATTACCATTAAACAAAATGGAATGACCAATATTTTTATTTTATCAGCTCTATTTTTTCTATTAGACATCTTGTCTACCCTTCTTTTCTTTTCTTTTTTTTTTCCAAAGAGTTCAACATTGTTGTCAATAATTCAGTTGCATTTTCCCCTAGTGGGTTAATGAAATAGCCCTCGCTATCCCAAACCCAGCTCCATTTTTATCTAATTTGTGTGTCAAGCAACTCGTCTGTCTGTCTAAATTCCTCGTTCTTTTAAACACACGGCTGGACTAGTACCTATTGAAAAGCAGATAGAGAATGTTAGTTAAAGCACAGAATTCAAAGAACTGCTGCGAGACCAGTAAGTAATCAAAATCAAGAAAAAATTTATAAAATAATTATCAAAATTTGAAGCAGTCTCTATAGTGATCATTAAATATGCAGCACCTGTGCGCGCCAAGGGAAGGGATGGAAGTGCTTCTGGTTAGATCTTCAGTCTGTAGAAGCTGTTTGGTTGTTGCACTGGGTCATCAGTCTGTGATGGCACTCAAAAGCTTGATGTTGTGTTGTATGGTCTCGTTGTTTCTCCGCCTCTTCTCAGTCTGGCTTTTGATTGAGCCTGCCAGAGTTTTGCATTTCAGGATGTTCTCTTCACCACTAGGAAAAGTCTCAAGTGAAAAATTCTCCTTTTCCTGCTTTAAGTCAGCCTTTCTCCATGCAGAAGTGTGTACTCCTCTTTCAGGAGGGGAGTTGCAAGTCCATCAGCTCCTCCCTCTTCTTCTCTGTAGCTTCTTTGTCTTTGCTTCTTCATCACTTTGCCCAACAGACTCCAGTTCATTGCTTCCCTTTGTCAAGGCTCTATTCCAACAGGCATCTGCAATTTTAACCCTCAGAGACTGCATTAATCAAATTGAACATTTGTAAACTCTGATTAAATTGTGCCTGAGCAATCAGCTCTTTTTCTTATTTTCACTTTTCAACCATCTTTTTCAATGGTTCCTTAATAAAAAGGGTAAATAAATAAAAATACATAACTAAAAATAAAGAAAAAGTCATCTGGTTAATTACAGCAGTTCCCTTATTCTATTTTAGTAAAGCAAGTTCTTCATTGCAGAAAAACAGCAAGCAGTTTCTTCTTTGCAAAAAGCAGAAAGCAGCAGTAATCTACCTTTATTATATACTCCAATAAACAAAAGAATTCTTTCTTTTACACCAGTATGACATGCGTATGTTAAACTAAAGACTTCAATTATAATTTGTCTTCTATATTTGCATACATGGTTCAGAATATTCAGTAATGGTGAATGAATTTTCCCAACCAACATCAAATAATTCATTTTATTTAGTTTAATTATTTAATCAACAATTTCCTTTATTATTGTAAAATGTCTGTTTTTTTTTTTTCAAATTTCAACGAACTTGGTCACCCAATCTTGCTCTCATTCGACATTTCACTACACAAGTTATCTTTAGTTAACTTAAATCCCAATCTCAGAAACTGGGTAATGGATTAATTTTCTTACTGTTCCTCAGGGATAACAAGATACAAATTTTACGACGTCTTCGATATAATATATAAAGTTTTAAGCACGTGCAATATTTTTATTCATCTATTAAGATAATTCATTAAATCACAAATGTATATCTTATTTTAATTAATCTATTATTATTTCAATATTCTTCAAAGTCCATATCTTGGAACACTTTTGTCTTCTAATAACATTTATATAGGTCCCTTTATTCAGACAGGGCTTATCCTTTCATTCTTTGTCCCTTTATTTATAGGGCTCATTCAATCATTCATTCCTCTCAGGTGCGGCACGAACTGCGTCCGTCTCTACCAGGTCACATTTAAGTGACGGTCCAGGAGGGGTGCACAGCCCTTGCCCACCCGATACGGAATTTATTTATTTTCTCACACAACCTCAGTCTTTCACACAGGCGCCGACATAGTTTCAAACACACATCAAAACAAAACACTTCACTTTTCCTCAGTAACCTGCAGCGTTGCTCTCGCTCTTCTACTGTTTTAATTCACTTTCCCGCTCTCTCAGTAAAAAACCAGCGCAAGGCCAGGATTTTTGCCTGCCCGTGCAGTCCCCTATAATCTCCCTTACACCTTTTTAGGGCGGTATCCGCAGGTCTTTTTGCCTACCCGTGCAGACCCTGTAGCTATAAACAGGCGGTATCCGCAGGCCTCTTTTTGCCTACCCGTGCAGACCCTGTAGCTATAAACAGGCGGTATCCGCTGGCCTCTTTTTGCCTACCCGTGCAGTCCCTGTATCTATAAACAGGCGGTATCCGTAGGTCTTTTTGCCTACCCGTGCAGTCCCTGTATTTATCAACAGGCGGTATCCGTAGGTCTTTTTGCCTACCCGTGCAGTCCCTGTATTTATCAACAGGCGGTATCCGTAGGTCTTTTTACGCGCGTTTCCTTCCCTATATCTGCTTCACGTTTATTTCTGTCCCTTCAGGCTCAGTCTAAATAAACACAGACCATTGCTAGCAATGTATGTCTGCCTACACCATCTAGTTTCACTTCAGGCTACCTATCAGGCCTTCCTATCAGTAAACCAGATAAATGCATGCAGTTATTTCTTCTGGAACAAAACTCCTTTTCTGTTCTTTTCTTTAAATTTAGAAATTTGGAAGAGCAAATTGTTAAGTGACCTTACCGCCAAGAGCAGACTGGCAAACAACACAAATCATGTAAGCAAAAATGCTTTACCTGTGTAAGAGGTGGCCACCCTTTTTGTGCTGTTCGTCAAATCCTGCTCAAAGCGGTCGTCCACTCTGCTGCTCTGTTCCGTCCCTGTTCGGGCGCCAATTTGTAGTGTCTTCCGCTGCGAGTTCGAAGAATCACCCTCAGACTTGGAGTTTGGTGCCAGAAGAAAAGACTTTATTATCTTACATAGCGAGAATAAAGCCGAGATCCCTTCTGCAGAAGAGTCTCTCGAATGCTTTTGTGCTGTCCCTTTTATACAGTTTGTCCTTTAAGGCGGGTTCTATACATTCCATATAGTTCTATTTATACATACAATCTGATACCTCCCTAGAGAGAAGGGGCTTCAACACGTGTTATGGTATATAAAAAGAAAGCCCCTTTAAGTTCTTCCAGCTGTTCCTGTCTGTATTTTTCAGTCACGTATGCACATTTTAGTCACGTACGCATTTTTTACACAGGGGCCTTAGAACATAATGGAAGATTAAATAGATATATTAATGGCCAGATTTACCCTGATTATACTTGATTAATTCAGATCTTCTACTATAAAAATCTTCTACAGGGGTGAGTATCTTCTGGGTCAAAACGACAACAATGTCCATGGTGGATGCAGGCCGAATATTCTAAGCCGTACCTTGCCCCGTTCTGTTCATAGTAACCGTCTAAAAAGTAGCAACCTATTTGCATTTCACCGTGGTTTAGCGCGTGGTGAATGTCAATGTTTCGGGTCTTTTTCACGTATTCCAGCCATTCGATAGAACCGTTTGAGTAAGCCTTATTCTGACGGACGTACGCGTTATTATACGTCAGAGCCAGAGTGTCTCTGGCGAGATAATGGGTTTTGAAGACCCCCATACAACAGCTAGGGAGCGTTGTAAAGTTGAACGGATCGAGTTCAGTACACTCTATGAACTCCTTCCTGTATTTCATGCAAGCCTCGCGTAATAAGACAATGTCGTTCATGCCGTACTCATGCAGTTCGTCCTTGAAATGGAAGACTTTACCGGACACCATGCTGTACCACACATTAAACTTTGTCTGGTCTTTATCGGTCATGTTTTCATACCCGTAAAACTTTTTGTCGGGGTAGGGACCCACATAATTCTCATTTTCACACCTGTTGAAATGATGGGGAAAGTAGCCTTTTTCCGTCGTTGTCAAGTGTAACGCCACCGGCATCTTGGACAGAGCCATTGGTATGAAGGAATAACTATCGATGTAACACTGGTCGAAGGCATCATCGTACATGAAGATTATTTTACATCCTTGCGTGATGATGTCGACCATAACCCCCGCTTTGCAAAAATACTCCAAAATTAGGTAGGAGTCGAATCTGGACGCGTAATGGGCTATGAAGCAGTATCCTTCGTATTGAGGACACCTGAACCGTGTGATTAGGCGCTCTATACAGTCGGTACCTTCCACCACAAATTTTTTACCTTGAAAGGTGATCGCGCAGACGAAATTAGCGACGTGCTTACTGTTTTCATATTGCGTTTCAAAGTCGTAATAGATATATTTTTCACTGGGGGTCCTGGCGGGTTTGGGCTGTATGAAACATTGATGTTTCCCTTGGACCGGTAATTCCTCGTGGCAATGAGTACAATGATCAGTAGCGCATTGATGCGGTTTGGTGCGTCTTGTAATTTCGTACCATCTGTTACATAGCTCACAATACTTTATAACATCGCACAGTATTTTTTCATGGCCTGGGGGTATCTTCTTATGCATGTCGTAGCAGTACCTCGATTTGCAATAGCGTAGACAATCGGTACAGTGAACGATCCTTTTTGGGTGTTTGTAGCAATCAGGGTCAAAACAGACGTTGCAGACGTATTCGCAACTGTGATTTCTTGCTCTGGAGTAGCCTTTAAAGCAGAATTGACATACGTAAGGTGTACCGATGAACACGGTCAGATTTAATATCATATAATAATGGTCGTCGTGCAAGTAAAGGCAGACCGTGTTCGGGTGAGGTTCGTTCTGATTTTTGTACGTTTCTAACCCGCCGTTCGCCCTGTAAAAAAACAACAATTTTGACATTTTCAACAGATTTTCAAACCTAGCTATGTCATGAAGTCCTATCGGATCTTGGCTAGTGAACCCCGCGTTGGTTTGGATAATGCTCGCGCGACTTTCCAATTCCCTCTCGGGTAATTGAGGGTTGAGGAAACGAGCCAGGGAGATGGACAGACATAATTGATTACCTTTATTTACAGGACAAAATAGATTTATCTTCTTTCTTCGGATCACTTGATCCAACGCCAAATCTGTGAGTTTACGCCTCCAACCCCCTCCTTGTCTGTTCATGGCTACGCAGGCTTCAATCTCAACAGCATCGTCGGCCATCAACCTATCGTTGCTCTGTAAAATTTTTTCTATTTGTTCTGTAAATAGATTAACGTCGTAATTATTACCGGGGGTCAAAACGGCGTTAACGGACGAATTGAGGCTAGGGGCGGACATAACCAAATTGATTACGCTAGCATCGCCTCCCATCTCTCTCGCGAATGATATTATCTCGTCCATGGCGGTGTGCAGGGAAGCGTGATAGGTGTCTAAATCTGGAGACATTATATCCCTCATATTCATAGTTCTGCATAAATCAAACCCGTTAAAACGGGGTCGTGGTAAAACGCGAAAGCCGTTTACGACGCCGCCATTCCGTATCACCGCATCGATCTTCGCTCGGTTTGTACCAGAAGGGTGAGCCGCTCCGCTAGTCGAGGGTCTCTCGTCAGCAGTAGTGTGGTCGGAGCGGGTCTCAGCATCAACATTACCTGAAGGGGGTGATGACGACGACGAGCGTTCGCTGTCAGTTGACGGATGCATAGCACAAGATGATGAAGAGGATGTATCGGTTAGTACGCCAGCCTTCTGCACTACGTTTTGACGAAGACGCCGGCTGTGATCATCTAGTATGCTCTGCAACACATCACACAAATTAAAATTAATGTTCTGTGTGATTTCTCGCAAATCGTGACCATTTTGCGTAGTATAATCAGGAAATGGGGGTATCACGTTGGGATGCGAACTTATCATGTGTTCTAATCTATCGCATAGCTTCATATTATCAGCAGCATTTTGCAAATCAATTATACTCTGCAGCCTGTCAGTCAGAGCTTGGTCTGATTGTCCGTCGTGTACGTCACCGCCATTCATTTTGAACTATTACAGATAAAATATAACTAAACAATGATAGCAACAAAAGGAATAAAGAAAAATTGTAACATAAGTGGTAAGATCAAAGAGGTTACAGACATATATATAGCTTATAAATCAAAGCGATTACAGACAAATAAAACAAACCATAATCTAATATTGATAAGATCAAAGATGATACAGGTAAATATGACTTATAAATCAAAGCATGATAGTAAAACAAAACAAACAATAATCTATTATTGATAAGATCAAAGATGATACAGGTAAATATATGACTCATAAATCAAAGCATGATAGTAAAATTGATAACAATTAAAGAAAAAGAAACCATAGTCTAATGTTGATAATAAAAATCACTGGTATTTAGATCATTAAAACGTCAAAGAACCATTATTTTGACATTACAATATGGTTGAGATGCGCGACTAATTGGACTAAAAGCCTTCGTTCGCGGAGGATTTCCTGGAGAGAGTCCTGAACCATTGCAAAGTTTTCGTGAACCGTCGTGCGCAACTGATTCACCCCGTTCGTCACGTCACGGATTCGATTTCCATTCGTAGCTGACTCGATATCGTCCAATCTATTAATTATTTCATGAAGCAGTACCTCGTGTCTGTCACTAGCAGCCCTTAGTGCATCTCCAACCGTTTCTTCACCATCATCCTCGAACGGCGGTCGTTCATCATCGGCACCATTCAGTGAAGCGGGTTTGTCATCGATCAGTGAAGCCTGGTCTTCATCGTTCAGTGAAGCCTGGTCTTCATCGCCATTAATCACCGACGCTCGCTCTTCTTCGTGAAAAGCATATGGGGTCAGGGTCCTTGTCACGCTCCTTACCGACCGGGTATCCTCGTCTTGCTCACCGCTAAACGTCACGCCGTGCCAGGATTCAATTTGTGTGTTTGTCCATTGATCCACGTTGTTCAAGTTTGGAGGCTCCTCTGGATCCTCGCCCACCACGTCTGTAACATCAATGTGATAATTGGGGTAAATAAAACAACTTGTAACCAAAAAGCATGATAATTATAATTATATAATAAGTTACAACTTTGAATCAAACTATTATGAAGCATAACTACATAAATGATTTATTATTTTACTTATTTTATTTATGATATCTAGTACGTCAAGATTACAGTTTAAAACGTACTTATGACTGACTGACCGGCGGGCCTGCGGTATTTAACGGGTTAAATGCGGCAATTAAAGGGTTAACCTCATCGGAAGACAGCATTTTCACGTCATTCCGTTTAAAACACGTGATTTTTTTACTTTAAATTACTTATTTATTGCGTTACAGTACAAGTATAATGATTTTATATATATATATATATATATATATATATATATTAGTATTTAAATAAAATATCTATGTTTTAGAGCTTTGATGAAACCGTCAGACAGAAATTAAATCATTTGAAAATGTGAATATAAACCAAATGTACTAAAATAACGAACAATAACATTTTTGAGCTTTATAAAGGAGAAACTTACCAGTCAATGATTCATCATCATCAACTCTTATTGTTGGATGAGCAACAGTTATTTTGCGCTGCTTTGGCCTAGGAAAGACTTCTTTCGATGTCCCAGGCGTCGCGTCATTGACGCACCGCCTTTTCCGACTCGCTTGAGTGACGTTTACAACAGATCCACCCGCTTGGATATCGTCATCCGGTTGGTGTTGTGAAAAATTGAACCCCGGCTGTGTTATAAACGCATCCAGGTCTAAAAAATAAATGAATATATATCGACACAATAGATTAAAACAGAAACAATAGATTAAAAAATAGATTATTAGGAAAGCGGATAGATTGAAACCACTAACCGTCTCCGCAGAGATCAATTACCACATCCCGGGGTGGGGGGGGGGTGACGTCACGTCCGGTTTCCTCGGGCTGACGTTGTGAAATATTTAATCCTGGCAACTGATTTGCAAGCTGTAAAAAGTCTAGGAAATAAAGCAAATATACCGTTACGGATAATAGATTATTAGCTCTGTCAGTAGCTAGAAATCACTGTCCGTTTCGGCTAGTGTAGTTATGGTTAAACAGAATAAAAGTCACAATATAAGATAAAAGTCATTAGATAGCATTTAACCTAATTTTTTAAAATATTAGAAATGTATAATTACCGTCGAATGAAATATATTCATCAGCAGACGGTCTTTGTCCATCTACGATGCGAAATAATAAAAGACTTTTACAGATTTTAATAAAGCAGTTAAATTATTAAAGGTGTAAATTATTTTTTAAATCCCACTCACATTGATCTTCCATGCTGAGGAAAAAGCTGGTTAAAAACGTCTTTGAGGATGTGCCAAGCTTATATATGTTTTAGGATCTGAGCCAAGATGGGACGGTCTGTGGGGTGGATCTTAATATCAAATGACAGATGATATTTTCTTTTGCTAAAACATAATTTATATTAGAATAGCGTGACAGTACTGATGTGTACCAGTCGCGGCTCAGATATTCAGTGAGATATATAGGTAGTTTTTGTCAGTGATTTGTACGGAGGGGTCGCGCGGCGCTGCGTTTCCCTATACTCCCTTATTATCCTGGAGGAGAAACAGACTGAAAACTATTACCTCATTTGTGGATCTCTGAAAAACCTTAAGACAGTTTTTTTTTGTTTGTTTGTTTTTTTTTCAATCAAGCTCAAAGTTTATTTTATTCATTAGGCTACGATTTTAATTCTTTATTTTTATTTCATTTGAATACAACCGTGTGTGTGTGTGTGTGTGTGTGTGTGTGAGGATAAGATGTGTGTGCGTGTGTTCCCCCGCTCATGGTCATGGGATAAGAAGGTGTGTGTGTGTGTCTGCGTTCACCCTCCTTTCTTTCTTTCTCCTGTGAGAAGGAGACTGAGGTTTTCTGTGAGAAGGAGACTGAGGAGGCTGAGAATCTGTGGCTAATGTGTAAAGATGTAATATCACAATTCATTGAAAAATGTAAGGCATTTTTCATTAAGCTCAAAGTTTCTTTTTTTATTTTATTTATTTTTATTCATTAAGCTAAGATTTTGATTCTTTATTTTCATTTCAGTAGAATAATTTGAATACAACCCTGTCTGTGTGTGTGTGTGTGTGTGTGTGTGTGTGTTATTTTTTTTTCTCATATAATGACTCCTTTAGCAATGTCATTTATTTTACACATCTAAAATGACCATAACAATAACTTGTAACTTTAATTTTTTATCTCTTAATATCTCTTAAACCAACATCTCTTTCGCACCTCTGTGTAGGATGACCAAAACCTCTGCGTTAGTGTGGCACCAGGCTGAGAGCACATGCGTACCATGATTTAAACAGATCACGGGACGCGTACCAGAGGACCGACATCTATATTACAAACAGGTGGACGTTCTCTCGTTTTAACCCCGGAGGTCAGGTAGATATATCGCACAACAGATAAACATGATATATTATATGTTATGTTATTAAGTTAATGTCACGTACCGGACATCCTGAGCGTATATTACAAACCGATGTCATAAGATTAATCCTAATGACATGATATATTGCAAACACATTTCACATCACAGAGGTCGTTCATTCACGGATGTTGTAAATATCGGGGTCATTTCACGGTTAACGAGCTATAAACATGATATATTACAAACAGATGACATATTACATGACGTCACCCCAAGTGCGCTCGTAAAAATGTCAAAAGGTTAATCCCTATGGAATGAGGTCAAAGGTCAAAGTCATAAATCATCCTAAAAGGTCAAAAGGTTAATCCCTATGTAATGAGGTCAAAGGTCAAAGTCATAAATCAAATATTTTGGCAGGTGGTGTAGCATACTTACTACTCACTTTATTTTGATAGTCCACTTTAGACATTCTACTAACTATAAGTAACTTTGTAACTACATGTTTACTCCGTCAACTAATTCTCATTAATTTGCAACTACATGTCTACTAACTCTCAGAGTAGACTGTTTGGGTAAGTTTAGGGTTAGTAGAATAAGTTGACATACTTGCAAAGTTTCTCTTAGTCAGTGTGTTGTATGTTGTGGACTCATCAAAATAAAGTGTTAGAAGATATTTTAAGCAGACAGTCTACTAATACTCTAATGACTGCTAGTTGACGTAGTTACAAAGTTACTTACTGTTAGTAGAATGTCTAAAGTGGACTATCAAAAAGTGTTACCAGATTTTTAAACGTCTTTGAAAGAAGTTTCTTCTGCTCACCAAGGCTGCATTTGTTTGATATAAAATGAAGTAAAAACAGTAATATTGTGAAATTATTATAATTTAACATAACAGTTTTCTATGTGAATATATTGTGAAATGTAATTTATTGCTGTGATCAAAGCTGAATTTTCAGCATCATTACTAGAGCCCGACATTTTATCGTTTTGCTGATTTTTATCAGCCGATATGAGCCTGTTGCCGATATATCTGTAGCAGCAGATATGCTGCAGATTTGAACTTTTTTTTTTTTACAGAATATATAATGCAGATAAAATGTTTGTAATGGTGTAATTACTTGGTTTGTCCAGCAGAGCACACTCCATTGTTTGCTAATGATCACTGTAGAGATGTGCGGATGAGCTCAAACGAGTCCACTGCTTCAAATAAATTATCCGCCCTCCAACCACCCACACCTATATTTTTCTCTGATTTAGATATCAGCCCCGACCCGCACTCAGTCGTCATATTCAGGGTTCACACAGGTGCTTGAATTCATTAAAAATGCTTGAATTTTAAATGTAGTGTTTTCAAGGTTTGAAAAGTGCTTGGATTTTGGTTAAAGTGCTTGAAAATGCAGTTGAATTGGTTTCATAATTTGCTTTCTTGATGAATAGTTCATTTTTTTTTATTATTATTTATTTTATTTTTTTTTTACATAAAATAAGCCTAACAGCTCCGCTTGAGTCAGTCTTTATTGACCCGCGCCTCTGATGGAGCAGAGCGGGAGATAAAAAATACTGAGAGGCTGCGCTTCAGTCAGCGTTGGCTTGAAAAAGACAAATACAAATTATGGTTAAAACAAGAACTAAATACTTGAGTAGCCTCCTATGAAGTCTGTTTTTTTTAATGGAAGAGTCTGCGCTTTCGAGCCATATAAAAGGTAAACAAATATGCCCCTGCTCAGTTAAACAAATTATTTTAAGACTGTCACGATTAAAGTGAAATGTGAAAATGAATGAAAAGTCTTTATTGCGGCATACATTTAGATCTGCTCACAATGCATCAAAGATTTATTTGTGCGCATTTTTTCCCCAGCGTTAACAAATCACACACGTTTATGTTGAGTGTATTGGCCATTCAGAGGCGTTTAGATTAGTCACCAGTGAGGAAAAATCTATGAAACGCAACAGTTGTGTTCAGTTCATGCGCTCACTGAATGCATTCTGCACTCACTCGAATACTGTCATCATAAACAAGAGTGTGTGTGAGTGTGTGTGTGTGAGAGAGAGAGAGAGTGTGTGTGTGTGTGTGCGTGAGCGAGTGATGTGTGTTGGTTAGTGTGCATCAATTAAAGCAGCGCATTAATATAGAACGGTGATTAAACTGACTTGGAACTACCTGTGCATTAAACGGTTTTACTGCATACCTGCCAGCCAATCAGAATCCAGTATTCAGACAGATCCTGCAGCCCAAGACTGGTTGCTGCTGGAAGAGGTGGATGATGGGGCAGCAGTCACACACAGCTCCAGCTGGAGAGGAGAGAGAGATAGAGTCAGTTCAGTGGATGGGGATTATTAGGAGCCCATGATTGATAAGAGGGTGTCCCAGTGCTTTTGGTCATATAGTGTGCAATCATTACTGTTAATAGTGTTCACCATCTGTTTGATTACATGTCATTTAACTAACTGCTTGATTCTTACTGTACATTTCTGCCAAAGTCACCACTAATAACCTACTCCTAAATATAATGTAAAAACTTTCTGTAAAGCTGCTTTGCAATGATTTGTATTGTGAAAAGCGCTATACAAATAAACTTGAACTGAATTTAATTGAATAAGGGCCAGTGGCGGGAATTTGGCCAGTTACACCCCTACTCTTTAAGAGAAGTGCCATGGGATTTTTAATGAGCACAGAGAGTCAAGACCTCGGTTTAACGTCTCATCTGAAGGACGGTGTTTGTTGACAGTATAGTGTCCCCGTCACTATAATAATGGGGCGTTAGGACCCACACAGACCACAGGGTGAGCGCCCCCTGCTGGGCTCACTAACACCTCTTCACCTAGTTTCGCAGGAGTCTCCCGTCCAGACACTGACCAGCTCAACCCTGCTTAGCTTCAGTGAGAGCAGCCTAATAACCAGCTGCTGTGACGTCTGTTCATCAAAGAACAAAACAGAAAAAATAGGAAATCAATAACTGCTGTAGCTTTAAGGATTCATTTGTACTTAATTTAGAATTTAGTGTTTGATAACTTTAATCAATTTCTGTGTATTTCCTACTTGCTGAAAGGCACAGGTTAATATGACATTTATTATAATGGGATTATGTTAAGATTTTTTTAAGGTCACTTAAATTAGATGTTATTTTTTAAAGTCTAATGTTAAATTCATAGCTCTCAATTATACTGTAATGTTGAATGACTAGTCAATGGTTAAATATTAGGAAAAAAATAATTTCATAGAGACATCAGTAGTTTTGGTATCAGTGATACTCGCCTTCAGTCATAAAAAAAAGCCATTAAACAAATATCAAAAACATACTGTCTTTATGTTGTTTCTACATTAATATGGAGACTGAATGTGAAATTATTGCAATATAAGTATATTTAAAAACTTGTTTCTCAGTCAGCAGCTCCTTCAGAAATACTGAAATCATAGAGCTTCTCATCTGTTGTGGACAGTTTCTTTCTGTCCTCCTCAAATCACAGAACAACTTTTTTATCATGTTTTTGATAATCTGTGAACAGATTGAGAGTCCGTGTTAGTCCGCTAGTGGTGTTAGCATCACCCGCTAGCTGCTCTCTGACTGTAAAACCAGCTGAAGAGCTCATAACACACACACAAACCAGACAAACTCTCAGAGAAGAGATTTAGAAGCAGAATAACTCATCTTTCATATAATAATCGCTTCAAACAGCTCCACATCACAGAGAACGCCTTCTCTTACAGGCGCAGAGCTCACTTCCGGTCCAAACAGGAAGTTACCGTCACCCTCACGACACCCGTTAAAGTAAAAGTCCCAAACATATGACAGCTGTACACGAAAATATAATTAATAATAATAATAATTTAAAGGAATATCATACAACCACTGTATTTGTTTCATTAATTTATACAGTATCTTATTTAAATAAAAATAATGAAATTTTTGTTTTGTTGTAAATTAATTATGTTTTAATTTGAATACATTTTAAAGGATTTCAAAAGTTTCACACTCTCTCACAGAGCGGTGTAGATGTTGATGTCGATCTGTGACGTGATGAATGTTTCTATTACTTCATTTAATTTTGTTTATGATGTACATGAATGGATTCAGACCGTGTTGCTCGGCAACAGCTGCTGTCACTGTTGCTAGGAGACCAGGTCAATCATTCAGCGGTGTGTAGTGAGGTGTCTGAACATTTCAACACTCTTATATAATATGCTCATAAAAGATATATGAGAATATATATCAGAATGTGTTCTGTGATGCAGGTTTAGGTTTAGTGCAGGTTTGGATGATTTTATAGTCTTACATTAAAGATCACGTGTTTGTGTGTCTGATTTATGAATTCATTCATGATTCCTGATTCTGATGTGTTTTATCTCCATCAGATTCCCATCAGCTCACTCTGGATCTGAACACAGTGAATAAACACCTCTATCTGTCTGACAGCAACAGAGTGATTACTAACACTTACACAGAACAGCCGTATCCTGATCATCCAGACAGATTTGATGAGTATAAGCAGGTGTTGTGTAGAGAGAGTGTGTGTGGACGCTGTTACTGGGAGATTGAGTGGAGTGGGAGTGTGTTAATATCAGTGTCATATAAGAGCATCAGCAGGAAGGGACGGGGTGATGAGTGTGAGTTTGGACGTAATGATCAGTCCTGGAGTTTGTACTGCACTTCCTCTGGATACTTATTCAAACACAATAAAGTTACTGCTCTCCCTGTGAAGTCCGTCAGCTGTCGTAGAATAGGAGTGTATGTGGATCACAGTGCAGGAACTCTGTCCTTCTACAACGTCTCTGACACGATGAGCCTCATCCACACAGAACAGACCACATTCACTCAGCCGCTCTATCCTGGGTTTACTGTTGGTTATGGATCATCAGTGAAACTGTTGTAACCCACCAAATCAGGTAGGGATAATAACTGGCCACAAACTGTAGTGAAAGCTTTATCGCTTGTACAAGCAGTTTTATAGTTCACAGGTACCAATCTTCACATAAAAGAATAAATATAAAACCTAAAACCGACCTCAGTCCGAAATAAACATAAAAAAAGAAAACCTTCACAACAAACCACAGGGCTCCAACCGGGCACGACTACAAATGTGAAAAGGTACAACCATTAGTTGAAATTCAAACCCCAATGCAGCACAGCAGTCACAGCACTCAAGAAGAAATACAAATCACCAAGAACCACAGAAGAATCCCCAGCACCTCACCAGTGCCAGTCACGCCCCCTGGAGGAGACCCTGCAGCTGCCATGGAATCAGGAAGGAGAACGACTAAAAAAAAACAACAAAAGACAAATCACAATAATATTAATACGCTGTATACACGAAAAGTACTGGGCAATTCACCACAATAAAAAGAGATAGTAACAATAGCCGTGCTAGTCCTGCAACACAGAAACTTCTTGTAAATACCTTGAATTAAGTATGTTCATTAATAAATTCTTTAATCCAATCAAATACCTTTAAAATAACTGGATCTAAGAAAGAGGAATTAAAAACCAACCGGGTGGCTCTCCTTTAAGAGACCTATAAAACAAACTTGTATGAAACAACCATCTTCATAAAAGTTCATGAGAAAACACTCGATGACTCTTATTACCTCTGAACATAATTCACTCACACATCATTCATCAATTCTGCAGACTATGTCGCCAGGCCGGGGTTCTGAAACACACAAAATAAAACCTTTGTTTTCACCCTACCTAGTCTACTACCTTCTTTATATTCTCATTACCTCATAATAAAAATCCATACATGAAGATATTTCATGCCCACATTTAATGAAATGAAGATGACCTAATGACACAAATTATTCTAAACATATGCAGCATGAAACAACCTGACATCACTATCTTTGCTGAAACGACCAGTTCTCCTGATTAAAATGAATTCATCAAAATAGTCACCGTTAAAACACAGTTGAGCACAAATTACCTGATATTAGCGTACGCTTGTTTATAGCATCATGAATGAATGAGCAGAGAGCACCCTATGCTACTGTGCGTCTATTTATACCACGTACATACGTAAAACTTACGCTACCCCATGGACTTATGGGAAGTGTAATCATGCATTACCCTGTGTTGATGAATCAGAACAGACTGATGAGAGATTCTACCCAGAATGCTTTGAGCTGCACGATCAATCAGTGACAGTGAGATGTTATAGAGTCTCTTCATGACATTAATATGAACATCAATCAGAATAAACGTGTGTAATGAATCCTCATCTAGACAATAAATCAGTGATGATCTGTGTTTCTGTGCTTTTCTCAAACTCACATCAGTCATTTGTATTATTACTATCAAACTCAGTCTGATATCTTATCATTCATGTGATTTTCTCTATTGTTTGTAATAAAACACAATGTTAAATCCTCTTCAGATCATATTTTATTTGATGACGAATGTGTGAAATGTCTGAATGCTGTATGAATTATGAATAAAATTAATTAATCAACTGAAATCAGCTTCAGGAGAGTTTCTGATGTTATCAAATATGACATTAATCACAGCATTTAATCAAATATATTTATTTTAACTACAGTATAGACATATTCAATTATTATGAGATCTCCTTCAGTGAAAGATCCTGACAGAATATTTATTTTCTGAAACATCTCTTTTCTTCTGAGAAGTGAAATGTTTTAATGACAAAAATCAGTTATTTTATTTACTAAAACATGTCAAAATGAGTTCAAACATGCAGGCTTTGCTTAATTCATTTAAACAAATAGTACCATAGAAATAAAGCAAATATAACTTCAGCTGAAATATAATCCTTTTTATTCATTTAATTATGAATTCAGTTATAACAAATACTTACAGAAATGTGTTACAAATACAATAATTCTACTGTCAAATAAAACGAGACTATTTAATAATACAAAATAATACAAATACATAATAATGACCAAAATATCAATAGTATTTCATTATTATTTAAATGATAACAAATCAATAAAGAAATGTTGCGACTGCAATAATCATTTACATTTAGTTATTTAGCAGATGATTTTATTCAAAGCAACTTACAAATGATGACAACAGAAGCAATCAAAACATTAAAACATTATATTTCCAAAATATAATATAAATATATATTAATTATATCGATTAAACTCATCCATAAAACTGTATGATTGCAATAATGCTACTGTACTGTGATAAATAAATTAAATATTTAATAATACTAATAATACAATTTATTATTATATGATTGCAATAATGGTTCTGCACTGTAAAAAATCAGTATTTAAAAACAACAACAACAATAATAACAACAATCAAATAATATTTCCAAAATATTTATTGTGTTTTATTGTTTTAAACATCCATAAGTTGTATGACTTCTACAGCATTCATTAATCTTAGTTAATGTTAATTTCAGCATTTACTAATGCATTATTAAAATCACGAGTTGTGTTTGTTAACATTAGTTAATGCTCTGTGAACTAACATGAATAAACAATTAACTGAATTTTCATTAACATTAACAAAGATTAATAAATACTGTAATAAATGTATTGTTCATTGTTTGTTCATATTAGTTAAAACATTAACTAATGTTAACAAATTATTTTTTATTATATCAATTAAACACATCAATAAAAATTGTATGATTAAATATAAATTTTATTTTATGATTTTGTTTAATTATATCAATTGAACACATCCACAAAATTTTATGATTGCAATAACACTTCTGCTACTGCATTGTAAATAAACAGTCAGTGTTTATTAATAATAATAATAATAAGCAGATAATAAGAATACTTTCAAAATATAAATTTAATTTTATTATTTTAAACATCCATACAAATGGTATGATTGCAACAATGCTACTGCCCTGGTAAAAATTAAAATTATTATTAATAATAATAATTTCCAAAATATTAATTTTGTCATTTTTTTATTATATCAATTAAACACATCGACAAAAATTGTATGATTGCAATACAATAATGCTACTGCATTGTAAATAAACAGTCAGTTTATTAATAATAATAATAATGATGATGATATTTCCAAAATATTATTTTTATTATTGTAAAAATCCATAAAAATTATGATTTCCATAATGCTTCTGCACTGTAAAAATTAAAAGCAGTATTTAACAACGACAAGAAGAAAATTAATAATAATATTTCCAAAGATTAATTTTATTTTAATTATTTTAAGCAACCATAAAAATGATATGATTACAATAATGCTTCTGCACTGTAAGAATAAAAAAACTTATTTAGCAACAGCAGCAACAATAATAATAATAATAATAATAATAAATTAAGTAACATTAAAAATAATATTTTAATATTTCCAAAATATGAATTTCATTTTATTTAAACATCCATAAAAATTATTACAAAAAATACAGCAAGAAGCATGCTTCTGTGCTGTAAAAAGGTCAGTATTTAATAATAATAATAATAATAAAAATAATTTCCAAAATATAAATTTTATTGTATGATCTTTTAAAATTATATCAATTGAACACATCCACAAAATTTTATGATTGCAATAACACTTCTGCATTGTAAAAAATTAAAGTCAGTATTTTATAATAATAATAATAAATAATAATAAAACTGATGATAATAACAATACTTTCAAAATATAGATTTTATTTAATAAATAAAAAACCAGTATTTAACAACAACAACAACAACAACAATAATAAAACTGATAATAATAATACTTTCAAAATATTAATTTAATTTTATTATTTTAAACATCCATAAAAAAGTATGATTGCAATAATGCTACTGCACTGTAAAAAACTAAAAAGAGAGTAATTAATAATAATAATAATAGAATTATTAATAATATTATTTTCATAATATAAATTTTATTTTATTATTTTAAATATCCATAAAAATGGTATGATAGCAATAATGCTACTGCACTGGTATTATATCAATTAAACACATCAATAAAAATTTTATGATTGCAATACAATAATGCTACTGCACTGTAAAAGATAAAGTCAGTGTTTAATAATAATAATAATAATAATAATAATAATAATAGTAATAATGATATTTCCAAAATATTATTTTTTTTATTTTAAAAATCCATAAAACTATGATTTCCATAATGCTTCTGCACTGTAAAAAAAAAACCCCAGTATTTAACAACAATAATAATAAAATTAATTATAATATTTCCAAAGATTAATTTTATTTTATTATTTTAAACATCCATAAAAATTATATGATTCCAATAATGCTTCTGCACTGTAAAAAGCATTGCACTGTATTTAACAACAACAATAATAATGATAATAAATTAAACAATATTAATAATAATATAAATTTCATTTAATAAATTAAATAACATTAATAATAATATTTCCAAAATATAGATTTCATTTTATTTAAACATCCATAAAAATGATTACAAAAAAGATAGCAAAAATGCTTTTGTGCTGTAAAAAGGTCAGTATTTAATAATAATAATAATAATAATAATAATAATAATTTCCAAAATATACATTTTATTTTATTATTTTTTAAAATTACATCAATTGAACACATCCACAAAATTTTATGATTGCAATAACACTTCTGCATTGTAAAAAATAAAAAAGTCAGTATTTAATAGTAATAATAATAATACTTTCAAATTTTTATTTTATTATTTTAAACATCCATAAAAATGTCATTATTGCAATAATGCTTCTGCACTGTAAAAATGTCAGTATTTAATAATAATAATTTCTAAAATATTTATTTTATTTTATGATTTTTAAAATGATATCAATTAAACACAACCATAAAAATTGTATGATTGCAATACAATAATGCTTCTGCACGGTAAAAAAATAAACAGTCAGTGTTTAATAATAATAATAGTCGAGTCGAGTCGAGTCGAGCTTTATTGTCATTCTGCTACATGTGTGTGGACATATAGTGGAACGAAATGTCGTGTCTCGCAGGACCACGGTGCTACATACTAGTTAAACATAAGATAAACATACAACAATGCAAGTATAGGAAAAACAATAGAGCTATACAACAGTTAACTATCTGACTATCTGACAAAAAACTTTACATAAATACTGTACATGAAATTGTGCGAAAGAGATATATGTACATGAAATTGTGCAGAAAAAATATATATTTTGTACATTATTGTGCAGAAGAGAGATTTTGTGGGAGACAGTGCATAGTGCAAAAAGATTTTGTAGTGCAATGCTCAAGTAAACGTATTATTTTGTAGTGAAATGTTCAAGTAGACATATATTTTCTTAAGAGTCTTTGTGGCAGGGAGTGTTTGTAGAAAGTGTCTAGTGTGCATATAGTGGGATGAGTACGTTACTACAGGTGGTTTGTATAGCCCACTCACCTGTGTGTAGCACATTCAGAATTGCACTTAGTAAAATTGTCAAAAGTTTTTAATGAGTTGGGGGGTGGGAGGGCTGAGGTGTTCATGGTTTCAGAGGGGGACAGGGGGATTGGAGTTAAGAGCTCTCACAGCCTGGGGAAAAAAGCTGTTGAGCAATCTGACAGAGCGAGCTCTGATGCTCCGGTACCTTCTACCTGATGGCAGGAGCTGGAAGAGGTTGTGGGAGGGGTGGGTGGGGTCCTTCACGATGCTGGTGGCCTTGTTGGAGCATCGTGAAAGGAAAATGTCCAGGATGGAGGGGAGAGGGGCACCGATGATCTTTGCGGCAGTGTTCACTGTCCGTTGTAGGGTCTTGCGGTCAGCAGCACTGCAGTTCCCATACCAGACAGTGATGCAGGTAGTCAGCACACTCTCAATGGTGCCCCTGTAAAAAGTGGTGAGGATGGGTGGAGGGAGACTTGCCCTTTTCAGCCGGCGGAGAAAGTGGAGGCGCTATTGTCCCTTCTTGTTGAGTGACGTGACGTTGGTGGTCCAGGTGAGATCCTCTGTGATGTGCACTCCCAGGAATTTAGTGCTGCCGACTCTCTCCACGGTTGAGCCGTCGATGGTCAGCGGGGGGTGGTCAACAGAGTTTCTCCTGAAGTCCATCACAACCTCTTTCGTCTTACCCACATTGAGGGACAGGTTGTTAGCACCACACCATTCAGCCAGCTGTGCCACTTCCTCTCTGTAGTGCGTTTCATCGTTGTTGCTGATGAGGCCTACCACAGTTGTGTCATCAGCAAACTTGATGATGTGGTTGGAGCTGGACTTGGCAGTGCAGTCGTGGGTCAGCAGCGTGAAGAGCAGCGGGCTGAGCACACAGCCTTGTGGGGCACCTGTGCTCAGTGTGGTAGTGCTGGAGGTGTTGCGGCCGACACGGACTGACTGAGGTCTTGCAGTTAAAAAGTCCAGGATCCAATTACAGAGGGAGGTGTTAAGGCCCAGCAGGTTTAGTTTGTGGATGAGCTGTTGTGGGATTATTGTGTTGAATGCTGAGCTGAAGTCAATGAACAGCATTCTTACATAAGAGTCTTTCTGTTCCAGATGGGTAAGAGCTAGGTGGAGAGTGGTGGATATTGCATCGTCCGTGGAACGGTTTGGACGGTATGCAAACTGGAGTGGGTCCAGCGTGTTTGGGAGACTGGACTTGATGTGCTGCATGACTAACCTCTCAAAGCACTTCATCATGATTGGGGTCAGTGCTATGGGACGATAGTCATTCAGACAGGACACAGGTGACTTCTTTGGTACTGGAATTATGGAGGTGGATTTGAGACACGTGGGGACGACTGCCTGGCTCAGCGAGATGTTGAAGATGTCTGTTAGGACATCCGTCAGCTGTGCAGCACAGTCTTTCAGTACACGTCCAGGTATGTTGTCAGGGCCCGCAGCCTTTCGTGGGTTAATCCTGGATAGGGTCTTCCTTACGTCGACTGGAGAGAGACAGAGTACCTGGTCGTTTGGAGATGTGAGTAGTTTCTGTGCAGGTGTGTCGTTCTGTATCTCAAATCGTGAGTAGAAGTGGTTGAGTGCCTCTGGTAAAGATGTGTCATCATCACTGGCCTGTGGCAGGGGCTTGTAGTCAGTGATGGTCTGAATGGCTTGCCATAGGGTCCGAGTGTCTCTGCTGTCTGTGAAGTGATTGTTGATTTTTTTAGCATACTGATGTTTTGCCTTCTTGATGCCATGAGACAGATTGGTTCTTGCTGTTTTGAGGGCTGCTTTATCTCCTGATCTGAATGCTTCATCTCTGGTCTTTAGCAGCCCACGAACCTCTGCTGTCATCCATGGCTTCTGGTTGGCACGTGTGGTGATGGTTTTGGTGACTGTCACATCATCTATGCACTTTTTGATGTAAGCAGTCACAGTTTCGGTGTACTCCTGCAGGTCTGTGTGGTTGTTGTAGGTGGCCGCCTCTTTAAACATGTTCCAGTCTGTGTCCTGGAAGCAGTCCTGCAGTGCTGAGGTGGCATTGTCTGGCCATACTGTGATCTGCTTTTGAACCGGTTTGGTGAGTTTGAGAAGTGGGCTATATGCTGGGATTAGCATAACAGAGATGTGGTCCGAGTACCCGAGGTGGGGGCGGGGTTCGGCTTTGTATGCGTTCTTAACTGTTGTGTAAACAAAGTCCAGTGTGTTGTTTCCCCTTGTTGCAAAGTTCACATGTTGGTAGAACTTTGGCAAAACTGTCTTTAAGTTTGCGTGGTTGAAGTCACCGGCTATGATGAAAAAGCCGTCAGGGTTATTTGTTTGTTGTTCGCTGATGGCGCTGTACAGTTCACGAAGCGCGTCCTTAGCGTTTGCACACGGAGGAATGTAAACCGCGACAATAACAATGGCCGTGAACTCCCGCGGCAGATAGAACAGTCGACACTTCACAAACATAAACTCCACCAGTGATGAACAGTGTTTTGTCACTACCGCAGCATTGTTACACCATTCTTTGTTGATATACACACACAAGCCACCCCCGCGAGTCTTACCAGACAGTGATGAATTTCTGTCCGCTCGGTAGCAAGTTAGTCCGTGCAGCTGAATGGCGGAGTCCGGGATGTTGTCGTTTAGCCATGTTTCAGTGAAAACAAACACACAACAATCCCTTTCCTCATGCTGTGTAGATCGACTGAGTTGAATTAAGTCCAGTTTGTTTTCCAGAGAGCGAACGTTTGAGAGCATGAGTGTTGGAGGAGCCGGTCTTGTGGGGTTAGCCCTCAGCCTAGCTCGTATACCTCCGCGCTTACCGCGCTTCCGTCTTCTCTCACACCGCTTGCGACGCCGCCTTGTGCGGGTAGCGTCAGTAGGCAAGGCCGCGGTCTCGAGGTCCGGCTCCAGCAGTAAACAAAGGCCTCGTAGCTTCTCAGTAGCCGCCGGCGAGAGTTTGAGTTTGTATGTCTTGTCGATATCCAAGACTTTGGCGATCGTATATGTATCTCGGAGTGATCTCCCGATGAATTAACGGTAAATCGACACTATTTGGAGACGAACAGACGACATTAAAAGACATAAAAGCACTGTCTTTGGGACCTGGAGAGGCCGCAGCGTCTGACCGCGCCGCCATCTTGGTCTTGGTATAGCAATAATAATAATAAAAATTATGATGATATTTCCAAAAATGATGATATTTCCAAAATATTTTTTATTATTTTAAAAATCCATAAAAATTATGATTTCCATAATGCTTCTGCACCGTAAAAATAAAAAAACAGCATTTAACAATAACAACAATAATAATAATAATAAAATTAATAATAATATTTCCAAAGATTAATTTTATTTTATTATTTTAAACATCTATAAAAATTATAACAAAATTATAAAAAAATTGGTTTGTTTTATTTGATTTTTGAATGTGTTACTTAGCTGAACGTGGACTAGTCTAGATGTTGCAATGTGCTTTAATGACACTTCATTATGAATATATAACTGATCGACTTGAATGTCTTGTTGCTTGATTTTAGTGTTCTGTTTTCTTTTGTTTGTTTTTTTTGTTTTTTTGTGATTGACTGTGTACTTTCAAAAAAATATTTTTTAACAATTATTCTTTAAATATTTTCCTTAAAATAAACAAGAATTTTTAGTAAAACATGACATGAGCTTAATGGGAACAGGGGTGTGCTTAAAGAACACAAAAATGTACCCATTAAGCACAGCCGGACTTTTTGAATTTAACGATGTATATCTTAATTGAAATGCTTTTGTCATTTAAAATAAAATTAAATATTTTTGTGTGAGAGATTAATATTTTATTTTAACATAACTTTTTGTACTGAAAATGTGCTTCTACTTGTGCACTAAAAATGTCTGAATGTAGATTTTGGTGAGCTTAATAGGTACGTTTACCCTAAACTGATTTATTGTCGATTTTGTCAAATCTTCTTTCACACAGACATTCATGTTCAGTGAAACTCCTCCCACAACAATCACGTATTCAGAAATAAATGCTGTAATATTACCATTAGTTTACAAGTCAGAGCATCAGGTAGAGCTAAAATCTGATCAAAGACTGAGTTTATTTATTTATTTTTTTTATCAGTTTTTTATTGTTGTTTGACATCTTTTAACATACAGAAAAACAAATATTTGAGACATGGTATGCTTCAGAATATACGCAAGAGTATACATGTACTACAGATTATGTCAAAGAAAGATGTCCATACAAAAACCTTAACATTCAAACCAGTACAACAGTGCTGAAAGAAGTCAATAGCAATTAAAAAAGAGGCAATTATAACCAAAACGAGGAACTGTAAATACAACTGTAAATGTATAAAAATAATGAAATATAAAGAAAAGAACCAAGAAGAGAGAAAAAAAAAAAAAAAGCCATAAGACCAGAGTGTGTGTGAGTATGGGGAAGATGGGGGAATCTCCTTAATTCAAATCAGTAGACCTTTGAGCTTCTCCAAAGCTTGAGCCCAGAGTCTAATGGTGTCCTCTCTTGCACCGTGAATGCGTGCAGTGGAAAACTCGAGATATACCACATCTATAAATGTGAGAACCCAATATTGCTTATTAAGAGAATGTGGCGGTTTCCATCTTGTTGCTACTAATTTCTTGGCAGCTGTCAAGCCAGCTAGAAACACTCGTTTCTGAGTTTTGTTAAGTTGGATACCAGAGAGATCAATTAAAATATAAACAGATGGGGACAAAGGGATCGAAACATTTAATATAGTGGACAAATTTTCTTTAACCATATTCCAAAAGTTAGCAACCCCATGGCATTCCCAAATCATGTGATAAAAAGTACCAATTTCCCCTGTATGGCAAAGTGTACAATTAGGATCAAGTTTAAGCTTCATATTATACAGTTTACGTGGAGTCATATAAGTCCTATGAATAAAACTAAAATGGATTTGTTGATGATCCGGATTCCTAGAAGCATGCATTACCATAACCCACACATGGTCCCAATCAAAACTAGGGGAAAGGTCCGGAATATCTGTCCGCCAGGAGGAGTCTATTGTCAGAGGAGGATACTTTTTATCCAGAAAAAAAACATACAATTTAGAAACTAGTCCTCTTGTTCCCTGGGTCTCACATAATACTTTCAGTAAATGGTGGTCTTTAAGAGGAGCCATCCAAGGGACCCCAAAGGTCTTCATGGCTGCCCTCAACTGTAAGTAAAAGAAAAAAAGGTGGAGCTCTGCAGGTTAAATTGAATAGAAAGTTCTTCAAAGGCGTAAAGGCCCTTGTCACCCATTATATCACCCAATGAGTGAATCCCTTTGTTGTACCACTGTCGACACTGGCCAGACTTAATAGGGTGCTTACCAATGAGCAAACCTTAATTATCAAAGATAGGAGAGTGGGGATTCCAATTAGAACGGATACCACAAACTTTTTCTGCTGCTCTCCAGACTGACAGAACATGTGACACTAAAGGACCGAAACGAAGTTTACACTTATTTAGAGGGATATTAGCAAATAAAACTTCATCCAACTTCAGAGGAAGAACCAAGTTTTCCTCTAGGGAATGCCAAGAAACATCAATTTTATCATCATACCAACTAAACGGGACGTAGTGCAAAAGCCCAGTGATACAACTTAAAATTGGGAAGTGAAAGTCCACCAGCGAATCTATCTCATTGCATCGTGGAAAGTTTAAGACGTGGCCGTTTGCCATTCCAGACAAATTTGGTGATTATGCTCTGTAACCTGTCTCAAAAACAAGACGGGGGGGGCAAGGGGAGCATAGAACTCACAAAATTAATTCGAGGGAGTACATTCATTTTGACAATCGAGACACGTGATCTAAGAGAGTTTGGGAGTGATGACCAATTATCCAGGTTACATGCAATTTTAGAAAGGATAGCCTCATAGTTGGTCTTAATTATATACTGCAATGAAGCACCAATCATAATATCCAAATATTTAAATTGTTTAACCACTGGTATACCTGAGGGTAGTGCCATGTTTCTCATTGCGTCATTCAGTGGAAGAAGTGCTGACTTTGTCCAGTTTATTTTATATCCGGAAATCTCGCCGAAGCAGCCAAAGATAGTTAAGATGTTAGGTATGGACCGCAACGGATTACCTAGATAAAGAAGGACATCGTCCGCATACAATGAAATATGATGACTGGTTCCACATATTCTAATTGGGGTAATATCTTTATCTATGCGTATTTATTGTGCCAGTGGCTCAAGAGAGAGCGCAAAAAGAAACGGGCTTAGTGGACACCCCTGTCGAGAACCTCTGGCTATGTCAAACAATGAAGAACAAGTTCTACCTGTCAGCACCATGGCTGTGGTATTTGCATACAACACCTTTATCATACTAATGTTAGAGGACCCCATAGCCATGATCTTCAACACAGACCACAGATATGGCCATTCCAGATGATCAAAGGCTTTCATGGCATCTAGGGAAAGGACAGCAGCAGGAAGAGTCAACGAAGATTTGCCATGTATAATATGGAGTAATCTCCTAACATTCTCAGAAGCTAACCTAGTTCTAATGAAACCTGTCTGGTCACAGTTGACAAGCTTAGTCATGACCAGCTGAAGCCTTCGTGCAAGCAATATAGCGTAAATTTTCAGATCAGCATTTAGAAGGGACAAAGGCCTATAACTTGAGCAATCATTAGGGTCCTTGTCGTTTTTGAGCAAAAGCGAAATAACTGCAATATTCGCATCTCTAGAAAAAGACCCTCTTTCAACAGCGGCTTGAATCATATCAAGAAGTAGAGGGCCCAGACTGTCCCAGAAGGCTGTGTAAAATTCTGGGGGAATTCTGTCCAGCCCAGGAGATTTACCGCTACACATATCAGAAGCAGCTTCCTTAATGTGGGCAGAATACGCTCAAAACTCCCTGACCAAACCAGCCACAGGCATGACCCCTTTCAAATGTATCCTCGGATTCCAACCACCAATGTTCCCCTGGTCAGGAGAACCCACCGAGCTGACTTCGATTACTGAATGGCTACAACACAGTGAGGAAGTCTGGGACCGAGCTCACACCCATCTTCGGGCCGTCAGGCGCCAGGAACTTCAGGCCAATCGACATCGACGATCGGGTTCCGTCTACCAACCAGGGCAATGGGTCTGGCTCTCGACCTGGGATCTTCGCCTCCGACTTCCTTGCAAGAAACTCAGTCCCAGGTATGTTGGGCCCTTCAAAATTTCCAAACAAATTACCCCTGTATCATTTAGGTTAGAACTGCCCTCTAATTACCACATTTCTCCCACTTTTCATGTATCCCTGCTGAAACCCGCTGGTGGTCCGAGAGGGGTGCCGGAGGAGGGAGCTGAGCCGCAAACTCCCCCGCCCATCCTGGTCAACGGCGAGGAGGCGTATCGAGTGCATGAACTGCTAGACTCCAGACGCCGGGGCAGTGCATTACAGTATCTGGTCGACTGGGAGGGGTTCGGTCCAGAGGAACGATCCTGGGTTAACTCAGGTGATATCCTGGACTCCACTCTCACAGAGGAATTCCACTGATCGCACCCAGAGAAGCCGGCCCCTCGACCTCGCGGAAGACCCCGGCGTCGCCTGCCTCCTCGCGTCAGGAGCCGCTCGCAGGGGGAGGGCTCTGTTACGATCGACGCTCCCGTACCGCTCCCTCTGCACCACCAGAGGGAACCGTCCCCTGAATATTAACTTCCATTCGGACTCAATTTCCCATCATCCCCCATACCTGGGCCTAATTGCCTTCACACACCCACATATAAGCAGCACACTTCCATGCACTCATTGCGAAGTCTTGATTTGCCCTAGGTGTCACTACTGAGCGTTTCTACCCGTGTTTGTTTTTCCTTGTTGCCATCTCTGCCTTGATCTCCGACCCTGTGATTCTTCTCTGGTTGCCCCGACTCGGACTGTTTTCCCTGGACTCTGATTTTTGCCACCTGCCCTGAATATTCTGCCTGTTTATTTGATTACGTCTCTGCCTAGCCTACGCTGTTTCCATTGCTGGTGATTTACTCTGTTTCGTCTGACTATTCTAATAAAGAGCTGCAAATGGATCCCGCTCCGTCTGATGTTTCACAACAGTCTCATTCAATTTCACTTTTACGTAATTGTTGTATTTGCTTCAAGTAATAATTGATTAAACTCAATACTCATTTTATCAACATCTTATTGTTATTGTCTGTTTTTATTTTCTGCTGATTCTGCTTGCATTAGGAATAATTTCTTAGTTTTAGTTCTGAAAGCCAAAGTATTATGTTTGCTTTTGGGGCTTTCTATGTGTTTCTCAATAGAGCTTAAATGCCTAATAAATGATATTTCACTGTACACATGACTGACATTGAATGACGTCTCCATCTCTTCCCTCATTCAGTGAGCATTGAGTCTTCTGAGGTGAGGTGAGCAGTTCACGGTATTTCTAATTTTTACTCAACCATCAAACATACTTCAAGCAACATTTTACAGGCTTATTTCTGTGTTGTTTTCATCCAGTTCAGCGCTACTTGTGCTTTTCTGGCATCTTCCTATGCTGAAATCAGCAGGTATAGAATATTTATATTAATGTGATTAATTTTGTTTTATTAATGTGTTTATTACATGTGAACAAGTTATTTGTCACAGAGCTGCCCTTTGTTCCCAGTGTTCGCCTTGCTCAGCTTTGTATAAAGACATGAACAAGTACTTGGGTTTTTAAAAGCTCTTTATTTACCTGGATGTGTCAGCGAGGTGAAGGGATGGATTACCTTCAACCAGACCGTTGTATTTCAGACTCTGAAGTGTGTGTGTGTGTGTTTCATATTTTGGCTGGTTATAAAAAAAGAAAGAAAAGAAAACAGTTCCCAATCCCTGATTTTAATAGTTTCTGTGCCCGTGTTTTCCTTTGAGAGATATTAGATGTTCTTCACACTTTCACCGGCAGTTCATATGACAACAGATGGTGTTTTCTCTGAATACTGTTTTATTGTTCATGTGTTTTCCGATGTACTCTATACTTTTTTATGATGTTAACGTGTAAACAGGACATTTTTTAAATATATATTTTGTGCCTTTAAGAATTAGAAGAGTGAAGTTAATGATGGCTAATCTCCAGGACAAAATGAAACGCATCCATCAAAGGTGTATTGAAAAAATCCTGGGAACATTACAAGACGATTTCTACAAGTTTTGGGGCAAGAAATACAGGATTACATCAATTACAGTATGGCAACAGTCTCAATGAAACAGTAGACATCTATACGAAACGAAGGGAAGGAAAAATCAGACCTCGGCTGAGAATAGATCATAAGGCATTTTTAACTTCAAATGGTTGAGTCCTCTATAATATTGCTTTCTCCAGTGAAAAGAATCAGGAGAGAAAAAATTGCACAGATCAAGCACCGTTTACAAGTTATGATTATTATCAATTATGGACTAAATATTTTCAGAGGCGACGGTTTAAAGTTAACACCTCAATAATCGAATTGTTTCTTACAAATATGCAGCTTTTCACTTAACAAGACAGGACTTGGAGTTGTGTGGGTTATTGTGATGTTTTAATCAGCTGTTAGGACTGTCATTCTGACGGCACCCATTCACATCCATTGATGAGCAAGTGATGCAATGCTACATTTCTCCAAATCTGTTCTGATGAAACAAAATCATTTACATCTTGGGTGGCCTGAAGGTAAGCACATTTTCATTTTTGGTGAACTGTTGCTTTAAGTTCAATCAACATTGCATTTTAGGACATTTTAAGTGTTTTTGCCATGATATATGATGACTTTCTTACAGAGCTGCTGGGTCAGAGGTGTGCTGTTGCCCGGGTGATCTGGCGCTATATGTATGGAGCGAATTTTGTAACGATATTCATCAAATAAATCCAGCGTTTTCCAAATAAACACAATCTGCTTTGCAAAGAAAAACTCGACTTTCAAACAAACGCAAACTTATTCAATCATGTTAACAACTTTACAGCACTTATTGTAAATTTCACTAACATTGTAGTGGGGATGCTTTGTGAAAACATCTAGGCTAAATGGTTAATTATAGATATAGTAAGACAGAAACTCACCTGTTCCCCACTCATGTTGGTCTGCTGTAGTCCCTGAAAAGTTAAACAGGTGTTTTGGGTCTCGGGAGACTAGAGTAAATTGACCAACAGCACCATCTGCTGTTTTTGGATTGTATTTGTGAGAAAATCTGCCTGCACGTACTTGTGAGAAAATCAAGTCATATTTCGTCATAAAAAAGCAAATGAATCTCACAGTTGTAACACACAATACATATTTGTCCATACCTCTGCATTTTCTGTCAAATAGAGTTTTGTATTTGCAAATCAGTTTGCGTTTGTTTGAAAGTCGAGTTTTTCTTTGCAAAGCAGATTGTGTTTATTTGCAAAATGCTGGATTTGTTTGATGAATATTGGCACAAAATTGGCTCCATATATATGCTCTCAATTTTGGTGACGTGACTGGAACACAAAACTAGTCATAAGTGTCAATTTTTCGAAATTGAGATTTATACATTATCTGAAAGCTGAATAAATAATCTTTCCATTGATGTATGGTTTGTTAGGATAGGACAATATTTGGCTGAGATACAACTATTTGAAAATCTGGAATCTGAGGGTGCAAAGAATTCAAAATATTGAGAAAATCACCTTTTAAAGTTATCCAAATGAAGGTCTTAGCAATGCATATTAGTAATCAGAAATGAAGTTCTGATATATTCACAGTAAGAAATTTACAAAATATCTTCATGGAACATGATCTTTACTTAATGTCCTAATGATTTTTGGCATAAAAGAAAAATCAATAATTTTGACCCAAACAATGTATTTTTGGCTATTGCTATAAATATATCCCAGCGACTTAGGACTGGTTTTGTGCTCCAGGGTCACATTTATTTTTATTCATTTATTTACAGTTCCCTGAGTCTCAGTACTTAGAAGAAAAAAAACAAAAAACAGTGAGATGAAATTCATGCGGATAGCATAACTCAATTAAGTTGTTAAAACATTTGATGTGCAGTAGGCTATTTGAGTTGATATCGAAATCTCTGACTGCTGGGAAATTGTTGGAGGCTTCTCATTATTGAATTCTTTCTAACTGGGAAGCAGTAGACTTAAAAATGAGATTAAATGGTAAGCAAATGGAGAATTTTGTTTGTCTATGAGAAGCAACTGATATATTACAATTTTCTTGTGATTTCTCTTCAGCAATTTTTTTCAATATTTTTTTTTTTACAGGGAACACCACGACTGTCATATATGGCGGGACTAGAAAAGGCTAGAAAAAGATTGGAGGTTGTCATTTGAGAACGCCTATGCTTGACGTTTGCAGGATGTTTAGTAATTGCAGTAGGCTATGTCCAGTTCATGACCAGTTCAGAGTCAAGACTAGTTCAATCCAGTAAACAAAATCCAAAATCAATCATAATTAAATCTTTACTCATTTACTCTAATAAACTAAACTCAAAAATCTCTTTTTCTCAAATTTTTGTTGTTTGTTTTCCTGCATTGATGTTGGTTCAAATATAGAGCCCCTGCAATCGTCACAGACAGCTTGGTACAATTTATATGATTCTCTGTAAAACAAACAAACAAACAAAACAAAACAAAAAGAGAAGGAATTTCCCATATTTATTTAGTTGCACTTCGTTGCATTGTGTTTTAGGGTTAATGGAATTGTCTATATCGATGATGTCCTTATCTTTTATTTTTACAGTGCTGTCTGATACCATACAAGTTAACAAAATCTATAATCAAGTGCAAATGCACATGTATTTTTTCTACAAGCATCCAGTACAAGGTTTGCAGCATTAATGATTTTTCTTAGAGGTATTAGAGGTTAATACTTTTACAGTTGAGACATTATAATGATAAAAGTTACAATCAAATCATTTTCATTATAATTTTACAGATAATTGTCATTCTGATTAAGAAATGAAACATATCATTCAATATAGATTCCCTAAAAATGAATACACACTTAAAATTTGTTGAAACATCTTAAAAATGAAACCACTTTAAAAAAAAAAAAAAAAAAAAAAAAAAAAAAAAAAGGTCTCCCTCTAGATCAGCTATGACATCAAGCACAAAGGTTTGCAGTATTATAATTGTTGGAAATTATTATTGTTTTATAATTCTGACAGGAAATATTATAGTGATTATAAGTGTAATGAAATTATAATAATCCGCATAAAACATCACTTAAAATAGGTTCCCTAAAAATGTTTGAAAAGTCGCTCGGTGAGGCTTTATTTTTATGTAACCCCTGTCTGCTTTTGTTATTATTATTGAAACAACTGAAATGTTGTTCCATAAAGGTTTTCCAACTCTTCCTCTAAATCAAACAGACTCATTTCCTCAATATTGGAGTTATTGTCATTGGTTCCAATGACTCCCCATGAGTCTGAACATCAGTCAAAATATAAACAAAAATAGACTTGAGCTAATATTTCAGAACTAAATTTCAATGAAAAATACAGTATCTCACAAAAGTGAGTACACCCTTCACATTTCGGCAATCATTTTAGTATATCTTTTCAAGAGACAATACTATAGAAATTAAACTTGGATATATTTTAGAGTAGTCAATGTGCAACTTGTATAGCAGTAAAGATTTACTGTCCTCTGAAAATAACTCAACATACAGCCATTATTGTTTAAAAAGCTGGCAACAAAACTGAGTACACCCTAAGTGATAACAGCTATACATTGTTTAACCATGCAAAGCCACGTCCTATTCATCATGTTCATGTTTTTGTCTGCTTGACAGGACCATAAAAATTTGTGTATCTTGTATTAGAGCAGTTAAAATTTAGTGCTTTGAGTACAATTCTCTCATACTGACCACTGGATGCTCAACATGGGACCTCATGGCAAAGAACTCTCTGAGGATTTGAGAATTAGAATTGTTGCTCTCCACAAAGATGGCCTAGGCTATAAGAAGATCAGTAACACCCTGAAACTGATTTACAGTACAATGGCCAGGGTCACACAGAGGTTTTCCAAGATGGGTTTCACTCAGAACAGGCCTCGCAAGGGTCGATCAAAGAAGTTGAGTCCTCGTGCTGTGCGTCAGGTGCAGAAGCTGGCTTCAAAAAAACAGATGCATGAGTGCTGCCAGCATTGCTTTAGAGGTTGCAGAAGTGGAAGGTCAACTTGTCAGTGCTCAGACCATACGCCGCACACTGCAACAAGTCAGTTCTGAAGCTGGCTCACAAAAAAGCCTGCAAACAGTTTGCTGAAGACAACCTGGCCAGGAGCATGAATTACTGGAACCATGTCCTGTGGTCTGATGGGTCTAAATCCCGGTACACACCAAGCCGATGCCGACGAACTAATGGCGACGAAAGCAGACTGTGGGGCCGGCTCGCGTCAGCAGCATCTGGGTCCTATTGTGAAATTCCTACTAGAAAATATTAGAATGAATGATAATGAAGAAATCAATATAATGGTTATTATGTGAAATCATTTCAATGCTTAGTATTCTAAAAACAGATGGTAAGGTAATAGTGGTTTTCCATTGCAAATGTTGGGTGATTTCCAGAAGATGACATGAAGTATGATGTGTTGTTTACGTGGTTGCCTCCAGGTGGTGGCCTTGGCCAAGTGCCACCATTAAAGATAAGCTGGGGGGGCAGGTAGACAATTATGGAAGACCGGACAGGCATAACAAATAAAAAAATAGAAAGAACCAACTTTGATAAGAAGAGTGTATAAAACATGGAGCTTGGACAGACAAAGACTCAGAGGCAGTGGATGTGGCGGCTGTCTTCTCGGCTTTGTTACATTGTCTAATAAAGTCTTGCTTCTGGCACCTGGAACCCTGCTGTTTGAGCTTTTTTGACTGCGCCGAAGAGATCTCCCTCTCTCGGGCCACGACATAGACTTGGCGTCAGGAACAGGATTGGATTGAGGTCCGGTGTCCGGGAGAGCCCTTGCGGGCGGGGGCCGGGTTAACACGCAAACTAATCCAAAATTAAAGACGTCTATAAGAGGTAAGCAATTTTGCTTATATTGGAAATAAGATTGTTTGCGTAGTTAACTAAGGTCACGCCTGTGATGGTAATCTGGGACAGGGCTTCACCAATCAACGAATGTAAGACTAGTATCAAAATATTAAATATGAGAATGTGTAAAGTAAGTGTATATAGATTGACGGGTTCCAGGTTCCAAAAGATACGCCCTTAGTAGAATAGTTTAGTAGTCCAAGCGTCATATCCTAGGTGGGAGATCAAGGGATACCAGGGAGCGGCTTGTAGGTTGGTTAAGCCTGGCCCTGGTAGATTCTCACAGAGGTATATTGACGCTTCCCAAGTGGGGGGTCAAAGGGATATCAGGGAGCGGCTTGTAGGTTGGTAAAAGCCTGGCCCTGATCGACACTCACGAGGGCGTAGTGAAAGAAGCACAAGAGGTGCAGTGCCTAAGGGAGGCACAGAGTGAGAAGCACAAGAGGTGCATGAGGCCTAAGAGAAGCCCAAGAGGGGCTGCCCAAGAGGGGCTTAAAACCCGTGGTTACCGCTTCCTAAGTGAGAGGTCCAGGGATACCAGGGAGCAGCTTGTAGGTTGGTTAAAAGCTTGGCCCTGGTGGACTCTCATGACCGAAGGTCTGATCGGGCGGGTGTCTGCAGACTAGAGAGTTAAAGTGTTAGTCTTTGTATTGTCCATTATATGTTGAGAAGAGATATCTGTATGTGTTAATGCATTAAATGAATGTTTGTGTGATTGGATGAGAATGATATGTGTCTGATGTGAATGCCTTTTGGTTTGACTGAAATGAATACAAGAAAGAGATGTGTAAATATGTAAATATTTTTTGGTAGAAACAGAGTGAAGAATCAGTGTAAATAATTATAAGTCTGAAATAAAGACACTATATTGAATGGAGTATGTTAACATAATTGTAAAAGTTGAAAGAACAAAGAATACTCCAAAGAATTGGCTTTGTTGATTGTTTGGACATCGTCCAAGTTGCTGACGTTGTGATCCAAATTGTGAAACTAAATTATTGTTAAAGAAAAAGAGCAACTGATCACCTTCCAAAAGAGGAGAGAGAGAGAGATCAGGTGTTTGATTTTGCTGCAGTTGTAAATAGAGGGAGAGAAAGTGGGGGCCTTGTGTACATAAGTGTATGAGCTCATTGTGTGTATATGGATACATGAACTGATTGTGTGTATGTGTGCTCATGAGCAGAGTGTAAGAGTGTGAGTGCTGCAAGTAGTGTGTGTATTGCCGTGTGAGTTGTGTGAACAGAGAATGTGAGAGAAATTAGAACAATTATTTTAAAACTAATAACATTACAACGAATTGGCTCTATTGATTATTTGAAGATTGGTCAAATTGTCACCATATATAAAATAAATAACACTGAAAAGTTTTTGTTTCTCTCCTGTAGTAAGAATGAGCATATGAACCAAGTGTGTCTGTGAGAGAAAGGAGGGGCTGAGAGAGGAATCTCGTGAGTGAGAGAAAGGAGGGGCTACAAGGAGAAAGTGAGAGTGGGGGCATTGAATGTGTGTGTAAGCTAAGTGTGTGCGTGTAAGTGCTGCTGATAGTGAAGGTAGGAGTGTGAAGGAGGGAGGAAGAAAGGGAGGAACAAACGGAGGAGATATTTGAGTGGTCATTTTGTGCCCGTCTCATCCAAAATAGAATGAAACAAACAGAGAAAAAGAAACACCTTGATGATTTAAATGAATGGGAAAGTGAAAAAGAATATCAGCAATTTCAGGAGACCTTGGTAAAAACACAAGGGATCCACAACCATTTTTGGATGGAATCAAGTTTTTTTTTTATTTGGATGGACAGGTACAAAGGTTGACAGAATTCAAGAAAAATAGTTTTCTTAGAAAATTGACCAAAATCACAAATTTGAGAGAAAAATCAATTGAATGGCCAGTAATACCTTGGGAGGATGTGGTTTTCAAATATATAACGAGTGGTAAATTGGTAAATAATTTTTTCAGGCTCTGTGCTCCAGCATCTTCCCAATTGGAAACTGCATTAAATGTAATTGATATTCCAGTCGATCCAGCGGTAGCACCCTATCTGAAGCGCAACTGGGTGGGCCAGTGGTCAGTACTTGAAACAAGAGCTACAATCCTTGGTAATGTACATCTCAGAATATCAGATGATACAAGAGAAGTGATCTGGATATCTAAAATTCTGTTTAGGTCAAAAGAAACAGGAGATGCACAGTCAATGGATATGACTGGCAGAACTGTGAGATGTTTATAGGTGATAATTGAGATAAGAACTCAGCCACAGTATACAACATTTGTGGGTGGAAATCCAAAAAGATCAAGAAAAAGCAGAATCACAGCAGTTTGACATGCTGAAATCAATGCTCAATTAAACTGAATAAAAGAGAAAGAAACAAAAGTGACAGACAGAGTAGTTGTGAATAAGAAAAGAAGGGGGACAAGGGGTAGAAAAATTTGAACATTATAGGAAAAAGTTTATTGATTGATTATATGGAACCCCTAAACCTAATGTGGTGTACAAGAGATGAATTGAATATTAGTGTGTTCAAGACACAAGAATTTTGCATAGAATTCATGCCATCTTTCACTCACTCAATTTGGGCAGGAGGAGTGACGGCTACAGGTTGCAGATTTCATTTGAGAAGGCTGTGGAGTTGAGGCATTTAGCTTGAGAGAAAACATAATTTGGACAAAAAGCAATTTGCAATGGAAAGAACCAGGAGGCCTTGTGTTACCCTTCAAATTATTAACTAGAAAACATATGGTGATTATTTTGAAATATTTGAGACAAACTATCCAGCTTTCATAAATAAGGTGATAAGTCCTCTGCCCAGCAAAAGTCCAGGTGAAAATCAGGGGTCGGATACTTTTAGTGGTCCTCGTCTGATGAGCCTGGTGAAGATTAGCTATTAATTAAGGTGCTGGGATTAGAGAGGTAAATCACTAAAGGGAAACTAAATAATAATAATTCATTACATTAAACGAATTAATAAGTTTGATTTTCAAAGATGTCAACTCCAGTAGAATTATTGATTTCCAAAAATCCAGCCTGTAAAGAAGCAATAAGGGATTTCTCGAAAGAGTGGGCAGAAAGAACAAAGAAATTGGTTACCAAATGGCCAGCAGAGGGAACATTTGATGTGATAATGTGTAGAGAAATAGAGGTCTTGTTAAAAAAAATAATAATAATAAAAAATAAATAAATTACAAGACCAATGACAAAATCCAAAAAGCGAAATGAAAAAAGGGAACATGAATTAGGGGTATTTGCCTTGTTTAAACAACAAGGAATCAAATTATTGAAATTAAAAAAGGAAAATAAAAAAGATGAAATTAAAGAAAGGCCACCTCCATATGCTCCTTCCTGCGATCAAACTGTAAACCAAATGCCTTTAATATAGGGAACAATAGATTTAAAAGGGCCAATAGAATTTGAGGGATATGTACATGATTCAAACACAGAAACTGATAGAAATGAACAGAGCTGCAGAGATGAGGTGAGGGAAAGAGCAGACAGACATCAGGGAAGAACAACACACTCACACAGCCATGAGGGAGGGGCTGAACTCACAGGAGCAGAGGCTGAGAACATTTACGCCACTGTCACAGCCACGACAAAGAGAAAGAGAGAGGAAAAGCTACCAGGAGGAGTCAAGGGTTGAAAGAAGGGGGGCCAGAGACTGCAAAGAGGAAGAGAAAAAAGGTGGGCCACTCTCATATCATTGTCTTTCAGAAATGCTTGAAGAATTGGAAGACTGCCACAAACATTTAACACCAGTGGATGAAGAGGAGGAGAACGATCAAGAAAAAGAACTCGAAGAAGCCTCTGAAGGGAGAGTGACACCTACAGACTCCATTCAGGAAGCACTGGAGGACATGGAGGAAAGGTGCAACAGGACAAGAGAGAATCTCAAGCACGCTGTCAACATGACAAGAGAAGAATATGACCAAGCTGTGACATCATTGCGACAAGAGATAAGTGAACTGTTGAACAACAGTCAAACAGAGCAACTACGTCCAAGCTCACATGATTATGCCCAGCAAAAGCAGTATAAGTAGCTGGTACATTGATCATGCAAGATATAGAATATCCAGATGACCTGTTGAAATCCTGCCAAACACCAAGAGGACCGAATATCCAATGCAAACTGATCCAAATTTCCTGAAGGGGGAGCCAATGGGGGAAACTAAGAACCCCACTGCCTACATTCAGAAACAACTGAAACGATGGAAAGAAGAACTGGAAAGAGATCCAGAACAAGACAGAGTACTGACAGCACTCTTCAGGACCTCCATTGTGGAAGCCATGCCTGCAGCAATGAAAGTGAAGCTGGAGGATGTGGTAGGTCTGAATTCAAAGTCACACAAAGAATTCAGAGAGCATTTGGTCCATGCTGTGGAACAATACAGAAGACAAGAGCTAAAGATGAAGACCCAAGAAAAGGAGCTGCAAAGAAAACTGACTCAGATGCAGCTTGAAGAACTACTCAACAAGAAGAAGAAGGTCCAAGCAGTACAGAAGGAAGACCTCTCAGCAGTGATGGCACCTGTCAATGCTTCAGTGCCTGTCAATCCACCAGAACCAATGAATGTGCCTGTACCTGTACATCAGACTGCAGCAGCACAAGTGACAGCTGCTGGAACAGTCAATACACCACAAGAACCAGCACCAGTTGTAATATATCTTAAACCAGAGCAATCAAACAACAGGAACTGGAATAGACAGCAACAACAAGGAGGACGTGGCAGAGGAAGATTTAACAACAATCAACAGAGAGCTGGTGGCCCACCAGGAGTGTGATGGGGATGTAATTGGCCTGGAAGAGACTGCCCCATAAATCCTTGGCAACAGAACAAACCAATGGGGTAGGAGTTAACTATGGACAGCCACAAATGCAAGCCCAAACTCTAGGACCAAAAGGTGCAGCTCTGCAGATAGATAGGGAAAAATTCATTGATGAATGGTTTGAGGTACCAAATTCAGTTCCCCATGTTACCTTATATGCAAATAAAGACTGTGTTTCTAAGGACTTAGGACCCATGATGCAAACAACAGAAAAAGCAAGTGAGAAGCCACAGAAAATCATCTAATTTTCCAATCAGCAGATAAAGCGTATCTTAAAAATTTGTGTGCTACTGCAATGATGGGAGTCCCCAGAATGGTTATAAACACATAAATTGAACCAAAAGTTAAGGGACATCAAAAAAAGCAAACTGAATTAAGGAGAGAAATGGAGAAACGAGTACCATCAGAACTATGGTCACAACATGATACAGATGTAGGGTTAGTTAAGTCAGCCAATCCAATTAGAATAAATCTCAGACCAGGAGCTAAACCACCTAGAAAGTTACAATACCCTTTGAAACCTGAAGCAGAAGAGGGAATAAAAAAGACAATTGAGGGATTAATGAAAGAAGGAGTGCAACTAGCTATAGTAACACCCCAATATTGCCAGTGGCTAAAGCAGATAAAACAAAATGGCGTTTGGTGCGTGATTTGAGAGTGGTGAATGAGGTTGTGGAGGATTGGCCTACTGAAGTTCTAAACCAGCATACATTGCTAACTAATGTTCCACCTGTTGCTGATTATTTCACTGTGATTTATCTTTGCTCCACCCTTTTTCAGCATTACCTTGGTAGAGGAGAGCAGACCATTGTTTGCGTTCACCTACCAAGGTAAAAAACTTACATACACGAGAATTATTATAGAAATGCCTCATTTATATTGCTGTGAAACAGCAATTGAATGAAATTAATGTAGGGTAACAAAGGGGAGCAACATGTAATGCAAATGGGCTTTGACAGTTTCTTGAGAGGCATATGATTGCTACTATTATATTGCTTGCAATCCTAATCTCTGACGCGCATGGTTTTGACCATTGCGCGAGGGGGGAAGTGATTAGAAAAATTAAGCGACAGGATTATTGGTCGTCTTATTTACAGGCAATGATGGACGAGTATCTATCTGAATGCGACATTTGTGCCCAAAACAATGTTAGGAAAGGAACATCTTCACCTATAGGCCATATACCAGTCCCAGAAGGGCCATTCAAACACTAGTAATGGATTATGTAGACAAGATAAAATCAATCAGAAGCAATAGAAGACTGAGTAAGATTACTACAAGGAGTGACAATATAGGAGGGGGCCTAAACGAATCTGTACAGTCCCTGCAAATAGACAAAGAGTGAAAAGAGCAAATAAGGCAGAACCAAGTGTATACATACATTCGAATGGCCAATCAAGGGAATTCTAGAGCAATTTAAGGCCAAGAATGAGATAAAATATGGATTTGAGTCAATATTCATAATATAGATACCTTTTATCAAGAATATAGAGTGGATAAACTATATTTATTGTAATAAGCAGAGATTTATTAACTATACTGATGATGCACAGAAAAAACATTGGTTGTTGGTCGAAAAAAGGCGTATGTGTAATGCTTGGAACTGACTGTTGTATTTATATTCCAAGTAATACAGCCCCAGATGGGTCATTCACCAAAGCAATGGAGAAACTGAAAAACCTGAGAGAGGAAGTGACCAAGAACGCTGGAGCAGATAAGCATATTGGGAATTGGTTTAATTCACTTTTTGGGGCTTGGGGACAATGGTTAACTCAAGTGGGCATCATAATAGCTATTGCCATTGTTGTGTTTCTTTTACTGTTTTGTTGTATTGTGCCTCTCATTAGGTCTATGCTGACCAAAGCTGCGGCCAAACAGATGATTAACATATCGGTTAAACCAACTGGAATTGACATTGGGTACACCAACGAACACAGTGTGGGACCTGGACTGGATGAACTGGATGACTTTGACTTGGATAATTTTGTGTGAGACCTTCCTGAGAAACAACGGAGTGGTAGGGAAGGGGTGCCTTTTTCTTTTTTATCATTTTTTATTTTTATCTTTTAGAGTAGTATTAGAGAATTTGGGTAGAGTAGGCAGGAAGCTATAGGGTACTATGTATTTTCCTTTGGCATATGCCCCTTCCTGAAGTTATTTACTCCATAAATCATTTATGTTGAAATTACTATATTAAATTAAATGTAAAATGTGATTTTTCAATCAAAAACAGAAAAAGATGAAGGTTTTAAGCAGGTCCCTGTCCATGTTATGAGACAGTGCTATCAGATAAAGGGAATGATAAAGAAGGACTATTTTCTGAGGGGTGACTGAGGGTCTGACTTGTCAGGGGTGCAATAACAGTGATTATTCATTTAGCCCGGCCTCCAGAGAATAGTATGTTTTGTTTCGATTACTTTATTATGACATGATTAAACTAACCAAAGATTTTATTATTGGTATGATGATTAATTGTTTTAACACTGGGAAACATCACTAGCAAGTTTGAAGGAAAAAGAGGATCGACGAGCACCTCATTGCTTAGCAGCATGAGTAGATTCAACTGGAGGTTTAAAAACCCACCATCTACTCCAACACCAGACAGTGCTGGATGGCAAAAAGACTTGCCTGAGAGCTCCTCTGGCAACGAAGGACAGCAGCACCAGATAGCGCTTCAGGCTACCGGAAATGTCTGAAGTTCCTCTGGCCACGTGGGATGAACCAGTGTACCTATCTTGCATTAAGCTGATTCATTTTGATTTTGATTATTTTGACTAATCACCTGTATATTCTACATAACCATGATAACCATGGGCAAGGCTCAAAGACATTTTCTGCACATGCTTACATACATATTGCTGATTTAAGTAATTGATCATTGACCCCCAAAAGAATGTTTAGGTAGGGAAGCAGATTCTTTTACTCCTCTCTGGTCAAGTGGGAGGGGAGATGTTTGGGTCTGACTTCCTCTGGAGTGCACCGTCATGAAGAAACCAATTGTTAAAGAGTGAATGACAGACCTTTATTGGTTCATAGATGAATTGAAGAGTGGGTGGACTCATGGTGTTGCACTCTGGGAAAAGGGTTTAGTGGTGAGACTTAGTTAAGTCTCAAAGGGGGGAATATATTGTGAAATTCCTACTAGAAAATATTAGAATGAATGATAATGAAGAAATCAATATAATGGTTATTATGTGAAATCATTTCAATGCTTAGTATTCTAAAAACAGATGGTAAGGTAATAGTGGTTTTCCATTGCAAATGTTGGGTGATTTCCAGAAGATGACATGAAGTATGATGTGTTGTTTACGTGGTTGCCTCCAGGTGGTGGCCTTGGCCAAGTGCCACCATTAAAGATAAGCTGGGGGGGCAGGTAGACAATTATGGAAGACCGGACAGGCATAACAAATAAAAAAATAGAAAGAACCAACTTTGATAAGAAGAGTGTATAAAACATGGAGCTTGGACAGACAAAGACTCAGAGGCAGTGGATGTGGCGGCTGTCTTCTCGGCTTTGTTACATTGTCTAATAAAGTCTTGCTTCTGGCACCTGGAACCCTGCTGTTTGAGCTTTTTTGACTGCGCCGAAGAGATCTCCCTCTCTCGGGCCACGACAGTCCAAAGTTGCCCTGACACACCAAGCCGACGCTCGACATCCGACGGCCAAGTAGCACGTCTGTTCTGCGCCTTTCTTGCGCACTGGTTCGCCAGCTGAACAGCCAATCAGAATGATCAGATGGCCCGACTGACCGACGCCAATTCAACATGTCGAATTGGCCGAAAAAAAACGGTCGAGGACCAACTTCAGCCAACGGTGCGGAACACACTGAGAAAACTTAGTCGGCCAACGAACAAAGACTGCCCAATGGCCAACCGTCGGCTTGGTGTGTACCGGGCTTAAGGTAAGCTTGTTTGGCCCAGATGGTGTCCAGCATGTGTGGTAATGGCCTGGTGAGGCGCACCAAGAAAATTGTGTCTTGCCTACAGTCAAGCATGATGGTGGTAGCTTCATGGTCTGGGGCTGCATGAGTTCTGCTGGTACTGGGGAGCTGCAGTTCATTGAGAGAAACATGGATTCCAACATGTACTGTGACATTCTGAAGCAGAAAATGATACCCTCCCTTCAGAAACTGTTTTCCAACATAATAACGACCCCAAACACACCGCCAAAATGCCTTGCTGCTGAAGGTGAAGGTGAAGGTGATGGAGTGGCCAAATATGTCTCCAGACCAGAACCCTATGGAGCACATGTGGAGCATCCTCAAGCAGAAGGTGGAGAAGCATCATGTGTCTAACATCCAGCAGCTCCGTGATGTCATTATGGAGGAGTGGAAGAGGATCCCAGCAACAACCTGTGCAGCTCTGGTGAACTCCAAGCCCAGGAGGATTAAGGCAATGCTAGATAACAATGGTGCCCCTGCAAAATATTGACACTGGACACAGTTTTGACATGTTCACTTAGGGTGTACTCATTTTTGTTGCCAGTTATTTTGACAATAATGGCTATATGTTGAGTTATATTTAGAGGACAGTAAATTTGTACTTCTATACAAGCTGCACATTGACTACTCTAAAATATATCCAAGTTTCATTTGTGCATTTTGTCCCTTGAGAAATTGTACTAAAATGTTTGCTGAAATGTGAGGAGTGTACTCACTTTTGTGAGATACTGTATATGAGGTGTACATATAGTATGGGATGTCCTCTATAAGAACTGACCATTCATTTCTTCTACTTATTAGAAATGAGGTCTTTATAGCCCTCTAAAGTGTCATAATGTCCCATATCTCGAAGACACTGCAGTAAAATGGTTTTATATGAGGTGTACATATAGTATGGGATGTCCACTATAAGAACTGACCGTTCATTTCTGAGCCTGTCTCTCAAAAGTGTTCAGCAGCAGCGTCCCGACTCCCTACTAGTGAAACTTTAAGTTTATTTTCCTCACGAACAGTGCCGTTGTTACCTCGCTTCGCTTGTGAGAAATGTCGTGTACTTTTAAGTTGCTAAACTATTTACTGACAAAGTCATTAGTGTAGCACTAACAACATTAGCGTGTATGTTTTCATGTGTATAAACTGTGTGTCTGTGAGGGAGAGAGAGCGGGAGAAATAGAGTATGTGCTTTAGGTACATAATAAAATGTCATTTTGTCGTTTTTATCCCATTGCTTACTATATTTATGTATTTGGCCAGTGTCTTGTTGGTTTTGGTTGTATTGCTGTTGTAAGAACTTTTGAAATAACTGAAATCATTTGGCGAAGTGATATGGACATGTAATGCGGTCAAGAGAGCTGCCTGGAACTACGTTCGCCAGCCAATCAGATTCAAGCATTCAACGGCCCCCGTAGTATAATAGATTATAATAATATAGTATGATATTTTTGTATTTTAATGTTTAATCTTATCTTTATTACAGTAATTGTGAGTTTGGAACAATTCACCCTCAAGCATCAATCTTGATACAATATAATTGAAGCTGGCACAGGTATTGCAGAATTAATAGTAATATTAACATATAATACTAATAATCTATTATAGGTAACTTGAAGCTGGAACTGGATGATAGAGAGCTAATACTGTCAACGCTAATTGGTTCATAACACCACAAAGCCTAATTAGCATAGCATGTGAGCTACATAATACAGTACTTCAAATGTACTTTCACTGCATTTCCTTGCATCTCCAAATAATTTTTGGTTTATTACAAAATGGCTTTAACTTTCTGATTAACACTAAATGCAGTAAATTCATTTAGACAAGGGTTATATTTAAATTGCATTACAGGTAAAAATAATTCCACAATTTCTTCTGCATTTTCATTTTCTTTTGTGTTCTAGAGAAGGTATCAACATATATTTTGTCTCCGCTATTAACATGATTTATGGATGGAAGCAGAACTGTAATGATCCCTGATGTATTGTACACCGAAGCATTAGAAATGGCTTTTTTAAGGATTTGGCTACAATGAAATGTTTCATGACTTTTTTCTTTATTGTGTGACATAGACATTAATCATGTGACCAGACCACAAGATCTGTATGTAGCATAATAAAAATGCAAAGCGATTTTGAAAGAGATAGCCATAAACTGATCTAAATAATATTCCTAACATCAACTTAAAGAACATGTATATGCAGAACTGTTATTGAACATGTTCAAGAGCAGTTGTAAAGATTACAAAGCATTATGAAAATGACAAGAGAAGCTGTATGCATTGATTTGTGTAAGCAGCGTTCAGGAAGCATCATTTCTGGGTGTCACACAGTGCTGGTGGATCTGGATTGATTTTCTTCAGCTTCTCCGTGATAGACACATACTGCTTTTTCCTTTCCTCCTCAGAGAGCGAAGACGGATTGATCTCCAGGAATTTATATGCATCTTTAGACTGAACGCTGAAGACACCTTGAGCTCTCTGACAGCAGATACCAAATCTCGTCCAGTACTGAAAGATAAAAGGCATGCCACCATTAATCACATGTACTAAAATATATTTTATCATATATGGACATAATTGAACTAGTTTCAACTTCAATAATGAGATGCACTGATAAATAAATTAAAAATAACAACAACAAAAAAAACACTGCAATGACACAAGAAAAAAAAAATCTAAAAAACTAAAAAATCCTACATTTTTTTCATAATAAAGGGTTAGTTCAATGTAAACTACAGCTTTCAAAGCCAAGAATGGTTGAAAAGATATCATTAAAGTCATCCATGTGTCTCCAAAGATTTAACCTCAATTTTATGAAGCAATCTGAATGCCTTTTTTGATAGAAACCCCTCCTGTTGGTATTTGTTTATTCAGTTGATGCACAGGAGCCTGATGTCCCACATCTGATAGATTGAGAATTAGGCTGGAAATTCACCTATGGTTTCTATTACTAAATAACTCAAAAGCAGTAGAAATGTCTATGCCGGTGACTCCAAAATGTACAGTTAACCTGTAAACCCTTAATACATCCCAGAACATTTATCTTAGAGTAATAAAAATGATTTATTACACGCAATCAACGTAAAGAAAGATAAGGCAATCACAACAAAACGAAGGAAACCTTTTAACTGTACTTCACATTATGAAATAAAAATAATTCCCAAATGAATTTGTTGTATTGAGTCTCTTTTAAACCCAAACGACCCTTGTTTGCATGTATAAACAACAACGAGGAACCCTGATTGGTCGATGACGGTCTGTCTCTCAAACAGGGAGAATGTCCTCATTGGCTAAATATGAGACATCATTGTATCAGTATATATTACTGAAGTGCAACAACAGAAACATTTTACATTAATTGCTTTTGAAAACACACACGATCAATGAAACATCTTAATATATACGTTTTTCTTCAATTTTGAGTATGTTACAGAAATAATGTAATAATTGAATCAGTAGGGTATATGTCGAACGTCACTTGACCAAACCCAGAAAACAGGTCTCATCGCTTCCACTTGTCGGAGAACGTATTAATAGCAGTATTAAATAATGGCGATATCAGTGGACTTTTAAGGTAATCAGTTAAATTAGCTAGCTGTTTTTATTGTTGACGTTTTATTTGACTTTTATATATAAGTATTATTGAAAAGAATAATAATAAAAAAAAATGTATATATCAATCCACATATGTGATGGACATTGGTTATGATTATCTTTAGTGTCTACTTTGAAGGCATCTTGAGTAAAAAAAAGCTTCATATTTAACGGGGCATTTGCAAAACACGTGAACCGGAAGCAACGAGACCTGGTTGGCAGAATACGGAAGTCTGTTGCGCATAACCCCTATTCTAAATGTATTAAATGTGATAATGTGAAAAGCTATTCAGTTACTAGGCTACTAGTCAAAATAAAGTGTAAAATCTAAATTAAAGTGCATAACTTGTGATAAAATGTAGAAGTAACACAAAACAGGTGCCTAAAAAGGATATTATAGCCATGTACTGGGCATTACTGCCACAACGTGACTTGATCTGACTTGATTTTAATCTAACCCAATACATGACAAATTCCTACAGTTTGTTTTGTATTTAATTTACTTAAGTGTAGAATTTCAGTCTTGAAGTTACATAATTGTGCTCATTTGCACATGCAAATTAATAGCAAAGATAAATTAACATGTAAATAAAATAAAATCATAAAAGTGGATAAAAAAACACTGCAATGATACAAAAAAATAATAAAAAAAATCTTACATTTTTTCATGATAATTTTAAAGGGTTAGTTCAATGTAAACTCAGCCTATGCAACTACAACTTTCAAAGCCAAGAATGGTTGTAAAGATAACATTAAAGTCATCCATGTGTCTCCAAAGATTTAACCACAACACTGTAGTAATCAACTGTAATGACTTGATCTGACTTGATAGTCATGTTGTGTTTTGTCACCAGATGGTTTTAATCTGACCCAATACATGACAATTTCCTACAGTTTGTCTTGTATTTAATTTACAGAAGTGTAGATTTTCAGTCTTGAGGTTATATAAATATGCTCATTTGCACATGCAAATTAATGGCAAAGAAGATGAATAAACATGTAAATAAAATAAAATCATAAAAGTGGATAATGTTACAACACTACCATACTGTTTGTCTCCTCGGTCATTTCTGACCTGAACCACACGCCACTTTAAGGGCTCTTTGTTAATAAACTTTGTTTTTTGATTTGTCTTGAATAACAAACATGCTATGTACAACTGTGCATTTATTTTTATTTATTTATTTATTTTTTTCTCCTGTCACACGGAATTTAAAGTCGCACGGCATCCTCGTCTGATTCTAGTTAAGATGGTAATAAGTTTCAACGATTAGACACTAGCATCTTGCTTCAGATTACAAAACTCTTTCCTTTGGATTCTAGAAAATATTAGTATCAGCTGTACACTATTAATCAGAGTATATGATGAATAAACAAAATCAATATAGGAAATGAAAGTGAGAACTCAGAGTTCATGAAAGGCATAATCAAATTACATCAGGAACATTTACTCAACGTCTAACTTACCTTTCCTGCATCGTCAATGCAGCTCAGAAACTCATCCTTCATGTCCTCCATGTCAACGAGTTCCTCCCCAACAAAGGTTTCATCTTTCAACGTGTTCAGAATATCACCCACCTTCTCCCAAAACTTTTTCAGATCAATCAGAATTAGCTGGATTTGAGAAAGACACAGCTGGACTTCCTTCAGGTTGTCAGGACCGGGGATCTCACCTGGAATGATTTATGAGAGATCATTGTGAAGAACGTGTCAAGAGCATAACATGCATGCAGATGCATTTACTGTAATCATAGAGAGATTCTCACCCTTCATCTCATCAGATTTTTTCTCTTTTTTTTCTTCGGTCTTATTTTGTTCTTGATACACGTCATTGGTGGATGTTTTCACACTTTGGTTGTGTCGATCATACCTGAATAATACAGTGCATTTAATAAAAATAATTGAATACAGCGATGTGGTCTGGATTTCATTTGCATAAGACAAGACACTGAACAATTTTCTTAAAGAGGACACATTATTATGCACAAATATAATTCTATACAACAGTTCAGTAGGCACTTTCACACTGGGAGGAACGTTTTCATAGTTCCTAGAACTATTGGCGTTAGTTCCCAGTTTTTGGCGTGTTTGCACCGCAGGAACTACGAACGGTTTTAGTTGTAGGAATGCTGTTTAGGGGAACTACTTAGGAACTGTTGTGCATCACTGATCAATACAGCAGCGTTTGGTTTCTAAACAAATCAAAAAGAAGAGTGCTTACTAATGTAGAGAAGACCTTCCTTCTGTTCTTTTTTCATGCTCAAACAGTAACTTTACACATATAATTTATATATGATCTATACCTATATACATTGACACTTTTTACAAAAAATATATTACTGTTATGACCCAAAACATCTTGTGATCCATGACCCTGAATAGCAAATTATTTGAATACTTAAAAATAATCACCATCTATACAAACAAGACAACAACAACAAAAAAGACGACTTTGGACATCAAATTTACCTGCAATTATAAAATCACCCATGTGTTTCCCCTTTGAATTAAGTTGGCACATATTTGTTCCTATAAGATATTACTAATATTTTCACCTCTTCACTATGTCATCCACATGTGCTACGATGTCACCGATCCACTCTTTGGCTGTCATCAGGTACTTCACCGCCAAATCGTGGTTGTTCTTCTCCACAGCTTGTTTCAATATTGGAAACAGGGAGGTGACCAGGATGGAACTCGTGCCGACACACTACGAGAAAACATCAATCAACAAGTTAATCATGTGATAGACTAGTAAGTCATGACAATTCACAGTGACTACACAACCATAAACAGTTAAAAACATCATAACAGTATAGTAACTTCTGAAGTTATGTGACGCTGTCATGACTAATTGTGGTCATTTCTTATTTTCTAGTTTTCTCTTCCCGTTCTAGCTCGTTGTGACAAGTTTGAGTCCAAATATTGTCCGGTGCACCTGTGCTGCTTAGTTCTTCTGTTAGCTGTGCGTTGTTGTGTTGTCTTGTGATACAAAGCTGTCATGTTTAAGTTCAACAATTGGATTATTATTATCTGCATGTTTTCCACCCAATTCTATGGCTCGCCTCCTCTGCTGATTGTGTGTGGTATTCTAACTTTGCCTTCTCTGCACTTTCCTTCCTATGATGGCCTGAAGCAAGCTCTATCTGTGAATCCAGTCTTTGCTGATTTTGATGAATCTTTGGAATGACTCCTCTCAGTCCAGAGCATGGGCGTCGCTATTGGGGCTTTCTACTCAGCTCCCCCTAAAAATGTTGTGATTAACTCCATAAGCTATACACAAATTCACGATCACCTCAGTCCCCTTTAAATTTCATATTAAAATGGCAGCAGACTTCGATCTGCTTTTCCCCGTCTTTCAGTGTGTTCTTCAATCCGCAGACCGCGGCGGCACAGAGCGAGAAACAGAGGACAAGGTGTGTGTTTATCGATAGATTGTAATAATATCTGCATCTGTGCACTTCTTTGTCATAAATACAGTTTGATGTCATTTTGATACATGATGATACAAAATGTCATAGCTGCGTTCACCCCTCATCACATCACAGCTGTTTCCTCCAGCAAAAATGTAACGTTAGCCCTTGCACATATGAACACATGCTTTATAAAACTATCATGTTGCCATTTTCATTTGAAAATTTAACTTTCAGTATAAAACATATTACAGTGCATGTGGCATTAACTAGGCCTTCCATTCAGTCATGCTCAGAAATGATTAAAGACAGTGACAGAGAGCACCTTTTGAAAGTTAATCACAGCATCCACACAATCCACTGTCCAGCCTCATAGCTGAAGTGTTAAAGCAGGAAAGACTCTTTTAGAAGAAACATTTAAATCAGAGGGCTGATAGCTGACATTGATGGTTATGATGAATTAGGCCTCATACCTTCAGCAGAAGGGCTTCAGAGGATCCGAACAGCAGTTGTGTTTCAATAGCTTGATCTCTGATCACACGCTCCAGCTGTGGGAATCCTCCCAGACTCAGGAAAGTCAGATGATAAAGGAGAGCCGTTCGCTCCGCAGATGGAAGAAGATCCTGAATGAAATCCGCTCTCAATGTAGAGTTGTCATCAACAATCTCTGAAATATTTCAAACGTTTGTGATGGTTAACAACCTTTGCCATTCAATAGCTAATGGATGAAAAAGGATACTGTACAAATAAAAGGCTATTTTGGTTTGAACTTGTTTTAATTAAATCAATACACTCTAAAAAATGCTGAGTTGTTTTCAATCCATGGCTGGGTAACAGCAACCCAGCATAGGTTACATTTATAATCCAATGTGTGTTTTGTCCAATATTTACCCAGCCATGCGTTTACCCAACCACTGTCATAACATTTTAAAGGGAACTCACCCTATTTCCAAGACCCTGGTTACGCCTGTTATTAAGATGCATTTTGGTCAATTGGATCACAGGTGGACGAAGGAGACACGTACGTGTTAACACCTGCTGTCTCTTTTGTCCACTTTGAACCACTTCTGTCCTGATTTCTTGAAGGAGAGGATTTATGGGGGAGCAAATGAATGGGTGCATGCAATTTACATATAAACGTGACCGGAGACGGCAGAAAAACATACTGACAGCAGCGGTTTTCATTTCTGCAATGTGTGTTAGAAATCCGGAATGGTGAGAGAACGTGGCGGTTGGTACGTTTATCCTTTCCAAAACAAACTGTTATCTCTTAGCTGAAATGTTGAAATCCTGTCTGGCTTGCGCGCTTTCCATAATGTTTACGCGTTAAATCTGTAGGCGGACTTTTGTGGCTGTTTGAACACATTCGACCACATGAGTGTCTACACCATGAACACAATCCCGTCGAATGCGTTTTCGACTACCTCTGGAAGTGGTTGAAAGTGGACAAGCTCAAAACGTTTTACACCCCGTGTTTAGAGTCGTCCACTTGTGATCTGATTGACCAGGTGTAAACAGGGCTTGAAAAACCAGAAAATATTCCAAAATACTTCCTCTGTCGCCACTGGATTCACCATACGTTTTTAATGAACTCTTCTTTTCATACAGCTGCTTTGAAATGAATTATGATTTGTGAGATAAAGTTTAAAACATGCCAAAATTCATGTTTATATTGGGAACACAAACCTTTAAGAAACATATTAGATGCTGTCATTAAAACCCATGTTGTTGCAAAGGACACGTATCACATACTCGGGTTTATTACCTAGCGCAGTCTTCTGTAAAAATACTGAAAGAATCCTATAGTGTGGGAAGTCACTACATTTTAGAATTAGAAGACGACTCAGTAACACTTTATAATAACTTTCATTAATAAATCATCAACAAACATTATGTAATGCTTAACAGATCATTAGTTAATATATATTCACATATCTAGAAACATGAAATAATGTGCTTGTTAATTTTTACTAATAAATGTATTAAACATTACCTAACAATTACATTTCATGTAAATACAAATGCTTACAAATGTCATTAAACTTCTAATTTATTCATATAATCATGCACATCTTGAAAAACTACAAATAATTTTAACAGATGTTATACAATTATACAATGATTAAAAGCTTTTGTTAATGCAAAACACTTGCTGCTGTTGAGGTGTGATATGGGTATAAGGTTAGGGACAGGTTTGGTGCTATGGGTAGGTTTAAGGTTTGTAAGGGGTCAATTTGATTACTATAAGGGAACATGATTCAGTCTGTTTATATTACATTGTTTTGATAAATGAGAAATTTTCTTGAGTTTTTCCCCACCTGTTGATGTATATAATTCAAGGAATATTCTGTTTAATTCAACTCAATCGGCCTACACAGCATGAGACAAGAGATTGCTGTGTGTTTGTTTTCACTGAGACATCGCTAAACTACAACATCCTAGACTCCGCCATTCAGCTGCACGGGCTAACCTGCTACCGAGCGGATAGAGATTCATCACTGTCTTGTAAGACTCGCAGGGGTGGCTTGTGTGTGTGTATGTCAACAAAGAAACCTGTAGAAACACACTCTTTTTCTCTCTAAATGCACCAGACACTTTCTTATGAACACTCCATGTTACAAGGAAAACATAGCAATTCTGAGTGTGCTACACACACCCAGCAAACATGCCCACACTGTGTTTTGCCCATTGGTGGCCCACTGCGGGCTTGCCCACAGAAAACCCACTTGGGGCCCACTGTGGGTTAGCCCATGCGTGCCCACAGCGGTTTTGCCCTTTTGGGCACCAACGATGGCTTTCTGTGGGCAACCCCACAGTGGGATTGCCCACACAATGAGGGGCCCATTGCAGTTTGCTCATTTGGGGCCCTATGAGGATTTTCTGTGGGCAACCACAAAAAAAAACACCCGGGGCCCCTTGTTTTTTTGTTTTTGTTTTTTTTATCTACATGCAAATGTTGCACTAAAATTCGATTTCTGTGACAATGACAGTAAAATGAAAACAATAAATTGTCCATAACAAAAATGTAATATATTCAACATCCAATCAAATACTTAACTAAAACAGCACACGGTCAACAAGAAAACATGTTTGTAGCAGCTGTTTCCAGACAAAGTCAGACAGATTATATATTTTACCATATTACAGTAGTTCAAAAACCCAATTTGACCTCAACAGAACACCCTATATATATATTTACATTTAGTCAATAAGCAGACACTTTTATCCAAAGTGACTTACAAATGAGGACAATGGAAGCAATCAAAATCAACAAAACAGCAATAATATGCAAGTGCTATAACAAGTCTCAGTTAGCTTAACGCAGTACACATAGCAAGGTTTTTTTTCTCTAAGTTATATAATAAATAAAAAGAAAATACAGTGCCTTGCGAAAGTATTGAAACCCCTTTTTTTCACGTTTTGTTATGATGCAGCCTTATGTTAAACTGTTTTAAAACACATTTTAGGCTTATTAATAAGAAATGTGCATTGTGCACAAGTAATACTCCAAATAAAGTTTCATTAAAATTATCTGTCAGTAAATATGTTAATAGATTTGAACTATACTTAGTATTAAATACATGTATTTTAAATATCGTTGCTGTCGGGCGGAATCCTCGTATCTCCAAAACCATTATTTTTCAGGAAATTAAAAAAACTGCATATTTTTTGAGTTATTAAACATTGTATCGTTAAAGTTGGTATTATAACTTATATTGCTATCATATACTGTTGTGTACCAACATTAAGACAACATTTCCCCAAAATCATGTTTAATCGGAGATACGAGATTTATGATTTGGGAGCAGGGAGATACGAGATTACGCTGTCATTGATAAGAATGGTACAGACACGGACGCCGCAGCTGCCAGCAGTGTTCATCAGAGTCTGCGGTCGCGTTCAGCCTTTTGACAAGAGACAAGGCTTTAAGAGCTAATCAAAGCTAATGATTGTGGTTACATACATCTTCCTAAACTCTATTTTAAACGTTACAGCTATGAGTGATGCAATACCAAAATAAAACGATAAACTAACTAGGCTGTCTAATAGGCGGAAATTAATCTGCACGCAAACGAAGTCTGCGGTCGCGTTGAGACTTTTGACAAGAGAAAAGGCTTCAATAGTTAACCAAAGCTAACGACTGTGGTTACATACATCTTCCTAAACTCATTTACCTCAGAGGACGTGTTGCTCGACGAGGATTCGTTGCGACTTTCAATCTTGAGGAGCAGGGACGAGCAGAGAGTTCCTCAGGGGCAGGGGCTCAAATGTAAAATAGGGACAATGTAAAAAAAATATATATATATGTATATATATATATATATATATATATAGGTCAAAAGTTTGGATACATTACTATTTTATATTTTTGTAAGAAGTCATTTATGGTCATCAAGCCTGCATTTATTTCATCAAATTTTTAATATACTTTAAAATACATTTTATGCAATTCTGATTTATTATCAATATTGGAAACCTGTGATACTTTTTTCAGGATTCTTTGATTAATAAAAAGTTTAAAAAGCACAGCATTCATTTAAAATATATACAGTGGGTACGGAAAGTATTCAGACCCCCTTCACTTTTTTCAATTTTGTTATGTTGCAGCCTGATACTACAATTGTTTAAATTAATTTTTTTCTCATTAATCTACACCCTGTACCTCATAATGATGAAGTGAAAACAGAATTTTAGAAATGTCTGTAAATTTATTAAAAAGAAAAAACTGAAATATCACATTTACATAAGTATTCAGACCCTTTGCAACAACACTTGAAATTTCGCTCAGGTGCCTCCCATGTCTCTTGATCATTGCAGAGATGTTTCTACACCTTGATTGGAGTCCGCCTGTGGTAAATTAAATTGATTGGACATGATTTGGAAAGGCACACACCTCTCTGTAAAAGGCCTCACAGCTGATAATGCATATCAGAGCGAAAACCAAGCCACGAGGTCAAAGGAACTGCCTGCAGAGCTCAGACACAGGATTGCATTGAGGCACAGATCTGAGGAAGGCTACAAAAAAAATCTGCTGCACTGAAGGTTCCCAAGAGCACAGTGGCTTCCATAATTCTCAAATGGAAGAAGTTTGGCACAACCAGGACTCTTCCAAGAGCTGGTCCCCAGCCAAACTGAGCAATTGATGGAGAAGGGGCTTGTCTAGTTTGGTGACCAAGAACCTGGTGGTCACTCTAGTTGAGCTCCATGATCATATATGCAGATGGGAGAAACCTACAGAAGGACAAACATCACTGCAACACTCCACCGATCTGGGCTTTATGGCAGTGTGGCCAAACTCAATCCTCTCCTCAGTGAAGACACATGAAAACACACTTGGAATTTGCAATAAAGCACCTAAAGGACCCTCAGACTCTGAGAAACAAGATTACCTGGTCTGATGAACCTCAATTCTAAGCATCATGTTTGAAGGAAACCGGCTCTTCTCATCACCTGCAGAGTACCATCCCAAAAGTAAAGTGTGGTGGTAGCAGGCTCATGCTGTTGGGCTGTTTTTCAGCGGCAGGGACTGAGGAACTCATCAGAGTAGAAGAAAAGCTCAATGCACCAAAATATTGAGATAGCCTTAATGAAAACCCAGTCCAGGGCATTCAAAACCTCAGACTGGGCCGAAGGTTCACCTTCTAACATGACAATGACCCTAAGCACACAGCCAAGGCAACACAGGAGTGGCTTAGGGACAACTCTGTGAATGTCCTAGAGTGACCCAGCCAGAGCCCTGACTTGAACCCTATCGAACATCTCTGGAGAGACCTGAAAAAGGCTGTCAACAGACGGTCCCCATCCAACCTGACCGAGCTTGAGAGGATTTGCAAAGAAGAATGGCAGAAATTCCCCCAATCCAGTTGTGCAAAGCTTGTTGCGTCATACCCAAAAAGACTCGAGGCTGTAATTGCTGCCAAAGGTGCTTCAACTAAGTACTGAGTAAAGGGTCTGAATACTTATGTAAATGTGATATTTCAGTTTTTTTCTTTTTAATAAATTTACAAACATTTCTAAAATTCTGTTTTCACTTTGTCATTATAAAGGACAGAATGTAGAGTAATGAGAAAAAAAAAGAATTTAAACAATTGTAGTATCAGACTGCAACATAACAAAATTGAAAAAAGTGAAGGGGGTCTGAATACTTTCCGTACCCACTGTATTTTGTAACAATATACATTGAAAAGCTTGAGGTTTTGAATAAATGCTGTTCTTTTTATTTTTTTTTTGTCAATGAACCCCAAAAAAGGTTCCAAAAATAAATAAATAAATAAGCAGCACAACTGTTTCCAATATTGATAATAAATCAGCATATTATATCTGAAGGATCATGCACCGAAGACTGGAGTAATGATGCTGAAAATTCAGCTTTGATCACAGAAATAAATGATATTTTAAAGTATATTAAAATAGATAAACATTCTTTTAAATTGTAATAATATTTCACAATATTACAGTTTTTCTGCATTTTTGATAAAATAAATGCAGGTTTGATGAGCATAAGACACTTTCATAATGCTGCATAATTATCAAAAATGGTAATATGATAAAATCCTTTCATGTCACCATTTCGCCAGCCTACACTTCACATAATAGGCCTGTAGGTGGCACTTGGGCTTCATTAATTATGATAGTTTCATGAAATAGTAAACGGTGCTTCATACACAAGCATCCATTTTCTCAGCGATGCAATTTGATTTATAAAATGAGACAAACCGAAGATCCAGATCGCTCTACAAATAAGTTTGTCTGCCCCATGTCATTTTCAACCGATTTATGAATAAGAACGGAAAATGTCTGCTCCAATTCACATTATTGTCCAATGAAATGTGTCAGATCATGAATGGTTGGTGTATTATACATGACAAACGGGCATTGATGAATTATGTAATATTCTCTAAACTATATAATATATGGATTTTTTATTAAATCGACACACTAACTTTGATTACTGATGGGGAAAAAAAAGTTTAAAATGTTGTTTGGTTTATTTTCTTTCCTTCCCGTCGATCTGAAAGAACCATATATGCTTGAGAGCCTAGGTTTCAGGACAGACTGTGGAATATCAGTCAGTCGAGCAAAACACACGCAACCCATAACAGCCTCAGATTGACAGATATCTAAAAATAAACAGGAATTTTCCGACTTTTGAGCGATTGGTTACCGTTTTGTGCACATTGTCATGTTAATTATAATTCAAATTCATTTTGTTTTATTGACTACAATAACATTGCTATTTGTCTGAGAGGTTCACGTTTGAATAATTTTGATAAAGGGCAGAGGCTTGAGCCCCCAAAGCCCCCCCTTCTGCACGTGCCTGTTGAGGAGACATAAAGCCCCGAGTCTCCGGCGGAGTGAAGAAGTGGTGGAGTTACGAGACTTCTCAGACCGTTTAAGTGTCCAATGGAGTTAAGAGATTTGCGCTCAAGCTATTTTCAACACTTTAGATTGGTTATTAATTTGTAAAAATAACAGACCCACGTGGAGACTGACCAATAGCATAGATTTGTGAAAAAATATGAAATTGACAAAATTTGGACATACGAGGTTTCCGCCCGACAGCGACGATATATTACTTTTTTTTACTAGGGTAGTCATTTGGTTTGAGTTTGAAAGGTCACTACGAAGTACCATAAAAAAAAAAAAAAAATACAACAAAATTGTCTGGCTTTAATGATAATTACAATTTACATATGATTTATATAATTATAATATGATTCATATTATCATTACTCCATTACACACAAGCACTTTTAGTTTAACAATTATTATAAAGCATTTATTTAAATTAATATAAACAGATCATATATAATATAAATAAGTGGTAGAATCAATAGATAAGCCAGTTTTAAAACTCCACTAAACTCGATTTATACTCATTGGTAATTTATGTGTGCTGAGAGATGAGCGGAGGGACAAAATCTAAAGCTAAAAGAAACCCTGAAAAGCAAGGCAAAGACTCTAATCGAACAGAGACAGACAACATGCAAGGAGTAGAAGATGGCGATCAGGAAACCCATAAGAACCCATGGTAACGCGGGTGTCACAAACACTGGTGATTATCTGGAAAGGTCTTTTTAAAGCATTATCCCTCACTTTCAACTCAGGAAGTCCCTAAGTGACATATAATGAACACCCAGGTTCAGTCATGTGACAATGTGTGCATTTTTTGTTGCCATGGCAACATTTCCAAAATGGTGTCCTGTCTGGTTAGCACGTTGCAGTGTCAGCAATTTTTAAAAACCTTTGTTTTTGTTACAAAAGGTATGTTTCAACCCATGCAACAAATTGATATAAAATTAGTTACAAAGATATTGTGGTGACATATGTCACATCGGGCTTTTAATTAATTTAATTATAAAAGTAGGTGGAATTTTGATGTGACGTATTTGTCACATTAATAAAAATGGTAATGAGCTACTCAATTAATTTAGCTGATTCAATTATTTTAGTGTTATATATTTTCTGCTGCTCATTTCAAAGCATATTTTAACAAATCTATGTGTATGTTTAACATGTTGACCCCCAGTGTAAGGTTGTTTATTTTTATTCAATTTGCACATTTCTGAGTTGTGGAAAAAAAAAAAAAAAAAAAAAAATCAAAAAAATTTATTTCTGGTTAAACTATATACCTGAAAATAGAGGTCTGCGCGGGACTGTTTGTTTAGTCCCGCTCCCGCGAGGTTTTATTCCGCACCCACCCGCTCCCGCGATATATTCACTCTTTGTTCACCCGCTGTCCGCTTAGAATAATTTTCTTCCCGACCCGACCGTTCCTGCTAAATTTAGATCTCATTTCCAGAATCTCACATTTAAATTTCCTCTACTAAAAGAAAGAGAGATAGACTAACAAATAAACGTGTAGTCTGCACAAAATTGTATTTGTTATTTTATTCGTCTTGTCAAGATACAATTCGTTTAACATTTACAACAAAATAGGAAAAAGCAGGTTGACAGGTTGACAAGGTTGTACAAAAATAGCCTATTGGTTATTTTATTCGTCTTGTCAAAATACTAAAGTTTAACATTTTGCTGTTAACTCAGTAGGAAAAGTGTCGCAGAGAAAAATAAATAAATAAATAGGACATCTGTCATTTAAAATTATAGGCTAAGCAAAATATAAACAAAACCGAGTTGAACGTTATTCAAGGACAGCGCACCCTCACTTTGCTCCATCCTTATTCTGCTCTGTCACTCATCGACAACCTGCATGTTCTGTCACCACCGGTAGGCTACAACCTGCTCTGAGGACTATTATGCACATGCTGTGTGCACATACCCCGCAAATGAAACGTGTGACGCAGAGAGCGCTGGTTCATGCCTGCAGCGCGTGCATAACAGTCCTGAGTGCAAGCTGTACCAGTGGTCAATGAGAGTAAAGCATATGCTGTTCTGAAAGGACGTTGAGAACAGGATATTGTTAAACCGCCCGCTCCCGTTCAAATTACACCAGAGTTACCGACCGCTATTTATTCGGGAATTTAATCCTGTGTCGCAAGAAATCTGGTCGGGTCCCGCGGGAGAGCCGCAGGAATGCAGACCTCTACCTGAAAAGGTAGAATTTTGATATGTTACAAAATAGTTGTTGTAAAATTTAATGGTCACAGTTATGTGGTTTTGAAATATGTTGTGGCAAAGTAAATAAAATAATAAACTATATTACTTCTGAAAAAGGTTTTTGTTTTATCTTCCCAGAAAAGTAATCATTTTCATATATGTTGTGGAAAAGCAAATAAACAAGAAAAAAACTGTTATTTAGCAAAAAATATATAAAATTAATTTTTTACAGTTGAGAAATAAACACCCAATGTCATATATATGTAACATTACAGATCTTTCACAAGGAGGGGTTGTATTTCAAAAACAACTGCAGAAACATGTTATAAGTGGTCCATTTGGTCTGTTTTATATACCCCATAATTTTCCTATAAGGAGAAATTGGTCTGGGTTCTTATGGATTAAACAGTATAAGTAAGCAGATATACGGGGATTTTGCAGCGAGCTGAAAGTGGAGCTCATTACGTTTAAAGATGAACTCAAGACTCCGATGAAACGCGAATTAGAGGAATTTAAGGAGGACATAAATCAGAAAATGTCACTAACAATACAAGAAATAAAGGAACAAGTGAAGTGACGTGGCCAAGTATGGTGACCCATACTCGGAATTTGTGCTCTGCAATTAACCCATCCAAAGTGCACACACACAGCAGTGAACACACACACACCGTGAACACACCCCCGGAGCAGTGGGCAGCCATTTTTATGCTGCGGCGCCCGGGGAGCAGTTGGGGGTTCGGTGCCTTGCTCAAGGGCACCTCAGTCGTGGTATTGAGGGTGGAGAGAGCACTGTACACTCACTCCCCCCACCTACAATTCCTGCCGGCCCGAGACTCGAACCCGCAACCTTTAGGGTACGAAGCCGACTCTCTAACCATTAGGCCACGACTTCCCAAAATTTTTTTTTTTGAAGGAAGGAAGGGAAGGGGAAGTGGTGTGTGGCCAAGTATGGTGACCCATACTCGGAATTTGTGCTCTGCATTTAACCCATCCAAGTGCATACACACAGTAGTGAACATACACCTGGAGCAGTGGGCAGCCAATGCTGCGGCGCCCGGGGAGCAGTTGGGGGTTTGGTGCCTTGCTCAAGGGTCTCACCTCAGTCGTGGTATTCCCTGCCGGACCCGAGACTCGAACCCACGACTTTCGGGTTACAAGCCCGACTCTCTATCCATTAGGCCACGACTGCCCAAGGTGCAAGATGCAAAGGTTGTCGCGTGTTGAAGAAATGGAGTGCTGGAGCTTCGAGACTGACGGCCTACTACAGGATTTTATACAAGAACACAAAAAGATGAAGGAAAAACTGACTGACCTCGAGTCGCAGTCCAGAAGGAATAACCTGCGCATTTTCGGAGTGCCAGAGGATGCAGAGAAGGGGTCTGTTAGTCAGTTTGTTGAACTCATCCAGCGGGAACTCGACATTGACACAGACTGTCAAATTCAGCGGGCGCACAGGGCTCTGGCACCGAAGCCTAAAGCAGATCAAACCCCGAGGACCATCGTCGTAAATTTTTTTACAATACAATACGAAAGAGAAGGTCCTGAGTAAAGCCTGGAAGAAGAAAATAATCACACTCGGAGAGCAGAGAGTTTTCTTCAATCACGATGTAGCATCTGCTTATGATCATTGATGGTCGTTGGGACTTTATGTCCTAAGAGATCCTTTTAGCCTCTTTACATTTGCATATAATTCACAGACCTGGCCCCACATTCTACCTTTATATGGGTGCTAAATTGCCAATGGTTGTCCCCCACTATCTAGAAGTGGCTAAACAAATCAACTCTCTGTTCTCTCCATCGGACTTCAAACACATTCCAAAGAGAACTAAATGAACCTCGGTACCAAGCACCAATGGCCTGGCTGACCAGTGGACTACCTCCACGATTACAATACACATAACACACACACACACACACATAGAGACATTTTCTTTATTTAGACTATAGTTAACCAGTTACAGGAAAACCAGATAAAACTTCTCCCACACCCAAAAAGGGTTCGTCTCTTTACTTTCGGTTCCCTGGAGACACACATATCACCTTGGAAATCTCGCAGCTCCCCTTCTGGGGGGAGTCCGATCTTCTGGCAATTTTAAGTTCAGCAACTTTGTCGATTCACTTCGGACCAATCAACCCATGGCTGGAATGACGAAGCTTTCACTCATAAAAGAATTCATAAGGAATTTACGCTTTATACACGCAGCAGGACAGTTTACTCAGCACCAACAAAACCAATGCAAGTAATCGCTTGTTAACTGTTTAGATGCGGTTCTAGGCTTCGACCCCTTTTAATTAAGGTGATGTGATTCTCTGATGGTTCTTAACAGGTTGTGGTTAGCTGATGTGTAAATACTGCACACTACCTTACATAATCACGTATGTTTCACGCAGCACTTTTATAAAATACACAGTAATTATATACAGTATGTTGTGTTTTAGATTTTACTATTATTATGAACACCAGTAATAGAATCTGCAAACTTAACACTTTAGCCTAATCAAATACTTAATTACTTACTACTAATAAGTACTTAATTACTTATAATTAATTCCTGTACCAATTAGAATGACAATTATTACAAAAATGGTTTTCTATAAAATGGCCAGAATCAGGCATAACAGTAAACATTTCATATGGCTGAATAAAGCGCTATTGCTTGATTTGGCAGACAGAGGACTGCATAAAAGACGTATTTTTTGAGACCGTGCAGACTTGCTTGCAGAGAATGATGACTGTTTGATTAGTCGTTTCAGACTACCCGGACCACTTCTTTTGTATTTTTGCAATATATTGGAGGCCAAACTCAGAAGGGAAAACAGAAGATCCCACAGCATTCCTGCACAATAGCAGGTGCTGTCCGTGCTTGGTTTTTTGGCAACAGGAACATTCCAGCGGGAGATTGCAGACAGGTCAGGGATATCTTAGTTATTCACGAGTCGCATCATCCCAGATGTTCTTGACGGCCTAATACGACTACTGCCTCAATATATAAAATTCTCCTATAACCTGGTCCATCAGTTGGAGGTGAAGCAGAGATTCTTTGCAATTGCAAACCTGCCAAACATCTTCGGGGCAATTGACTGGACACATATTCGCATCAAGGCGCCATCAAATGATGCATTTGCATTTCTAAATAGGAAAAACTATCATTCCATCAATGTGCTACTAATTTATGATGCTAAATGTGCACTACTTAATGTAGTGGCCCACTGGCCGGGTGGAACCCACGATAGTTTCATCCTTTGGAGCAGCTCAGTTGGCAGACGTTTGGACAGTGGTGCAGTTGAAGATGGATGGCTAATTGGTATGTAAACCCTGTTTTTATAAATAATTGTTGGCCTATTTTAATTCTTCCCTCCCCCCTCACACTTAGGTGACAGTGGTTATCCCCTGACACCATGGCTTATGACCCCTTTGATAAATCCCCAAAGCCGGCAGGAGCAGGCATACAGTGAAGCACATGCAAAAACTCTGTCAGTTGTTGAACGCACAAACGGGATCTTAAAGGGACGCTGGCGATGTTTGGACACATCAGGTGGTACACTATTATACAGACCAGAAAAAGTTAGCAAAATAATACTGGCCTGCTGTGTTCTACACAACATTGCCATGGAACATGGTCTGCCAGACCCAGAGGATACATTTATACCCGAGCGTGGTATGGTGCCTCCAAGGTCGCCTATCCGAAACATGGTCATACCTGTGGCTGCAGTTGCAAAGCGACAGGAACTAATTCAACATTTCTAGGGGTGTATGTATGCGATTAAAAACAAGCACACAAAATAGTTTCTGTAAACTTTATTTTTTATGTTTAATTACGTCAAATATTTCTCGGATACTTGTATTTATTCCTTTTAACATGTCATTTAATGCCAACAGATTCACAAATTTTGTCTTGCTTATCCAGCACTTCTTGACATAAAACCGTCTGTGCAGAGCCAACACTGCGGGATGGTGTGGAATAGGCTACCGGTCCAGGTGCCGTAGGATGAATGGGTCTGGTTGCCGCTTCAGTGGTCTCATGGCTGGACACAGTTGGCATTTGTCTGTCTTTACAAAGAATAAAATAAAATAAAAAATCAGCTGAAAAGTGCATTTCCTCTAAAATTATTATATCTCTTAGTGTTAACACTTTCAAATTGATCAAAATGCTTTAATAAAACTGTAGCCTTACCATCTGATTGTGGCGAAGTGTTTTCCTGCAAGGGAGGTTCATCACTGCCCCCATCAGGAATTATACCCGACAGAGAGGGTTCACCAATTCGTCGCCTTATAATTCTAAGGTTCTATCTGTATTCTGAGCAATTTTGAAATATTGAGCTTCAAACCTTTTGCATTCCATAGACTTCTGTAGATAGAACCCTTTTTGTTTTCTAAAAAAAGGCCCAAAATGTACACAGCTTACAAAAGAAACACCACATAATGTAAATAAATTGTCACAGAATAAGAATAACTCCATTTGGACAAAAATGTCAGATAATTCTAAGGTGACGAATTATACTGATGATGCGTTAATCGCATGCAGATTCGCTCAATGATGATGACGGTCCTCCTCCTGTTTGTATACGATTTTATCGAAATGAAGTAATGCGTTTTTTGCAGTCAAGCTTCATGTCGAACCATTTCCTTTTAACTTCCGGGACAGGTTGATTAACAGATGGAACTGCATTAACAGCATCTGTAATGTGCTGCCAAGCTTCCTTTTTTTTTTTTTTTAGGACCTGATACTCCAGTATGTACGCTTGAAAATAAAATGTTGCGTTTTGAATGCACTTCCGATATTAAAACTTCAATTTCTGCATCTGAGAAATTCTTCTTTTTCATTCATTTTGAGAAGGCATTATGAAATCTTTATTTTCGTTTCATAATATGATGCCCATATATAGTTGTCAGTCGGAATTCATAGGCGGGGATTATGCTAATTGTGAATGAGCATGCACGAGTGCCCTATTTATGAATGATTGGAATTCATTAACATACACGTTTAACTATCAAATTGGACGTTTACAAAGCATTTGTGAATCCGGAGGAGAGTTTTCGGGAAGGTCCGTTTTACACGCAAATTACTCGGAATTTACTCCTATATTTACGAATGTTTCATGAATGAGGCCCAATGTGTGTAAGTTTATGTCTATAGATGTTGTATGTTCCCCTGTAGTGTAGTTTAATAAACATCCATATGTATTCACGCTTGGTTGTCTGTCTGCTGCTCACAGAACGAGGTCACTTTAACGTTCCGGTTTTGTTACATGCTCTGTGAGCAATGTAAGGAAATTATTTTTCATGGCAAGAGAAATAATTTTCCTTAGAGTCAATAGATGATTAAAACTGTCCGTACTGCGGATGAACAAATCATTTTATTGTACTATCAATGCTACAATTAATTCCTGAAGATGAAATGATTAATTATATTAATTAATTATGATTAATTATGTTCATCTCACATTGAGCCAATTTGCAACAACGACTACCCTTCGGCTGTGGTGCAGCAACACAATTCATACGTTAAAGCCAAGAAAATCCTGAAAGAAGCGGGGATCCGCTTTCAGACCCCATTTACTAAGATGATAGTCCACTGGGATAATGGAGTAAAAATGTACGACGAAGCGAAAGAAGTGGAGGAAGATCTGCGCGATAGAGGATTTCACGAGTTCACACTTGCATATAATAAATATAATAAAGTTCATGCATATTTGGCGTGGTGTCCGAGGGGAGCTCCGAGCTCGGAATTTAGGCTCGAACCCAGATTACCCCCCTACAGTTTAGGACAGGAATAGTTGTAAGAGCGGAGAAGGGGTGGCGGAGGGATGCTGCAAAACTGCCAATGAACAGAGGTAAGTCTGCTGTGTATATATACACGCCTCTTATCTTGCTAACTGGGTTGATTACTGATTGTTCTCTTCTCGTGTTAATTAGAAATTATCTGAACGTGCTCCTCCCGAACTTTAATAAAACATCATATAAAGTGGCTGATTCCGAAGATGCAGATGGCCCCACAACGTTACTGGAACGACTTGAGACAAGGAAAAGTTTGACATGGCAGCGGGTCACCAGAGAACGGAGAGCAGAGGCAAGAAGAAGGGCACGGAAGTGGCTAGAGGATTTGACGAAAAAACCCGGTGAATTTGTAAGAGACCCTCTATATGACGACGTGAACAAGGGACTAATACATTAAGTTAAGGGGGAGCAATCAACGTGAGTGACGATCGAAATTCACCTTGTAAAATAATTCAAATAATACAGTAAGGGGCTTTTATGTATGTGCTTGACTTAATGGGAGATATGGACATTGAAGAAAGTACAGTATATCTAGGTATGGGTGCAATAACCTATAATAGGCCGCACCTCATATCTAGAAGAGGGCCCTCTGTTCAGCTGAGGCTTTCTCCCTCTATGGAGACAGTGACTCAAACCCCTAAGTTGTGGGTGAACATTCCCAAATGGAGGTCAGTTGATATCCTTTCAGTTAATTTAAATTGTTTTGATTTATGTAAAAGTTGTTCATACTTGTTCAAATGTTAGCCAATGGGGTTATCATTCAGAGAGGATTGTTGTTGAGAGAAATAAATAAATGCAGGAGAGGGACATTGAGATAATGTCTTTGAATGTTAACGGATTGGGGAACCCAGCCAAAAGGTCTAAAGTAATAGCTAAATTGAAAAAGGAAAAGAAGCATATCTTCTTGTTGCAAGAAACACACTTGTCAAATGAGGAACAAGAAAAACTAAAAAAAAAAAAAATTGGTTTTAATGTCTTTTATAGTTCATGCCCAAACCGTTGTAGGAGGGGAGTAATTATTTTAATTTCAAATGGTGTCAATTTTGAGTGTCAGAAAGAAATAATGGATAAAGAAGGGAGATATGTTATCGTTAAAGGAACAATTAATAACAACACAGTAACCCTTGTGAATGTTTATGCCCCACCGGAAAGCAATAAACAACATTTCAAATTATTATTTGATATTGTAGCTAAGGAAATGGAGGGGGTTTGTATATGTGGAGGAAACATAAACATTGTGCTAAACCATGATTTGGATACCACAAGCCATAAAAGAAACAAAAAACATAACAAAATTCATGAATCACATATGTACAGAAATGGGACTTATAGATGCCTGGAGGGAACTACACCCATTAGAGAAGGACTAGAGTCACTACTCTGCCACGCATTCTGTATACTCTAGAATAGATTACTTTCTCTTACAAGAGGAAAACAGACACAGGATACAGCAATGTCGAAGTGGGGTAGCTAATGTATCAGATCATAGTGCTATCTACAGGTGCATCTCAATAAATTAGAACGTCGTGGAAAAGTTCATTTATTTCAGTAATTCAACTCAAATTGTGAAACTTGTATTAAATAAATTCAATGCACACAGACTGAAGTAGTTTAAGTCTTTGGTTCTTTTAATTGTGATGATTTTGGCTCACATTTAACAAAAACCCACCAATTCACTATCTCAACAAATTAGAATACTTCATAAGACATTTTTAGTGAATTGTTGGCCTTCTGGAAAGTATGTTCATTTACGGTATACGTACCCAATACTTGGTAGGGGCTCCTTTTGCTTTAACTGCCTCAATTTGGCGTGGCATGGAGGTGATCAGTTTGTGGCACTGCTGAGGTGGTATGGAAGCCCAGGTTTCTTTGACAGTGGCCTTCAGCTCATCTGCATTTTTTGGTCTCTTGTTTCTCATTTTCCTCTTGACAATACCCCATAGATTCTCTATGGGGATCAGGTCTGGTGAGTTTGCTGGCCAGTCAAGCACACCAACACCATGGTCATTTAACCAACTTTTGGTGCTTTTGGCAGTGTGGGCAGGTGCCAAATCCTGCTGGAAAATGAAATCAGAATCTTCAAAAAGCTGGTCAGCAGAAGGAAGCATGAAGTGCTCCAAAATTTCTTGGTAAACGGGTGCAGTGACTTTGGTTTTCAAAAAACACAATGGACCAACACCAGCAGATGACATTGCACCCCAAATCATCACAGACTGTGGAAACTTAACACTGGACTTCAAGCAACTTGTGCTATGAGCTTCTCCACCCTCCCAGCAGGCACCAGACGTCTATGTAACGTCAGGTTGACATTGGACATGACGTCGTACAGATGTTGCATTTTGGTTGAAAATGAATGAATGAATGAATGAATGAATGAGGCATTTATATGAAAATCGGGTTGACGTCAATATTTGACATCAATTTGACATTGACTTAACATTGGATTTTGGTTACACAACCTAAAAACAACAAAATCTCAACGTCAGCTGACATCGGTATTGGACATCAATTTAACATTGACATTAGAAGTTGAATTTACATTGGATTTTGGTCACCCAACGTTACAACCGAAACGTAACCAAATATCAACGTCTTATGACGTTGTGTGCCTGTTTTGTGCCTGCTGGGCTTTCTCCAGACTCTAGGACCTTGGTTTCCAAATGAAGTACAAAACTTGCTCTCATCTGAAAAGAGGACTTTGGACCACTGAGCAACAGTCCAGTTCTTCTTCTCCTTAGCCCAGGTAAGACGCCTCTGAAGTTGTCTGTGGTTCAGGAGTGGCTTAATAAGAGGAATACGACAACTGTAGCCAAATTCCTTGACACGTCTGTGTGTGGTGGCTCTTGATGCCTTGACCCCAGCCTCAGTCCATTCCTTGTGAAGTTCACCCAAATTCTTGAATCAATTTTACTTGACAATCCTAATAAGGCTGCGGTTCTCTCGGTTGGTTGTGCATCTTTTTCTTCCACACTTTTTCCTTCCACTCAACTTTTTGTTAACATGCTTGGATACAGCACTCTGTGAACAGCCAGCTTCTTTGGCAATGAATGTTTGTGGCTTACCCTCCTTGTGAAGGGTGTCAATGATTGTCTTCACACCAAGCCGACGCCAACAAACTAGTGGCGACGAAAGCAGACTGCGGGGTCGGCTCACGTCTGGGTCCAAAGTTGCCCTGACACACCAAGCTGACGCTCGACACCCGATGGCCAAGTAGCATGTCCGTTCTGTGCCTTTTCTCGCGCACTAGTTCTCCAGCTGAACAGCCAATCAGAATGATCAGATGGCCCGACTGACCGACGAGCTCCGACGCTGATTCAACATGTCGAATCGGCCGAAAAAAAAGCCGACGATGACCAACTTCAGACGACGGCGCGGAACACACTGAGAAAACTTAGTCGACCGACGAACAAAAACTGCCCGAAGGCCGACCGTCGGCTTGGTGTGTACCGGGCTTTCTGGACAACTGTCAGATCAGCAGTCTTCCCCATGATTGTTTAGCCTAGTGAACCAAACTGAGAGACCATTTTGAAGGCTCAGGAAACCTTTGCAGGTGTTTTGAGTTGATTAGCTGATTGGCATGTCACCATATTCTAATTTGTTGAGATAGTGAATTGGTGGGTTTTTGTTAAATGTGAGCCAAAATCATCACAATTAAAAGAACCAAAGACTTAAACTACTTCAGTCTGTGTGCAATGAATTTATTTAATACACGAGTTTCAGAATTTGAGTTGAATTACTGAAATAAATGAACTTTTCCACGACATTCTAATTTATTGAGATGCACCTGTATGTGAGGATCTCTCTGGGTGAAAAAAAAAGAAACATGCTGTGGAAATTAAATCTAGGAATATTAAATAAAATAATAATTGAACAAATTTGGATGGAAATAAAAAGATATTTAGCGGAAAATAACAACGGTGAAGTGGACCCCTCCATATTATGGGATGCACTGAAGGCAGTGATTCGAGGACAATTAATATCTATTACAAGCACTTTTAAAAACTAAAGGGTAGCTCATTATGAAAACCTTACTTCAGAATTAAAACAATTGGAGCTTAAACAAACATAATGTGAACAAAGAGGTGATGGCTCACATTGGAGAATTGAGAAAGGAAATTAACAGCCTATTACAAAAAAGGCAAGATTTTTTAAAACAAACTTATGAAGCAGGACCAAGGGCAGTTAAATCATTGGCAAGGCGAATGCAAAAGCAACAAATTAATAATTTAATCTCTAAATTACGCGATCCCAAACCAAATCAGATTAAATACGATCCAAAAGCTAAAGTATTTTTAATAATTATTATGAAAAACTATACAAACAGACCTCTGTAATGAATAGAACAAAAGTACTAGAATTCCTTAATACATTAGATCTGCCCTCTGTTGGTGATTTACAAAATAAAGTTTACCTGCAGAAATAACCACTGAGGAGTTACAACAAGCCATGAGTAAACTAAAGTCAGGCAAAGCACCAGGGAGTGATGGATTCCCTTCAGAGTGGTACAGAATTTTTAATAAAGAACTGATGCCATTGCTAATGGACACCTTCAACTGGGTCATAAAAGGAGGAAAAAAAACAGGGAACACTGTCAAAATTATAGACCTATATCACTCCTTAATACAGATTATAAAATGTATGGTTATATTTTAGCATCCAGAATACAGTTGTTCTTATCAGATAGATGATTTGATAGATGAGGACCAAAAAAGTTTGGTTAAAGGTCGACAAACATATGAAAATATTAGAAGAACTCTCCATATAATAGATAGGGCTCATCGAAATAAACTACCTGTTGCCCTAATCAGTCTTGATACTGAGAAGGCCTTCGACAGGGACTTTCTTTACTTATCACTAGAAAAGTTGGGTTTTAACGATAAATCTATCCAGTGTATAAAGTCAATATATCAAAACCCAACTGCTAGAGTGAGAGTAAATGGGTCTCTATCTGAAAGATTTCACCTGGAAAGAGGAACTAGGCAAGGCTGCTGTCTTAGTCGTTCTCTCTTCGCCATCTATATAGAACCACTGGCTCAATTAATCAGACAGCATTTGTTGATACCAGGGGTGGAAATCAATGGTATAGAACATAAAATCAGTCTGTTTGCAGATAACGTTATGATTTATTTAGCTGAACCCAAGAAACATTTCACAAACCTTATGCTATTGTTAGAGAAATTTAATGAATATGGCGGATATAAATTAAATGTAATAAAAACCCAAATTCTTATGTTTAATTGTAAACCAAACACAGAACTCAAACAAACTTATGACATTAAATGGGACACAAAATGTATAAAATACCTAAAGGTATTTAAGGTATAATTTAAGGTATACTTAAAGGTAAAATAGGTGTAAATTTAACTAAAGATTTAACAAAATTGTATAGGGCCAATTATGATCTAATTACTAATAATATAAAGAGCGATATTGAGAGGTGGTCCACATATCCCATGAGCATCAGTGATGGGATAAGAGGAGTAAAAATGAATATTTTACATCTGTTTCAATCACTCCCAGTGGAAATCCCACCAAAGAAATTTTGTGAATGGGATAAATTAATATCCAGGTACATATGGGGTGGTAAAAGACCCCGGGTGCGCTATTCAACACTCCAACTACCTAAAGAAAAAGGTGGCATGGCTCTTCCAGATCTTCAAAAATTATTTCTATGCAGCACAAATGCGTCCCATTTTTTACTGGTGTACTTCTAGTTAGCCAAATGGAAAGACATAGAAACAAATATACAAGATCTACAAGTTCAGTCCTTTATAGGGGAGAGTGAAATTCATAGACATAGTAAAGACAAACTGGGCCTAATTGTGAGATTTTCATTAAAGATCTGGTATTCTATTGTCAAACACTTCAAACTGGAGAAAGAGATTGGAATACTTAGGTGGATTACGCATGATGAAGAATTTAAACCAGGAAGGGAAGATCCAATATTTCAACAATGGAAGGAGAGGGGAATAACAGCATTGTGTAGTGTATTTACAAAGGATGAAATGAAAAGTTTCCAGGACTTAAAGGATGATTTTGGACTTAGAAATCAGGACTTATTTAGATATTTCCAATTAAGGGATTTCTACAATTAAAAAAAGGAAAATTTGAGCAAATGATATCCATTCCCTTACTAAAATGATGATGGATGCCTATAATCATACACTACCCAGAATAATTTCTTCCCTATATGAGATGTTAATGTGTTGCAGCCCTTCTTCCACACTATATATAAAATTGAAATGGGATAAAGAATTAAAGACTGAAATACCAGAAACAGATTGGTGCGATATGATGATAATACACCAAAGTACCACTAGCTCACAAATGGAGTTTTCCTGGAAGTGCCTTATTCGCTTCTTTATAACACCTAAGATCAAAAGCAAACAAGTCTCCAGACAACACGCTAAAGATGAAAAAAAAGAATGGACTGGGAAAAGTGGTTGATATATAAAGAATATAAAGACATCCTCAGCCAAGTAAACTGGTTGCCTCTAATTCTGAATGTTTAGTTTGCATGTTATAGTGCATATTAACAACTAATAAATTTGCTTAAACAGAAAAAAAAATCAGTATCAGAATCTACAAATTGGCTTGTAAAAAATGAGAATCGGCCATGAAAAATCATGATCTGTGCATCACTATTGTCTAATTTTCCAAACATTATTACAGAAAGCAAAATGACATGCAATGATATAGGAGCTACAGACAAGATGCCAGAAGTAATACTAGTGTCTTCTGTGTTGTTTGCAAAAAATGTAATTATGATAATATTATAATAATTTAAATAAATGTTGTATTATCTAAATAGACCAATTCAGTGTTTGCAAACAGTGATGATGTTTTGTGGGCGGAGCCTATCCGGTAGCAAAAAATGACAGTTTTCATGTGGCAGTCTATGGAAGCCATGGAATAAAATAATAAAAAAAGAGGTAAATTTGAGTTTAAAATTTCAAAAATCTGAACGTGAAGTACGAAAGTGACGTGACCCATACTCGGAATTCATGCTCTGCGTTTAACCCATCCAAAGTGCACACACACAGCAGTGAACACACACACACACACACGCACGCACACCCACCATTCAGGAAGGTCAGCAGTTCAGATTGTCATATGCAAGCTAGTTTTCAATCTTTTTTCCCCAAAATCAAGTATTGTACATTTGTATAACACCTGATGATTTTAAAGCGTAAACTTACTTTAAAGCATGAATAAAAAAAATTACCAAATGTAGTTTCATTCCCGTTGTGTTCTAACAAAGTCATTAATCCGTTCTCTTTGTTTTATAAGATTTACTTTTATTACTTCACGTAGGTTCACGCTACTATTATAAGTCTGATAAATATGTGGTCATTGCACGATGAAACGAGAACAATGTTTTAAGAAAGGGATTTTACTTATTTTATTTTTAAATACATCTAAACCAGATAAAATATTATTCTTTCTTTTTGACAAACCTACATTTCAAACGATTTTCTCCCCCGAGATGTTCATTATCCGAGTGGAACTGATCTTATTTGGCGGTCTAAATAATGTGGGGGTCTAGATAAAGCTTCTTATCCCAACAAAGAAATCATATTAAACATTCATTCATCATATTTCATTCAATTTTATATATTTATTTATTTATTTATTTCATTATTATTATTATTTTTGCAGGAGTACCATGGTTTCGTGTCTTTCTAGTACTTTAGATGCACAGAATGTGGATTTTTTCACCATCCAACACGAAATTAAAGAGTTGTATCAGCTGAGCTTGTTTCAACTTACCATTTTCTTAGGTCATCATCATCATCATCATTATTATTATGTACTCACATAGATGTAGAATAAACTTATTGTCCATGCTTTCCCCATATACAGACCCAAAGATAATGTCCAAACAAGTTCTATGGGGGCACAGTTGTAAATTCCTAGAGGTCTCGTTTCTCAGAAAGTGTACACATCATTTAAGAAAAGGGTCATAATGCATACAGAATACAGAAAACCTCCTCTCGATCTACTGTGACTGTCATTTTACTTAGGGTTAGTGTTATGGATGACGCTGTACACATTTTGTTTGCTGGACTGTATATGTCATTAGGTGAGGCCTTCTCTCTCTAAGAGCGGTCAGCATTCAGCATTTATAGAAATAAATGAAAATAAAGAAAATTACACTCTACTTGAGAGCGATTGACTAAGTCGGTATTTCTTTTTAGGACAATTATCCATTTCCATATCCATAAGATGAACCATCAACACAAAAATAAGTCTTGCTGTTTTACACATACGACTATTACATCTGAAACATAGCTAACCATGGCTCTGAAAGCCACACATTCAGTAAAGTCTGAGGTTGTTAAAAGTTCCGCGCTCTTGAAAAGTCTACAGACACAAAATATCAAGGAATTTTTGCTCACCCTATGTAACTCAAGAGACCAAAGCACTAAGAAAATTGACATATGAATACAGACAATTGCGCTCATACTTTTTGTACTTTAGAGCTTTTTCTGGTCCGTCTACAAAGCGGTCGCGAGACACAAGGCCTTAATCTTACTATTTCATTGTTACATCTACTTCATTTAGAGCGCATAAAGTTACGCATTACAAGTTGAAGATGGCGTGGAAACACTATATTCTTTGTACGCGTCTCTAACCATGACTTTAAATAAATCACTGTTGTTTTAAGCGAAAGGATGATTCAGTCCGTTTTATTCAGTCGTTGTGTTTTAGGAGTCCGACTTTCAGTTTTTTTACAACCGCAGCTGCGCGTTGTCATGTCTGTTGTTCTTTAAGAAAACATGCTGTCGGCAGTTTTTAACATCTCTTAATTTTTCACAATTGCAAATGTTTGTTTAGCTTAAGTATTAGTATTTAGTCAGTTACAAAAGTGTCAGGCATGATGCTTATATGTATTTTTAAATAATTACGATAAAGTTACAGGTTTCTCGGACGAACGCTTGACAGAGCGTTACTCAATCAGTCCTCTGCGTTATCTTTTAATAAAATATTCCATTGAATGTCACTAAGACAAATTCTGTCTTACAATAAGAACAATACGGTCTAACAACACAAACACAAATGCTTGTTCTAACTCTTTCACACACCAGACTGGTCCCTGGTAAGTACGCCTAAAACTGATAGATATCTTGACTTTATCCATGTGTTTAACGGCGCTAGGCCTTGCCACACCGTTGTGAGATATAAACCGCAAAGTTTTTCATAGGGTTACGCTTTGAAACCAGAACAATTCCATGACTTTGCGCATTCTTTCTGTTTGAATTTGTTTACTGCAGTTTCACCGCTCTTGTTGTATTTTCCCATCTAACGGTAATTGTTAGGCCTTACGCTTTGCAAGCTAGTTTTTGATGTCATGTTAGTGGGCTCTTCGTCCATATTTCGGCGAATTTGCTTGATTTAATAAAATATGGCTTTAACCCATCCTCTTCATTCGAGACATTTACGTTATATTATTAACACTATCCCAGTTTATATAAGATACAAGACTGTTTCTCGATCATTATTTCCGTCTACGTTCGTACATTCTATTCCGACTAATTGTTTTCTTTTTAGAAAATTGATAAAAAAAAATTAAAAATTATCAGAGGTTCTCACGAACTAGTATTATTATAAATGATCTAATAATTTAAGAGATAATATCATGCGTTAAAGCGCACGTCGTTGAAGGCGTTACTTTCCTCGGTTGTTTGTCCCACCTACATTCAGAATTTATTATTTAAATAAGGTTTCTACATCGTTACAACAGCCTCCTCTGCTCCATTCACTCCTGAAAGAAGAGCGATGTCGGTAACACCACCAAGAAGTTCTGTTGAAACGGACGAAGACGCGCTCCGTCTGATGAAGATTGACCGTGAAGATGAAGATTTTGTGAAACAAGATTTCCCAATGTCTGATGGTCGTGTGGGTAGATTTGTGTTTGACACGACATTGCAGACTGTGAAACTCTACGTTTTGGATTCTTACGAGGACTATACATCCGAATGCGCCTACCTGCTTTTGACCACCATAGACTGGACATACTTCTACAATCAAATTTGGAGAGAATTTAATTTTGGCGGCAAAATCAGGTATATTTTCCAGTGGGATGCTGTTTCACCGGGGATGAGGTATCGGGCGACAACGTGGACGGCCTACACGTGCATTACATCCTGTTGGAACAAAACGCATCATGACCAAAATTATCTCACGATGGTAAATAAACGTCGCGAGGAATCTGAAAAAAACTTTTTGTCTCAAAGCAGCGACGAGTCAAACTAATCATGTAATCCACAAAAAAGTAACTGTAGTCTGATTATGAGTATTATAAAATGTAATTTAATCTAATTACAAGTACGTATTTTTTGGAGTCTGATTACGTAATCCAGATTACATGTAATCAATTACTACCCAGCTTTGGACAGGGATTAGTTTAAATCAGGAATATAGGTCTTAGTTTTGCTTTTATAAAAATGCTTTGTTCATCTTGAGACAAAACAATGGCACTGACATATTGTAAGGTATGTCATTGCAAATTTAGTATTTCAATTTAACGTACGTGTACATTGATTAGTGATGCAGCTCCATCGTCTCACACCAGAAGCACCTGCAAGCGCAAAAAGCTCTTAAATGTGATAAAACTAACACGTCATAAAAATGATGTTGCTAAATAAATGGCTACATCAGGGTTCCTCAAATCTTACCCTGGAGGTCCAATCCACTGCAGAGTTTAGCTCCAACCCTGATCAAACTCACCTGTCTGTGATTTTCTAATGATCCTGAAGACATTGATTAGCATGTTCAGGTGTGTTTGATTAGGGTTACAGCTAAACTCTGCAGGAAAGTGGATCTTGAGGTCCAGATTTGAGGAGCCCTGGGCTACATGCTTAAAGCCTTGGGCTGATAATACACGGGGCAACTTTTTGGGCAACGTTGTTGTCACCAGGCAGCCAAGTGAGACACAGGGCCCACGACCGATCTAAAGAAGCCAAATTGAAATGTGTTATCCATTCTCAATGGGAAAGTGCCCAAGCAACATTTCTCAAAAAAGTTGCCCATGTGTATCATCAGCCTAAAACAATTTTAATGTTTAAAAACTTGTAACTATATCCAGTTGACTGCACATAGTTTCCATGATTAAACTGTAAATCACAGGATCCAGAAAAGTAAAAAAAACACAAAACTAAATTTAGGGAAAGTAAAACTGAATAAAAAAAAATGAAACAAAAACAAAGCTGGCTGGAGCCGGTAGCCTCGTGGTCAGTGCTTCCATATTGTGGTCAGAGGCATCAAACCATGGGTCCTCTCATTTTTCTGAGCGAAATGAAATTTTTTAAATTTTTGTAGCTACAAAATTATTAGTGCCCCAAAGTCATTGAATTTTGCAAATTTAGTCTTTTTGAACTCAAAATATGAAATTTATGTGATTTGTGCAGAACGAATTTTGGTAACACTTTAGAATACTGCTCCGTGACTATTGGGTCACCAATTTCTTTTAGAAGGATTTGTTAATACTTTAGTCATTATTAGTGGGTTATCATGATCTGTGCTTTAGAATTAATTATTTACAAACATTATTTACACTAATACCGTACAGTATAGTAGTTTGTATAGTCCTGAAAAAAATAGTATAGTAAACCTTATAGTAAACGATGTGTTATTGTTTAATTAGCTCATATGTAATGAGTTAGATAATGTTTTGTTAGCTTATTAACCATACACATTTCTCACTTTAGCAGGGTGGCCGCGGGTGCTTAAAAAGTCTTAAAATGTCTTAAATTCAGATTCGATGGGTCTTAAATATTTTCGGTCCCAATTCCACAAAAATTTCTCCAGTCTGACGAACCTGTGACTTAGACTTTTGCAATCATTGGACAGACAGATTTTTCCCCCCGCTGTAGTTACTGCATGCTACAGTTAGCTGACCAGCTTCCTAGATAGTTTAAAATGGGTTAAAAGAAGTTTACTGAAAAATGGCTTGAGAATTTACTTGCCCGACCGGACAAATAGCCTATGTGACAAAAAAAAAAAAAACGTGAAGCATCGAAACGCAAGAATTATTCTTCTGATTTTATTTCATTCAACGTAAACAGCGATTGATAAAGGATAGTGTATTTCTGGTATCAACCTCGCGCTGCCTGTTTCTTTGTAAGAGACTTTTATGGAGAAATCAAATCAAATGACTGTATGAAATGAGCAAAAGAGCTGAACGGGACACATAAAGAAACTCACAGATCTGAGGTAAAATTTCATAATGTTGAGTTTTTTATTTATAACATACCATGACAAGGGAGCTAATTGCCGAATATTGTCACGATTGCAAATGTTACATTGATTTTAGTTAAATAAACAAGTAGTTAAGTAGTCACATAATTAAGTTACTTACATTTTAGTCACAATATTGACTGTTTTGTTCTGTTTCACCAACTAAAATAGTTCCAAATAAAGATCACAGCAGAAGTATTGCGCAATCTCCAAGCAAAACACAGCAGTGTTTTTTACTGAATGATTCAGTGAACTGTTGAATGAATGACTCAATAATGACTCACTCATTGAGTGACTTACCGCTACCTACTGGCGGGGTTAGAATGTTTAAAAGTATGTTGCTTGTATGTATTTGTATGTAAAGGTATGCATTTTCTATGTTGTTATGTGTTGCTATGTTGTTTCTATGTATCTTTGCCGCATCATGATATGCAACTGCATTCATCTTGTTTCATTTTGTTTTTGGACTGGGTAAATGTCTACTGTCCAACTTAATTGGTTATTTGTGCTGACTGTTTGTGACTATGTGAAATGACTGTCCATTGTGTTCCTGCTTTGGTAAAGCGTCCTTGAGCCTGGGAAAGGTGCTATATAAATTAAACTCATTATTATTATTATTATTATTATTATTATTATTATTATTATTATGTATCCCCCCCAACATTTCTTATTTGTATATTCAAAATTGCATTCAAAACATTAATCTCATAACACTATTTATTGCAGCTGTAATTGTGCAATGTAAATTAATTTGTTTGATAACAGCCTAGTGTAAATTTAATCTATTGAACAAATTTTAAGAATTTGACATGAAATATGATGCATACATTTAATAAGGTTTAAAAAATGGCCTAAATAAGATCCTGAGGTTAATATAAAAAATATGCAGATAAATGTAAAAGCTAAAAGAACAGATAAAATATTGCTTCAGAATAAATTGTTTACATTACTAGAAATCTCGGTCTTGCGGTGCTTTTGTGGGGATATTTTGTATGGGATATTGTCTGCTGATGTGAAAAGTTTGCTGCATATCATATAATAAATAGCATTTTTGACAGCTATATATTTATATATTTATATATATAAAACATAAAAAAAATTAAATATTACATTATACATATGTAAAATAATGTGATTTCCATCAGAGGTTTGGTCTTAAATTTCATATAAGGTGGCATTAAAAAGGTCTTAAAAAGTCCTAAATTTAACTTGTTCATATCTGTAGACACCCTGTTTAGGGTTGCAGAATCCGTGACAAAAGTGGTTGTGTTTTGCTTTGTGGATAGGCTTAATTTATTTATAAACATTTTAAGGAACTCCTAATACCAATTCAATTATTGTCTAAAAGAATTTGGTTTGAAATACTTAAGTAATGAAATCTTCCAATATTCCATGACCTAATCTAAAATAAAAATGGTAACACTTTACCATTAGAATATACATACTGCAATAAATGTATTGATCATTGTTTTTTCATGTTATTTAAGTAATTAATACATTAATTACTTGTGATTAATCCACAGCTAGATGTGCATAAATAATAATTCACTCTGCAGTAGTAACTGCCCATTAAAAAATACAAATTACTTACTATTTATTCTTCCTGGTGGGTACTCTCAGTTCAGAGATTGTGTCCAGAAAAATGTTATGTTACCTAGTGTTATTCATTTGCAGTGTATGCATTTCCTGCATGTGTTTATGAATGTTCTTTTACCTTGAAAGTTAGATGGGTGTTCACCCCAAGCATCCTCTTGCTCATTTTCATTGGACAAGCTCACTGGAACAACTGGAGCTGAGAAAGGTGAAGTTGGTAAGTTGCATTTGCTACCATGACAGTGCATGAAACTGATACACTCTAGGCTAGATTTACTAACAGCTTGCGCCAGCGCAAACCGTCTTTTGGTGTTAAAATAGTACTGTCAGGATTTACTAAAGAGGAATAGAGAAGAGGCAGTAAAGAATTAGCACTAAAAAGGCATAGACACAGTTGTTTTTTGCGCCTGACCTTATTAAATATGCATTTGTAGGAGTTTTCCTTTCAGACGCAAAATTTATGGGAGGAGGGTATTAAAATGAATCATGCAATGCGATTTAATAATGTTTGCGCTCGTCAAATTACTGGTATTTGCTCCATTTTTAATGCCCAAAAAGGGCATGTCTTAAAGCAGGTGGTAATTTGCGCTGCTCTTGGTAGATTGCATGGGTCATTATGGAAATGATCTGGCTGCATCTGTTCTGTAATGTGTGTGTGTGTGTGTTGTCAGTAAATCACACGCAGAATTTTCCCTCCCATCGGCGCTTTTATGGAGGTGCGCTCTAATGCTAATTTGGCCTGTTTAGTAAATCTGGCCCAAGGGCTCTTAAGTGATACCCCAGTAATGACTGAAATTGACAGATGTTTTTATTATAATTTTTTATTTTTTTTTTACTTGCACTGCATTCTTCCTCGATGTGTGGTTGATGGTCTTTGGTCTTGAGAGAGTCTCAGGACAGAGAATGTGTTCTCTAATTATACAGAAAAAAATGTTGTATTAGCTTGTGTTAGGCTGTGACTCATTTGCAATGAATGTGTTTTTGATTTCCTCCATATACTAATTAATGCTTTTTACCTCGAGTGGTAGAAAGAGCTCCAGGTGAAGAGGGCGGAGCTTCAAGAGCTCGAGCTCAGTGTTGCCAACTTAGCAATTGTGTTGCTAAATTTAGCAACTTTTCAGACTACCCTAGCAACTTTTTCTTCCAAAAACACCTAGCAACAAATTTAGCTATTTTTTTTTAATTTATTTGGCAACTTTTGATAAGTGACTCAAATGATAAAAAGGAACATTTACCATTTAAATTACAGAGAAAGAGAAAACTAAAGAGAAAGAGAATTAAAGAGAAAACCAAAGATGCCTAGTAGTACACACATCACATGAATTAAGTTAGCTGGTATTTGCAACTTTAATAATAATAATAATAATAAAATAATTTAGTAATAATTGTTCATTTATGATACACTTTGTTAGTAGCTTGTACTTGCAATTGTTGATCAGTTGGTACACTGTAAGAAAAATATCTAGAAAACACAAAATACAATGCGTAATTAAAAATGCAGGTAAAAAACCTGTGGAAAAATCAATACAGAAAATTCATTCATATTAACATAGTAGATTGTGCCCTATTTGTTCAAAAATGTGTAAGTTTTCAAAAATGTAATGAATTTAAAAATAATTATTTACATTTTAATATTATATTATGCATTTATATTATTTCATGAACAAATCTAAATTAACATATATAAAATGTATTTTTTGCTAAGATTTGATGCAGTGACACAATTTTGCGTCGTGATTACGTAATGACATCATCACGTTGAGACGTATGTGGTGTCTATGCATCTCTCTCTCTCTCTCTCTCTCTCTCTCTCTCTCCCTCTCTCTCTATCATTCTCACAGATGGCCCCGCCCTAATTGAACACGCCGGTACGTGCCCCGTGGTTGGTCGAGGCTGGAACTGCATCTTTCAAAAACGCAGCGATGCTGGTCCTGGTGTGGGATGTTGTTGATGGTGTTGCTGTTTGAGATTGTGTTTGTTAAGAAAAGAGAGAAACTCTGTATAGTGACTTTTTGTGTAAATATTGTGAACTCGGCTTGATATTTTTCTTTTCTTTTCACTTTACCCACCAAGTGTTTCCGTTGTTTTTTTGTAAAGTTTTCAACAGATTGTTTTTGTTTGTTTTTTTCTCTTTAAACGTGTCTGAGTAATTTCGCCCGTTGTTGTAAATACTGTAAACACTAAATTACTTCACTTGTGCACGGAAGCGGTAGGGGTTGGGTGCCACTTTCTTTTGGTAATATTCGTTTTCTCCTGTTTTTCGGCTAGTCAGGGAGTTAGTTCAGTCCCTGTATTTTTGTTTGAACTTTTTTTTTCTAGGGTATTAAGATTCTTTGGGTAAAAAGGTAGTTTCAGGTTTTGTTTATTATTTTGGCCTTGGCCCAACCCTGAAGCCCATTCGCTTCCTATTCTTTTTTTGTGTGCTGTTCATTGTCATTGAACTTGACCAGTAAAAAAAATAAAGAAAGAACGAAAGATCACAACACTCCGGTACAAAGACATTTATTTATGTTATTTTCCTAGACCCTAGACCTGGGACGTAACAACGCACTGACGTCACAACGTCATTTAGCAACTTTTAGCAACAAATCAACCTTCCTTTAGCAACTTCCCCTGAAAATTAGTTGGCAACATTGCTCGAGCTCCCGCATTAGCAGGGCTAGCCTTTACAAATAAACATTCCACGATTAGTACAAGCCTGTTATCTTTACAGAAAACTACTCGGTTTCAAAGTCTGTCATCTGATAATACTGTGCATAATAAATTCGCGTTTATGAATTACACAGACGGGGAGCACGGCAGGATAAAAATAACAACATAGCTGGTCTCATGGTGCATGGCATGCTATCACAAACTTTATAAGACCCACTAGTGATTATGAGCTCAACAAACTCAAACGATCGCCTCACATTGCTTTCATATGCAACTTTTAACCACCACATTCCTATTCACGATCATTCATGGGCAGCACCAGTGAAAACAGACAGAGGCAATGTTAGCTTTAGCATCATTAGCCTTACAGAATGCCAAGCAGCTCTTTCAGAAGAGCAATTTAGAAAACAAACGCGTGATACTTACTTTGTCTGAAGCTGAAGTTCACGCACGAAGTGTTGGTATTGATCCCTACACGTATTGGTGACTTTACCGATTTTTTTCCAGGACATTTCCTTAGAAAATGAAACTTAACCACAGTGTCCTCAGCGGCTCAGATGGAGGGAGTCTATGGAGACTCCTATGTTCATTAGTGCATCCCAAAACACAACACTTGAAAAGCCTCTTTGGCACTGACATTGTATATCTCCAGCAGCTACAGTAATCAGTAACGTTAATGGTGGAGGCAGACCACAGCTTCTCACTCAGGGCTGTGTCTGTTATAGGGCAGCGTCACAAATGGGCGGGACTTTTTCCCCTCTGTGACGTGAACAGAGGGAGAATCTGAAACAGCTCGTTCTGAGAAACTGTTTATGATTTTATTAGATTATAAATAAATGAGTGGGTGGATTTTTACCATTATAGGCTGGATGTTTTCACACACTGTGGCCACACAACCGTGTTCAAATACCTTATAAAAGTGATTTTTGCATAATAGGTCCCCTTTAAATGAGCTTAATTGATTAATTACAAAAGGTAATAATTCTACTGCTGCAACTGAATTGTGCTCTCTTGCTTTGTATTTTAGCTTTATTTAGTTTTACGTTCTTGCTATTCTTACAAAGACATTTTCTATAGTAACCCTAGATGAAATGCTACAGTATTTACCAAAAGTGAGACATTAGGGCTGTGCAATTAATCGCAAGATGAATCAAGTTTTTCTCATTAACTTTTCTCATTAATGCTAAATGTCGTTAACTCTCAGTGTAGGCTACAATGTAATGCTAACACAGAATTCATCCGCGAAGATGCAAAATTTGTGGATTTTTGTTACAGCACATTCCTTATCAGAATTTAAGGAGCTTTCTCTTGGCCACGCCGAGCCGTAAAATTGACAAATGACCAACACAACGCCCAATTGTCTGACTAGCCTCCTGCCATGCCCTCCCTATCCTCTCATGAGATCCGTAAAACACCAAAGATCTGAGGAATACATCGGGATGTATTCCAGAACAGGACTTCACTGTTGTTTCTTATCACTTAAACATAATTTAACCAGGACGGGACAAGAATTTCCTGGTGCCTTTAACCATAATTCAATGATGGTATCAACAAGAAAAGACAGATATACGTTGACCAGACGCTCAACAAACCTACACCACAGACATTCCCATGACCTCAAGACCCTGGGGGAAGTCATGGCTTAATGGTTAGGGAGTTGGGCTTGTAACCTGAAGGTTGCCGGTTCGATTCTCGCACCGGCAGGAATTGAAGGTGGGGATTGTGAATGAACAGCACTCTCTCTGCCTTCAATACCATGACTGAGGTGCCCTTGAGCAAGGCACCGAACCCACAATTGCTCCCCGGGCGCTGGAGCAATGGCTGCCCACTGCTCCGGGTGTGTGTTCAAGATGTGTGTGTGTGTGCGTGCGTGCGTGTGTGCGTTTGTTCACTATTCACTGCTGTGTGTGTGCACTTGGATGGGATGTGTGTGTGTGTGCGTGCGTGCGTGTGTGCGTTTGTTCACTATTCACTGCTGTGTGTGTGCACTTGGATGGGTTAAATGCAGAGCACCAATTTCGAGTATGGGTCACCATACTTGACAATACGTCACGACTTTCACTTTTGACTTTTTGCCTTTTGTTTCGATAGCAATAATGTGGTGTGGATGAATGTTGACTTTTAGCATCATAAGGCAGGTTATAACACTTTATAGAAATCTGCTAGGATATTTCCTCCATGTGACATATTTATTAGCAGATAATATATGCACGGAAAGAGGCCGTGCGGGACGGGGCCCTACTCAGGTCGAATTTACAATACTCTTGGAAAAGAGTATTAGAACCTTAAACTTTCTTCAAATTGCTTTCACCTTGCCGGAACGTGTGTATGTGTGTGTGTGTGTGTGTTTTGTTAGTATTGTATCAGAATAGCAAATAAACTCTCGTTTCATTTATAAAAGAATGGTCTGGTGCTGTGATTTTCAAGTTTGAAACTATTTGCCAAAGATCGTGTTACCTGTTGCTCAAAAATTTCCCAACCAATTCTGTATTATTATCGTGGCCACGAAATAAACAGAATTGCTAAGATATACTGGTTTAATGCTCGCTGGACGAGTCGTTAATAAAGTATAAATTATACGTTTTGATTAATATCAATTAATCAGATCAATAGCGAATCTCTATGATTTGATTTCCTAAAGCTAACATTCAAAATAAAAGCTAATAAAAGTTAATACTTTTACAAGTGTTTATTACAGATTTGTTGATTAGGATTAAGGCAGTCCAAATTAATTACATGACATTAATTCATGACATTGTTTACTTGTTTTATTCTCGTAGGACCACCATAGTCTACTTGTCCCTCTGCCCTCCGCTAATCAGATTCAGTCTGACTAAATTGAAAGACTGATGGTATTTTCATATAAAATGCTTTATTATCCACATTAAATTATGAATTATCCCCTCACCCCATTCTTGCATGTTACACCATGTTTTTAGGTCTCTTTTACTGAGTATGGTAAGTTTTTCATGTATGCCCACAGGAAAAAATACTATAGTAATTTATAGTAAATACTATAGTGTTTTTGAACAATACTATAGTAAAGTACTTGAATTAATTGTTTGTGGTAATTCTATAGTTGCTTTGGTAATATAACAACTATAGTAATATAAACAAATTACTTTACCCGATACTGTACTAAGTTTTCTACAACTATAGGTTATTTTATACTACAATACACTACAGTTTACTGTAGTAAAAACTAAAGTATACTACAGTATACAGTTTATAAGTTCACTATAGTTAATTCTACAGTATGCTGTAGCATTCATTAACAAAGTGTTGTAAATACTATAATATATACAGTATAATATACTTTACTATAGTATGGTTCAAAACATTATAGTATTTACTATAAATTACTATAGTATTTTTTCATGTGGGTGACCTTAATAATTGTTGCAAATAATTTGCTATAATGCCTGTGGATTATCTGTGTTAGAAGAGTAATGTCAAATTTGTCAGTTTATTTTAATGCATGTTACACTATCATGTTTTTAGGTCTCTTGCTTTGAACTGAAAAAAGTTCTCCTTGCTTTTTCAGACAGTGTCCAACATGATGATGCACAGACTCTGATGACAATCACTTAGCTGTGAGCAAATATTACATTTCTGATTTTTTAATACCAAAACTGACAAACTTTTGTGAATATAATCCCTCAAATTAGAAAATATTTTTTATCTAGAAAATTTTAGAATATGTGATTCTAAGTGTATGTACAAAGTTTGAGATAGACCTGGTAACGGTAGGGCATTTTTTCACATCGTCACCAGATTTATTCCAAATGTCACATAACCCAGAAAGAGATTGAGATTGAGATTTTATATTTATATTTTATATATTTATCCATTTATTTATTAATGTTTTCTGTTGATATATGATTTTACAAATAAATCTGTTGTGGTACCACCACCAATTGTTTCATTGTTTTTTTTTATGCTTTTTGGACATTTACATCATAAACATTAGACCTGTTTTTACAAAAGAATTAGGAATTTTCCCATAAATGTATCATATATCACTAAAAAAGGGAGAATCTCAGCTTTAATTTGGTATATGGCACATAATCAGGATAATTATGGTTCAAATGTGTTGCAGTTTTAAATAAAAGCTTTTCTTTACATTGGAATTTCTCAAAAACATGATTTTCTCTGAGTCCGAAATTAAGCAAAACTTTGACATGACATAACTCAGTCAATATTTAAGATATCAAAGTTATATTTTCACAGAATTTTCTTTACATTATGTAGGATAATTTTATGTAGAAAACAGTGAATCACAAAAAAAATTACTAGCTGGGTTTTCACAGAGAGTGTCACATATTTTGATCACTGGCAGCTTATTCACCACATCCAGCATCAATTGACAGTGACATTTATATTTCACTGCAGACAGTAATTGCTCTGCAGTAAAGCCATTCAAACCAGTTCAATTTTTGCTGATGATATTCTTATGTCTTATTATTATTATTATTATTATTATTATTATTATTGTTTCCATTCAGTCGGTCACGTTCGATGTACGTCGGACTGACCGACGAATAGGAATCTCGCTAGAGAGGCCAATCTGCTTCGAGTGTAACTAAAACGAGCCAATGCACACTGGCATGCAATCATATGCAGCAGCTGCTCACCTCGCAGCGCGGATATATAATGAGCAGCCAGTGCGTTGCATCTTCAGTTTTTCGCTTCAGAGCCGAACAGTTGTTCTCTGCTGGAACTGCTAAAAAGAGTCTCTGCAGGACGATCTCTTTTGCGAAGTGCGGGCGTACAGCACAGCAGTGGGGTCGAATTCTCTCCTTTCTTCTCTTTTTTTTTTTTTTGCCTTTTTTTTTTGAACAAAAAAGAGCTGCAAAAGCCGTTCTCACGGCTGGTAAGCGGTGCGCTTTGAGAGTGCATAAAAGCTGTTTTTACAGCTGGTGAGAGCGTCATCCCGAGAAAGAGGACACGACAGGCTGCACAATCCCTGTTTGTGTTGCCGCGGCCGTTCCCCTGCGTACTTCAGCACTGATTTTAAAAAGAGCAAAGTCCCTAAAAGAGCTTACACAGGTAGAGCTTGTGTAGGATATCAGAGCGAATCAGACAAATTAAGATTTGATCGGATTGGTGTTGAACAACCCAAAGAGCCAAATTCCAGAGAGGCCCCAAGGCTGCAACAGGACGTAATAAATCAGATTCCTAGCTCCAGCCCGTCTGAAGAAAACCTTAGCAACAAGCCTCTTTCACAGAACAGCTTGCAACATTAAAACAAAAGTCCAATGAAGGAAGGAAACTGTCAAATTTGGGGCAAGTAATCAGAACTGATGATCAAAGAAATGGCGTCACATGTAAATCTGTGATCGAAATCAGAGCTACAGACTTTCTTGGGCGGGTCTCCACATAGAAGAAAGATCAGACTGAAATTCCTTTGTCCACAGAGTCGCTTCCATATGCACCTAAAATCATCTTAAAAGGACTTATGAGCAACTAATGAACTCCATATTATGTATGTAACCCACACAATTGATGATTATGTTTTAATCACATATTACGTATGTCTTTTTAATAACTAGGGAATATCTTAAGAGTTAATATTCATGTTTGGTATGTATGAGTTTGAAAAATCATGCTTTAAATGTTTCTTCCAATCAATTCTTTGTCAAATGTATCATAGTCTTGTTATAGACATCATGTCCAAAATTATACTTTACAAGAGTGGGAAAATTTGAATCATGTGACTGATACAGGATTTAGGATGGGGAAGAAACAGAGAGCAACACCCCTAAGCTAAGATCATTTTCTAATTGGTCAAGACGTCCAGATAGGATGATCTGAAAGCCGAGTTTAAAAACTCAGGACACCATCAAACTCTTCCTCTCTTCCTCTGCTTCTCAGATCTCTTCTCTTTTGCCACGTTTTGACGCTGCTCTTTGAGCGTGCTCTGGCCTACATGCCAGCTGCTACCACAATGAGAAGAAAAACCCACCTAGTCTCGTTACATTCTTTTATTCTTTTACTTTAATTTCTTGTCTTTCCGTGAGAGTTTTGTTAAGTTTGCCGCAAAGTCCAGCTTCGACTGCACCCGCCCCAAACTTCAACCAGACCTACTCCGCATCAAGAGCCAACGCCCAAGACTTTACTACGAAAGACCACTGAACTCAGCCAATCAACAACCTCAGGAAACCCCTTTCTCCAAAGACGACAAGGACACAAGGGAATCCCTTAAGGCAACATAAGCAAGTACAACCTCCAGACATTTGCTGAGTCAGTGCAGTTTAATATAAATTTTAGCCTCGTTGAGAAACTCAATGCCATCAGGCCAAGGCACTGAGGAGCCTGCACGAGGGTGGTCATGATCCGCAAGTTCTTCAGGAACTTCGTGCCGCGACAGACCTTGCGCTTCGGGCGACGAAGGTTACGGCGCGGTCAGTGGGTCGTGCGATGTCCACTTTAGTGGTCCAGGAACGCCATCTCTGGCTGTGTCTGGCAGACATGAGGGATAACGACAAGGTCAGGTTCCTTAATTCCCCCGTGTCCCAGACCGGCCTCTTCGGCGACGCGGTCGAGAACTTCGCCCAGCAGTTCTCAGCTGTACAGAAGCAGTCTGAGGCGATCTGTCACATCCTGCCACGGCGGTCCGCTGTTGCATCCACCCCGCTGCCGGCAGCACCTCAGCCTGCTCGTCGCCGAGGGCGACCCCCTACGGCTGCCCGCGCCGCAGCAGCAGCAGCCTCCACCCAAGCGGCGCCATGGAGCCTGTCGTAAGCGGGGTCCCCGGCCCGTCCAGGCCCCCGCTAAGAGGAGCAAAGCCAAGAGCAAGAGGCCCTAGGACGGGCGACCCGGGGATGGTTGGGACTGCTCTTCAGGAGATGGTGACGGGTGCCTTCCCCCAGAGGAGGGCTGGGTGGTAAATCCTTTGTTCCCTTTTCTTTCTGTTCCGCGTGTATGGGCTTAGCGCACGCTGAGGCAGCGTTTGTGGATGAGTCATGTGCCCATTGTGGGAAGATGACCGTCTCGGAGTTGCCAAAATTCTTAATAAAAGAGCAGTTTCTATCATCTCCGGCTACGAAGAGGGCTCGGAGAGTAGTGGGAGGAGCAAAACCTCTCCAATCTCATCCACCTCTTCTATCGCCAGCGGACAGCAGCGCGCAGTTCGAGAAGGTCACCCAAGCCTCTCCTGCACCCCCTGTCCGACCGTGGAACCAGGTATGTGTTGCACACCACACTCAGACCCCGCTACGGGCCGCCTCCCAGAGAGAGCCCCCCGTGCCGCGTCCCTGCGTTCCACCTCGCTGCCCCACTGCAGGTACGCCTACGGTCCCCTTGGTCCCGCTTGTGCGGTCTCTGCGAGCCTGGTTAGAGCTCCCCAGTCCGTCTCGCTGGCTCATTTGGACCATCAGGCTCGGTTATGCAATTCAGTTCGCCCGGCGTCCCCCCAAGTTCAGGAGTGTCCACTTCACTTCAGTGAAAGCTGTCGATGCCCATGTCTTGCGAGCAGAGATCTTAGTTCTACTGGAGAAGGACGCGATAGAGCCGGTCCCTCCAGCCGATGTGGGGTCAGGGTTTTACAGCCCTTACTTCATTGTACCCAAGAAAAGTGGTGGGTTACGACTGATCTTGGACCTGCGAGTTTTGAATCGGAGCCTTCACAAGCTACCATTCAAAATGCTCACGCAGAAACGTATTTTCGAGTGCATCTGTCCCCGAAATTGTTTTGCAGCGATCGACCTGAAGGACGCGCACTTTCATGTCTCGATTCTTCCTCGACACAGGCCAATTTTGCGCTTTTCGTTCGAGGGTCGAGCATATCAGTACAAGGTCCTGCCCTTCGGGCTGGCCCTGTCTCCCCGCATCTTCACGAAGGTCGTGGAGGGAGCCCTTGTTCCCATGAGAGAACAGGGCACTCGCATCCTCAACTATCTCGACGACTGGCTCATTCTTGCTCAGTCTCCGGAGCAGTTGTGCGAACACAGGGATTTGGTGCTCTGTCACCTCAGCCAGCTGGGCCTTCAGGTCAACTGGGAAAAGAGCAAACTCGCCCCAGTGCAGAGGATCTCTTTTCTCGGTATGGAGTTGGATTCGGTCGAACAGTCAGCATGCCTCACAGAGGAACGTGCTCAGTCGGTGCTGAACTGCCTGAATACATTCAGGGGTAGGACAGCGGTTCCACTGAAACTTTTTCAGAGGCTCCTGGGGCATATGGCAGCCGCAGCGGCGGTAACCCCGCTTGGTTTGCTTCATATGAGACCATTTCAGCACTGGCTTCACGGCCGAGTCCCGAGATGGGCATGGCAACGTGGCATGTACCGAGTGGCAATCACTCTGGAATGCCGCCAAGCCTTCAGGCCGTGGTCAGACCCTTTGTTTCTTCGGGCAGGAGTGCCCCTAGAGCAGGTGTCCCGGCATGCTGTGGTTTTCACAGATGCCTCTGCCACTGGCTGAGGTGCCACGTACAACGGGCATGCAGTGTCAGGGGTGTGGACGGGCCCCCAACTGCATTGGCATGTCAACTGCCTCGAGTTGCTAGCAGTACGCCTTGCCCTGAGCCGCCTGAAGGGGCTGTTACGGGGCAAGCATGTGCTGGTTCGTACAGACAACACTGCGACCATTGCGTACATCAACCATCAAGGGGATCTGCGCTCCCATCGCATGTCGCAACTTGCTTGCCATCTCCTCCTTTGGAGTCGGAAGCATCTGAGGTCGCTTCGCGCCATTCATGTCCCTGGTGTGCTCAACCGTGTGGCCGACTAGCTCTCACGAGCTGCGCTACCGGGAGAATGGCGACTCCACCCCCAGGTGGTCCAGCTGATTTGGGGAGAGTTCGGCGAAGCTCAGGTAGACCTGTTTGCCTCGCCAGAAACCTCTCCCTGCCAGCTATTCTACTCCCTGTCCGGGGGTACACTCGGTACAGATGCACTGGCGCACAGCTGGCCCCGGGGCCTTCGTAAATATGCGTTTCCCCCAGTGAGCCTACTGGCACAGACTTTGTGCAAAGTCAGAGAGGACGAGGAGCAGGTCCTGCTAGTTGCGCCCTATTGGCCCAACCGGACCTGGTTCCCAGAACTTCCGCTCCTCGCGACAGCCCCTCCCTGGCGAATTCTTCTGAGGAAGGATCTTCTTTTCTCAGAGATGGGGCACCCTTTGGCACCTGCGTCCAGACCTCTGGAAACTCCATGTCTGGTCCCTGGACGAGAAGACCCCTGAAGATGTTCAATCGTTGTCGTGCTTTCCTTCTTGCAGCAAGGGTTGGAGCGTAGGCTGTCTCCTTCCACCCTCAAAGTTCATGCTGCCGCTATTTCTGCATGCCACGACCTCATCGATGGTAAGTCTGTGGGTAAGCACGACCTGGTCGTCAGGTTCCTTAGGGGGCGAGACGGTTAAATCCTTCTCGACCCCCCTCCATACCCTCTTGGGACCTTGCTCTGGTGCTTTGAGCACTCCAGATTGCTCCCTTTGAGCCTTTGCAGTCAGCAGACTTAAAGATTCTGTCTATGAAGACTTTGTTGCTGGTTGCATTGGCCTCCATCAAGAGGGTAGGGGACCTGCAGGCATTTTCGGTCGACGTATCGTGCCTAGAGTTTGGGCTGGGTGATGACCATGTGGTACTGAGACCCCGGCCTGGCTATGTGCCCAAGGTTCCTACCACTCCCTTCAGGGACCAGGTAGTGAGCCTGCAAGCGCTGCCCCCGGAGGAGGCAGACCCAGCCCTGGCTTTGCTCTGTCCAGTTTGCGCCTTGCGACTGTACATAGACAGAACTCAAGGCCTCAGGACATCAGACCAGCTCTTTGTCTGTTACGGAGGTCAGCAGAAGGGAAAGGCTGTCTCCAAGCAGAGGATGGCCCACTGGCTAGTGGACGCGATTGCCTTGGCTTACCAGGCACAAGGTGTGCCCTGCCCGCTCAGGTTGCATGCCCACTCTACGAGAGGCGTGGCATCCTCCTGGGCGCTGGCTCGTGGCGCCTCGCTGACAGATATTTGTAGAGCTGCGGGCTGGGTGACACCTAACACATTCGCTAGATTCTATAGCCTTCGTGTCGAGCCGGTCTCCTCCCGCGTTCTCACCTCAGGTCAGAGGCACAGAGAGGTCCCGGCTTAGTGTCGGCTTGCTGCGTTACTTACGCTTATTGCTCCAGAGAGTCCTTACAAGGCAGACCCTGTTGAGCCCTCCGATCACCCTTCGGCAGCCAGACGTGGCGGAGCGTCTGGCGCCAGGCCTTTACTCCGTTGTATTCTTGAGAACCGGATTTAGGCTAGGTTCCATATGTGTGACCCTACGTGGATCCCATATGGGTTATTCCACGGGTTGCTCCTAAACGAAACCCGTGTCTTTCCCTCTGGGAGAACCCACCTGTCGTCAGGTTGGAGTCACCCCAGTACTTCCATATGTAGTACAGCCCTACGGGGTTAGTCCATATGTACTTCTCCACATAACTCCTTCGGGGAAGGATGTGGCTTCTGCAACGTTCCTTTCCAGTGAAAGGATACGCTTTCCCAGTGTTATCCAAAAGTCTCACTGAATGGGTTTTGGGGAACAGCAGTGATTGACACTCTCTGTGTTTGCCCGGTCCCACCATCCTTAAGCAAGGGGGTACAGAAGGCTTGCTACAGAGCGCTGGAAGGGGCCAGCTCCTGTGGCGCTTTAGTAGGGATTCCTATTCGTCAGTCAGTCCGACGTACGTCGAACGTGACCGACTGAATGGGAACGTCTCGGTTACATAGGTAACCCTCGTTCCCTGAAGGAGGGAACGGAGACGTACGTCCCGTCGCCACAGTTGCTGGACCCCGCTGATGCTGCCGCCGCCTTACCTGTTCGGCTCCTCAGCGAAAACCTGAAGATGCAACGCACCGGCTGCTCATTATATACCCGCGCTGCGAGGTGAGCAGCTGCTGCATATGATTGGATGCCAATGTGCATTGGCTCGTTTTAGTTACACTCGAAGCAGATTGGCCTCTCTAGCCAGATTCCTATTCGTCGGTCAGTCCGATGTACGTCTCCATTCCCTCCTTCAGGGAACGAGGGTTACCTATGTAACCGAGACGTTATTGTTAAATAGTGATTTTATGTTTACAGTGCAGTAACATTTCTGCAATCATAAATAAAATAAGATTTATATCTTGAAAATAATACTATTCATAATTTTATTAGTGTTATTAAATACTGTATTTTTATTTTTATTTTTATTTACAGTGCAGTAGCATTATCGCAATCATACCATTTTATGGATGTTTAAAATAATTATTTTGAAAGTATTATTATTATAATTATTATTAAACACTTTTTTTTTTTTTTAAAGTGCAGTAGCATTATTGAAATCATAATTTTTTATGGATGTTTAAAAATAATGAAATAAATTTTGTATTTTGAAAATATTATTAATAATTGTATTTTTATTATTAATATTAAATACTGACTTCATTTTTTATTTTTATTTTTTACAATGCAGAAGTATTATTTTCAATTGATATAATTTAAAAAAATGAAATTAATTCAAATGAAATTAAAAATTAATATTTTGGAAATGATTATTATTATTACTATTTTTAAATACTGACTTTTAATTTTTTAAAGTACAGTAACATTATTGCAATCATACAACTTTTATGGATGTTTAAAACAATAAAATACAATACATATTTTTGAAATATTATTTTATTGTTGTTAAAAACTGACTTATCTCTTACAGTGCAGAAGCATTACTGAAATCATACAATTTTATGGATGAGTTTGCAATAATAATTTACATTTACATTCAGTCATTTAGCAGATGCTGTTATCCAAAGCGACTTACAAATGAGGACAATAGAAGCAATCAAAATATTAAAAAATTATATATATATATATATATATATATATATATATATATATATATATTGGATATAATGTTTTAATATTTTGATTGCTTCTATTGTCCTCATTTGTAAGTCGCTTTGGATAACAGCATCTGCTAAATGACTGAATGTAAATGTAAATTATTATTGCAGTCGCAACATTTCTTTATTGATTTGTTATCATTTAAATAATTAAATACAATTAATATTTTGGTCATTTTTATGTATTTGTATTATTTTATATTATTGAATAGTCACTTTTTATTTGACAGTAGAATTAGATTATTGTATTTGTAACACATTTCTGTAAGTATTTGTTATAATTGAATTAAATGAATAAAAAGGATTATATTTCAGCTGAAGTAATATTTGCTTTATTTCTACGGTAATATTTGTTTAAATGAATTAAGCAAAGCCTGCACATGTTTGAACACATTTTGACATGTTTTAATAAATAAAATAACTGACTTTTTGTTTAGTGAATATACTGTCATTAAAACATTTTACTATTCAGAAGAAAAGAGATATTTCAGAAATTAAATTTTCTGTCATGATCTTTCACTGAAGGAGATCCCATAATAATTAAATATTCCTTTACTGTAGTTAGAATAAATATATTTGATTAAATGATGTGATTAATGTCATATTTGATCAGAAACTCTCCTGAAGCTGACTTCAGTCAATTAATTTTATTCATAATTCATGCAGCATTCAGACATTTCACACATTCATCATCAAATAAAATATGATCTCAAGATGATTTGACAATACAATAGAGAAAATCACATGAAAGATAAGATATCAGGCTGAGTTTTACAGTAATCATACAAATGATTTTAATGAGAAAGCACAGAAACAGATCATCACACACTGATCTTACGGTCTAGATGAGGATTTCTGACACATTTATACTTATTGATGTTATTATTAATGTGATGAAGAGACTCTATAACATCTCACTGTTACTGATTTATCATGCAGCTCAAAGCATTATGGGCAGAATCCCTTGTCAGTTATATTCTGATTCATCAACACAGTTTCACTGATCCACCATTAATCCAAAACCCAGGATACAGCGGCTGAGTGAATGTGGTCTGGACTGTGTGGATGAGGCTCATTGTGTAAGAGATGCTGTAGAAGGACAGAGTTCCTCTACTGTGATCCATAAACACTCCTATTCTCCTGCTGATGGACTCTAAAGGGAGAATAGTCTTTATGTTATTGTGCCAGAATGAGTAAGTGGAGGAAGTACAGTCCAAACACCAGGACTGATCATTACATCCAAACGTACACTCATTACCCCATCCCTTCCTGCCGATGCTCTTATATGACACTGATATAGACACGTGACTATCTTCACTCCGTTCAATCTCCCAATAACAGCGTCCACTCACACTCTCTCTACACAACACCTGATACACATCAAATCTGTCTGGATGATCAGGATACGACTGATCTGTGCCAGTGTAAGTAATCACTCTGTTGTTCTCAGACAGACTGAGGTATTTATTCACTGTGTTCAGATCCAGAGTGAGCTGATGGGAATCTGATGGAGAGAAAACACATCAGAATCAGGAGTTATGAATCAGTTTGATCTTTTAAAGTAGCCGAACTGTTATCAGCAGTGTATCATCAGCAAAGTAAATGCTCAATATATTTTAGCAGTGTCTCAGTGCAGCTTAATCGTCATTTAAATCATCAGTTAAAAATCAACTCTTCTTTCATCTTCTACAGGAAAAACATGAACACACTCAGAGTTTTTCTGCTTGTTTTCTTACTGACTTACATCGTAGGAAGTCGTCCCTGGTCCTGGGAACAATGACTGTGGAGAACAACAGACATGAAGAGTGTGACTATAATGTCAAGAGAAAATCATCCCTGCATCCATTGCTAACACATGCAGAAATCCTCCAACACAGAAGATAATTCGAAAAATGCCCAAATCCTGACAAGCACTACTAAGGGTTTGATATTATTGACATGTCGCCACATTTGGTTTGGCTTCTGTTGACATGAACTGATAAAAGATTTGTTTTGACAGGGAATAGGACTAAGATTTCACTTTGTTTATCACACAAAGTAATCGTATTGCTCCATAAGACTTGGACTAAACCTCAACCTCCTTCTTAGTCTTTTTCAAAGAGACACTGATTGATCAATAAATGTCTCATTCTCAATCATTTGATTATTCTTCTGCATATTATGAAAATTTCTGTGAATACATGGAATCCATGTTTTAGTTCTAAAAAATACTTCTAAAACATATTTCTTGAATTCTTAAAAACATTGTTATCAGATATTCATTCGACTCTTGGAAGCAATAGAATCAACAGTATTTAAAATGGGTTATATTAACAGTAAATATGGGAAATGGTAGGACCATGTTAGTGGAGTTAGAAATGACTCTTCAGTTCACGAGCATACATATGCAGGTCATATGCATACATATACAACTTTTCACGTGCATCTCTCTCCATCTGTATGACGCACACAAGCATCTTTCTAGTTGAACAACTAAGTCATGTAAAATGGAAATATTCACCTGACTTTCAAGTCATTACATTTACAGAGTATATGAAGTAAAGGTGAAATGTAAATTATGTGTTTGCAGAAAAGCATCTCTTTTAAGCTCCGTATACTTCAAGCAAAGTTATTTTTCATTCTTCACTTATGGGTGAAAAACCTAAATACCTTTGCAGTAAGCGTTAAACAACTCAAGAACTTGCAGTATTATCTTATTTGTTTTTTTGGCTTGAGACTTAGTGTCAACTCCTGGAACTTGACAATGTAGACCATATCTCACAACTGTGAATGTATCTAATTATTATTATTACTTATTTAAAGTTGCTTTTATCATTGTGTCTGTAAAAAAAATCAGAATCAGAACGAGCTTTATTGCCAGGTATGTTTACACATACGAGGAATTTGTTTTCGTGACAGAAGCTTCCACAGTGCAACAGAATGACAGTGACAGAACAGAAAACAGATGATAAAAGAATAAAAATAGAACAAGTAAAGTTTACACTTAATTTCGATAGTCCACTTTAGACATTCTACTAACTATAAGTAACTTTGTAACTACATGTCAACTACATGTCAACTAATTCTAATTAATTTGCAACTACGTCTACTAACTCTCAGTAGGGTAGGTTTAGGGTTAGTAGAATAAGTTGACATACTTGCAAAGTTTCTCATAGTCAGTATGTTGTATGTTGTGGACCCATCAAAATAAAATGTTAGAAGATATTAAGCAGACAGTCTGGTAATACTCTAATGACTGCTAGTTGACATGTAGTTGCAAAGTTACTTACTGTTAGTAGAATGTCTAAAGTGGACTTTCGAAATAAAGTGTTACCCAAGTAAATAGGGAACAACAATAGACAAATTGACAGTTGTATGTACAGGTGTAATACAATAGACAGTTTTGTATGTATATTATGTGCAAATTCGAAACTAAGTATGAGTGTTAGATAAGTAAGTGTATAAGTGTATAATAGTGTTGTGTGTTCCACAATTATTGTCAAGTGTTCATGAGATGGATTGCCTGAGGGAAGAAACTGTTCCTGTGTCTGGTCGTTCTGGTGCTCAGAGCTCTGTAGCATCGACCAGACGGCAACAGTTCAAAGAGGGAGTGTGCTGGATGTGAGGGGTCCAGAGTGATTTTGCCAGCCCTTTTGCTCACTCTGAAGTCATTGCATTTGGAAACAAAGGTGAAGTTCTCAAGGTGAATGCATACCTTGACTCTAGGGGTCAAACAACTAAAAATCAAGTCAAAAATCTTGGTGTGATTCTGGAGACAGACCTTAGTTTTAGTAATCATGTCAAAGCAGTAACTAAATCAGCATACTATCATCTCAAAAACATTGCAAGAATTAGATGTTTTGTTTCCAGTCAAGACTTGGAGAAACTTGTTGATGCCCTTATCACAAGCAGGGTGGATTATTGTAATGGTCTCCTCACCGGCCTTCCAAAGAAGACCATTAGACAGCTGTAGCTCATCCAGAAGCTGCTGCCAGGATTCTGACTAGAACCAGAAAATCTGAGCATATCACACCAGTCCTCAGGTCCTTACACTGGCTTCCAGTTACATTTAGGATTGATTTTAAAGTGCTTTTACTCGTTTATAAATCACTCAATGGCCTAGGACCTAAATACATTGCAGATATGCTCACTGAATACAAACCTAACAGACCACTCAGATCATTAGGATCGAGTCAGTTAGAAATACCAAGGGTTCACACAAAACAAGGGGAGTCCGCTTTTAGCTATTATGCCGCCCGCAGTTGGAACCAGCTTCCAGATGAGATCAGATGTACTAAAACATTAGCCACATTTAAATCCAGACTCAAAACTCATCTGTTTAGCTGTGCATTTGTTGAATGAGCACTGTGCTACGTCCGAACTGACTGCACTGTATTTTATGTATAATCATTTTTATTTCTAACTGTTCTAAATTCATTTTAAATCAAATTTCAAATCATTTTAAACGTGTTTAAATTTCTGGTTTTATTGTTGTGATTATTTTTTTTATGATTATTTTACTTCCTTTTATGTAAAGCACTTTGAATTACCATTGTGTATGAAATGTGCTATATAAATAAACTCGCCTTGCCTTATGCAGGCGTCATGCACTCATTATTTTTGAGGGGGCACTGGGTGGGGGGTGGTGGGGGTGGTGGGGGGTTGTCATGTGACACACAGCAGCCACAACAGCAATTATATGTTTTATTTATTTTTTTCCATTTTATTTGAAACATTCCCAAATGCATTAACTATATCATGAAATATCTTGATTCTCACCTTTATAGATTATGTTAGTTGATCTATAGCCTAGTGGGCAATGGTCAAAGTAACCTAATAATGTAATCTATTAACTATGCATAAAAACCTGTTTGTTTACTTAATTAACAGATATGGGTGTCATGCCATAACATATTTTTAATACGACTGACTTTATATTTAATGTGAATTTAACATTGAAAGTTAATGTGAATAAAAACATTGTAAGTTAGGCTACTAATCATAACATTTTCATTGTACAGAAAGAGAGCAAAGAACATTTACATTATCAAAGAACATTTTCACTGACAGTCTAGAGTTCAAGCACTCTCAGAAACTCCCATTAAAACCACTGAAGCTGTTTACACTATGAAATGAACATCTTACAGATTCGTATACACATTTGCACTTTGTTGTTTCTAACGAGAGAATTTGCCAGAAAGAGGAATTCAGTCAGCGAGCGAGTGAAGAAAACACCGGCATTTTAGCAATGACTCATCTGAACGCCTCTGATTGGTCATTGCATCCATAAGCTCAACAGAATCGTGTGTGATTCTGTCTCTGGCTCAGCGCCAGCCAGCGAACACAGATGTGAATTTAGCAGCTGATGATATGACGCACTGAACGATCTAATCACGCCGGTGTGATTGTATCAAATATAGAAAATAGTAATCGGCTATTTTTTTTTTTTTTTTGTCTTTTGGAAGCTGCATTCAAAATCCACTTGGCTCAAAAATCTGAGGGGGCACGTGCCCCCTCACTTTCAATGGGCATGATGCCTCTGGCCTTATGGGTTCAGACAGCAAGCCTCAAAGCCTGGGTGCAGATTCAGACACTGCACATCAAGTGCGGGGGTCAAATTCTCCACTATGGCCCGGTATGTAACTCCCTGCAGCACTGACTTTCCTCAGCTGTGACCATAGCCTTGCTTTTCCCACATATTAATGAGTGTGACATACACCTGATCAATGCTTATAAGTTTCTGTTACTGATTAATTATCAATACTCATAGATGATCTGATACAGCACAGTGGTATGTATCGTTAGCTGACGTGTATATCTATAAGCTAACACTGGTCTCTCACCAAGACTGTTCTCCACTGGTTCTCTCGCACCACAACACAATTTGCATTTTTCAGATGCGGACGTAAAATTTTCTCACAAAAACAACTCAAGAAGCCTCAGTAGCGTGTTTAAGTACAGGTGCATCTCAATAAATTAAAATGTCGTGGAAAAGTTCATTTATTTCAGTAATTCAACTCCAATTGTGAAACTTGTATTAAATAAATCCAATGCACACAGACTGAAGTAGTTTAAGTCTTTGGTTCTTTTAATTGTGATGATTTTGGCTCACATTTAACAAAAACCCACCAATTCACTATCTCAACAAATTAGAAAACTTTATAAGACATTTTTAGTGAATTGTTGGCCTTCTGGAAAGTATGTTCATTTACGGTATATGTACTCAATACTTGGTAGGGGCTCCTTTTGCTTTAACTGCCTCAATTTGGCGTGGCATGGAGGTGATCAGTTTGTGGCACTGCTGAGGTGGTATGGAAGCCCAGGTTTCTTTGACAGTGGCCTTCAGCTCATCTGCATTTTTTGGTCTCTTGTTTCTCATTTTCCTCTTGACAATACCCCATAGATTCTCTATGGGGATCAGGTCTGGTGAGTTTGCTGGCCAGTCAAGCACACCAACACCATGGTCATTTAACCAACTTTTGGTGCTTTTGGCAGTGTGGGCAGGTGCCAAATCCTGCTGGAAAATGAAATCAGAATCTTCAAAAAGCTGGTCAGCAGAAGGAAGCATGAAGTGCTCCAAAATTTCTTGGTAAACGGGTGCAGTGACTTTGGTTTTCAAAAAACACAATGGACCAAGACCAGCAGATGACATTGCACCCCAAATCATCACAAACTGTGGAAACTTAACACTGGACTTCAAGCAACTTGGGCTATGAGCTTCTCCACCCTCCCAGCAGGCACCAGCCGTCTATGTAACGTCAGGTTGACATTGGACATGACGTCGTACAGATGTTGCATTTTGGTTGAAAATGAATGAATGAATGAATGAGGCATTTATATGAAAATCGGGTTGACGTCAATATTTGACATCAATTTGACATTGACTTAACATTGGATTTTGGTTACACAACCTAAAAACAACAAAATCTCAACGTCAGCTGACATCGGTATTGGACATCAATTTAACATTGACATTACAAGTTGAATTTACATTGGATTTTGGTCACCCAACGTCACAACCGAAACGTAACCAAATATCAACGTCTTATGACGTTGTGTGCCTGTTTTGTGCCTGCTGGGCTTTCTCCAGACTCTAGGACCTTGGTTTCCAAATGAAATACAAAACTTGCTCTCATCTGAAAAGAGGACTTTGGACCACTGAGCAACAGTCCAGTTCTTCTTCTCCTTAGCCCATGTAAGACGCCTCTGACGTTGTCTGTGGTTCAGGAGTGGCTTAATAAGAGGAATACGACAACTGTAGCCAAATTCCTTGACACGTCTGTGTGTGGTGGCTCTTTATGCCTTGACCCCAGCCTCAGTCCATTCCTTGTGAAGTTCACCCAAATTCTTGAATCGATTTTACTTGACAATCCTAATAAGGCTGCGGTTCTCTTGGTTGGTTGTGCATCTTTTTCTTCCACACTTTTTCCTTCCACTCAACTTTTTGTTAACATGCTTGGATACAGCACTCTGTGAACAGCCAGCTTCTTTGGCAATGAATGTTTGTGGCTTACCCTCCTTGTGAAGGGTGTCAATGATTGTCTTCACACCAAGCCGACTAGTGGCGACGAAAGCAGACTGCGGGGTCGGCTCACGTCGGCAGCGTCTGGGTCCAAAGTTGCCCTAACACACCAAGCCGACGCTCGACACCCGACGGCCAAGTAGCATGTCCGTTCTGTGCCTTTTCTCGCGCACTAGTTCTCCAGCTGAACAGGCAATCAGAATGATCAGATGGCCCGACTGACCGACGAGCTCCGACGCTGATTCAACATATCGAATCGGCCGAAAAAAAAGCCGACGATGACCAACTTCAGACGACGGCGCGGAACACACTGAGAAAACTTAGTCGACTGACGAACAAAAACTGCCCGAAGGCCGACCGTCGGCTTGGTGTGTACCGGGCTTTCTGGACAACTGTCAGATCAGCAGTCTTCCCCATGATTGTGTAGCCTAGTGAACCAAACTGAGAGACCATTTTGAAGGCTCAGGAAACCTTTGCAGGTGTTTTGAGTTGATTAGCTGATTGGCATGTCACCATATTCTAATTTGTTGAGATAGTGAATTGGTGGGTTTTTGTTAAATGTGAGCCAAAATCATCACAATTAAAAGAACCAAAGACTTAAACTACTTCAGTCTGTGTGCAATGAATTTATTTAATACACAAGTTTCACAATTTGAGTTGAATTACTGAAATAAATGAACTTTTCCACGACATTCTAATTTATTGAGATGCACCTGTATGTGAGGATCTCTCTGGGTGAAAAAAAAAAGAAACACGCTGTGGAAATTAAATCTAGAAATATTAAATAAAATAATAATTGAACAAATTTGGATGGAAATAAAAAGATATTTAGCGGAAAATAACAACGGTGAAGTGGACCCCTCCATATTATGGGATGCACTGAAGGCAGTGATTCGAGGAAAATTAATATCTATTACAAGCACTTTTAAAAACTAAAGGGTAGCTCATTATGAAAACCTTACTTCAGAATTAAAACAATTGGAGCTTAAACAAACATAATGTGAACAAAGAGGTGATGGCTCACATTGGAGAATTGAGAAAGGAAATTAACGGCCTATTACAAAAAAGGCAAGATTTTTTAAAACAAACTTATGAAGCAGGACCAAGGGCAGTTAAATCATTGGCAAGGCGAATGCAAAAGCAACAAATTAATAATTTAATCTCTAAATTACGCGATCCCAAACCAAATCAGATTAAATACGATCCAAAAGCTAAAGTATTTTTAAGAATTATTATGAAAAACTATACAAACAGACCTCTGTAATGAATAGAACAAAAGTACTAGAATTCCTTAATACATTAGATCTGCCCTCTGTTGGTGATTTACAAAATAAAGTTTACCTGCAGAAATAACCACTGAGGAGTTACAACAAGCCATGAGTAAACTAAAGTCAGGCAAAGCACCAGGGAGTGATGGATTCCCTTCAGAGTGGTACAGAATTTTTAATAAAGAACTGATGCCATTGCTAATGGACACCTTCAACTGGGTCATAAAAGGAGGAAAAAAAAACAGGGAACACTGTCAAAATTATAGACCTATATCACTCCTTAATACAGATTATAAAATGTATGGTTATATTTTAGCATCCAGAATACAGTTGTTCTTATCAGATAGATGATTTGATAGATGAGGACCAAAAAGTTTGGTTAAAGGTCGACAAACATATGAAAATATTAGAAGAACTCTCCATATAATAGATAGGGCTCATCGAAATAAACTACCTGTTGCCCTAATCAGTCTTGATACTGAGAAGGCCTTCGACAGGGACTTTCTTTACTTATCACTAGAAAAGTTGGGTTTTAACGATAAATCTATCCAGTGTATAGTCAATATATCAAAACCCAACTGCTAGAGTGAGAGTAAATGGGTCTCTATCTGAAAGATTTCACCTGGAAAGAGGAACTAGGCAAGGTTGCTGTCTTAGTTGTTCTCTCTTCGCCATCTATATAGAACCACTGGCTCAATTAATCAGACAGCATTTGTTGATACCAGGGGTGGAAATCAATGGTATAGAACATAAAATCAGTCTGTTTGCAGATAACGTTATGATTTATTTAGCTGAACCCAAGAAACATTTCACAAACCTTATGCAAGTGTTAGAGAAATTTAATGAATATGGCGGATATAAATTAAATGTAATAAAAACCCAAATTCTTATGTTTAATTGTAAACCAAACACAGAACTCAAACAAACTTATGACATTAAATGGGACACAAAATGTATAAAATACCTAAAGGTATTTAAGGTATAATTTAAGGTATACTTAAAGGTAAAATAGGTGTAAATTTAACTAAAGATTTTACAAAATTGTATAGGGCCAATTATGATCTAATTACTAATAATATAAAGAGCGATATTGAGAGGTGGTCCACATACCCCATGAGCATCAGTGATAGGATAAGAGGAGTAAAAATGAATATTTTACATCTGTTTCAATCACTCCCAGTGGAAATCCCACCAAAGCAATTTTGTGAATGGGATAAATTAATATCCAGGTACATACGGGGTGGTAAAAGACCCCGGGTGCGCTATTCAACACTCCAACTACCTAAAGAAAAAGGTGGTATGGCTCTTCCAGATCTTCAAAAATTATTTCTATGCAGCACAAATGTGTCCCATTTTTTACTGGTGTACTTCTAGTTACATAGCCAAATGGAAAGACATAGAAACAAATATACAAGATCTACAAGTTCAGTCCTTTATAGGGGAGAGTGAAATTCATAGACATAGTAAAGACAAACTGGGCCCAATTGGGACATTTTCATTAAAGATCTGGCATTCTATTGTCAAACACTTCAAACTGGAGAAAGAGATTGGAATACTTAGGTGGATTACGCATGATGAAGAATTTAAACCAGGAAGGGAAGATCCAATATTTCAACAATGGAAGGAGAGGGGAATAACAGCATTGTGTAGTGTATTTACAAAGGATGAAATGAAAAGTTTCCAGGACTTAAAGGATGATTTTGGACTTAGAAATCAGGACTTATTTAGATATTTCCAATTAAGGGATTTCTACAATTAAAAAAAGGAAAATTTGAGCAAATGATATCCATTCCCTTACTAAAATGATGATGGATGCCTATAATCATACACTACCCAGAATAATTTCTTCCCTATATGAGATATTAATGTGTTGCAGCCCTTCTTCCACACTATATATAAAATTGAAATGGGATAAAGAATTAAAGACTGAAATACCAGAAACAGATTGGTGCGATATGATGATAATACACCAAAGTACCACTAGCTCACAAATGGAGTTTTCCTGGAAGTGCCTTATTCGCTTCTTTATAACACTTAAGATCAAAAGCAAACAAGTCTCCAGACAACACGCTAAAGATGAAAAAAAGAATGGACTGGGAAAAGTGGTTGATATATAAAGAATATAAAGACATCCTCAGCCAAGTAAACTGGTTGCCTCTAATTCCGAATGTTTAGTTTGCATGTTATAGTGCATATTAACAACTAATAAATTAGCTTAAACAGAAAAAAAATCAGTATCAGAATCTACAAATTGGCTTGTAAAAAATGAGAATCGGCCATGAAAAATCATGATCTGTGCATCACTATTGTCTAATTTTCCAAACATTATTACAGAAAGCAAAATGACATGCAATGATATAGGAGCTACAGACAAGATGCCAGAAGTAATAGTAGTGTCTTCTGTGTTGTTTGCAAAAAATGTAATTATGATAATATTATAATAATTTAAATAAATGTTATATTATCTAAATAGACCAATTCAGTGTTTGCAAACAGTGATGATGTTTTGTGGGCGGAGCCTATCCGGTAGCAAAAAATTACAGTTTTCATGTGGCAGTCTATGGAAGCCATGGAATAAAATAATAAAAAAAGAGGTAAATTTGAGTTTAAAATTTCAAAAATCTGAACGTGAAGTACGAAAGTGACGTGACCCATACTCGGAATTCATGCTCTGCGTTTAACCCATCCAAAGTGCACACACACAGCAGTGAACGAACACAAACAAACAAACAAACAAACAAACAAACAAACAAACACACACGCACACACACACACACACACACACAGACAGACAGACAGAGCAGTGGGCAGCCAATTATGCTGCGGCGCCCGGGGAGCAGTTGTGGGTCTGGTGCCTTGCTCAAGGGCACCTCAGTCGTGGTATTGAGGGTGGAGAGAGCGCTGTACATTCACTCACCACACCTACAATTCTTGCCGGCATGAGACTCGAACCCGTACAAGGGTTACAAGTCCGACTCTCTAACCATTAGGCCACAACTTCCCCATAAATAAATCTGACTTTATTCTCACAATTCCAAGATTATCTCTCATAATTCTGATAAGAAAAATCAACTTGTCATTCTCTATTTTCCCCTCGACTCAGAATCATGAGCTTATGTCCCACACTTCTGGCTTTTTTTTTCCTCAGAATTGACAGACTTGCTATTGTTGAGTTAAATCAAGTTATAAAGTTCGAAATACGAGATAAACTTGCATTTGCAAGAAAAATGGTCAGAATTGTGAAATACAATAGGTAAATGTAAAATGTTAAAAGTTTAAATAGTATTTCATGCTGTAACTATATAAATGTAATAAATTATTATTATTATTATTATTATTATTATCATCTGCATATGTGAATATTATGTAGACCTATTGTTTAAATCAAATTAATGCTTTCAAAGTAGAGGAATCATAGCAGGTTTCATCCATTAGTCTGTCCATTTAAATGTCTGCGTGTAGCTTCTATAAAAGCTTCTTCTACGTTTAGTATTCTATAAAAATGATTTGCATTTCAATTCTGACATCCAAAGGCACAACAATACATGTTTTTCTTTTATTCCATGGAATTTTACTGTTTCCCTCCACTTTTTACCAGGGTTTTTCTGCCACCACAATGCATGTGCAGCTGCAAGTGACATAACTGTGATGTCTACTCCAAATTGGTATATAATAACTTGTTATTTTATGATATATAGGTGTGTGTGTGTGTGTGTGTATATATGTGTTTTTTCATCTGATACTTTTTTTTTTACTCTTAAGAAAAGACTTGTTTTACCTTTGAATTAAGTGTTTTTTCTTTGTTTTTTTTTTACCCTTTTGGCAGATAATTGTTCTTAAGCAAAACCTAACTAAATGTCAATAACATTTTCAGAAAACAAGATATCTTTAATCATTTTGCTTCTCAAGTAAATATTTATAGATATTTATAAAAGTTTAGACATTTGTAAATTACTTTATTGAACTCAAGCCTTCTTTAGACGCATGGCAGGTCAACTGAGGTAAAACAACAAAGTGTGATAAAACTGCTTAATGTCTGTATTATTATATGGATCCCTGTTGGTAAACGTGTCAGCTAGGAAAGAACCAGAGAGAGGGCACTCACTTATACTAGTGTCTGGCAGTTGAGCCTCTGTTAGATTGTAAAGTGGTGGTGGTGAGAACAGTGGAACAAAAATTCAATTCAAAAGTCAATGTCCATACAGATTCAGAGAAAGATACTCCACAGCATAAGAAATTAATACATGCAATACAGTCACAAACATAATTCTAATTGCTGATTGTTGTTTAGAGGAAAGACAGCATTTATAAAAATGTGCAAATGACACTTACTTGAAGAGAGTGTCTCTTGGCTGACAGTCTCACTGGCTTCACTCACTCCCACTTTACCCACTACCCTGTAGCGGATCAGGTACTGCTTTCCAGATACCAATCCAGTCAGCTTGAAGTCTTCATCAGCTGTGTCTATGACAAGCCACTGTTCTTCAGCTCCATAATCTGCTTTCACCTGCTTGTACTCTACTCTGTACTTCACTGTTTCTCCAGTTGGGGAATTCTGCAGTTTCAGGGACACAGTTTGCTCAAGGACATTCTTCACTACTGGTGGAGGCGGCTTGGACACGGGCTGGAACTGTGTGTCTGTCAGTTTCCCATTTTCATACAAATAGATGGAGGAGCCTGGAATGGAGGGGTTGGAGATGGCAGAAATAATGAATCGGATACTCTTCTCATTTTTATTGGCCTCTGAAAATCTCTTGAAGAGACGTATGTTCTCTCTCATCTTTGCAATAACATCAGGATCTTTGAACCACTTTCTATCTGGTGTCACAGAAAGCAGGGTTTTGTTTCCATCTAGCTGTTTAAACTTGTCAGATTTTAGAAACTCTGTCAGGGTTGAAAGATATGGGTCTTTATATTTTAGAGATGTGAATGTCAGGCACAATACTACATCAACATCAACATTAAGAAGGATGGCGTTAAGCCCATCTGAATCTTCAATGTTGATCTCATTCAGTGTCTTGCTGTGATTATTCAATAAGTAAAGCTCAGACTTTGCATCATCTAACCATTGGTTAAGCGAGTCAGCATTAAAAGGGGAGCTGCTGTGTATCTTCAAGATGTTTTCCAGGGATTGTTCCTCCATACCTCCTCCTCGAATGGCAGGCAAGACCCTGGCCAGTGCTTTCTGGAGCACCATCGTGTAAATGCTAAATGAATCCTGAAATGAGTGCAACGTTGCTTTAATGTCACTGAAAACATTTACCTCTCTTCTTCTGGACAGGTCATTGCAGGTCCTCTCTACCTCCCCCAGCTCCTCCATCATATCTTCAATGTTGGAAATCAAGCGTGTGCTGATTTCTCTCACCAACTTAGCTGCTTTTGTATCCAGTAGACAAAGAGGATAGAGCCAGACTTTTATTGGCACTGCATTCTGTGGATTTTCCTTCAGCAGAGTGGGGAGCTTCTTGTACACCTCCAGGGCCTCCATGTACGTGGTGGGGTTCTGCTCAAGATGGAAGTCACCATGAAATGTGCAGGCGATCTTCTCACCCTTTTTCTTATCCTCATCTGTCATTTTCAAAGCTCCTTTTCCCTCAATGGAAAATCCAGGGATCTTCTTGATCATGACATTCAGGTCTCCCTCAATCTCCTGCTTGTTTTCATCTTCTGTAAATGAGCGATCAAACACCATGAAGGCCTGAGCTCCGTACAGCACAGCGGTGACCACATGAGTTGCAGTTTTCTGGTCAATCACCTGAGGGTAGGTGATCTGGCCCAGCTGAGTCATAGTGAGTTGTTCGAATCTTGAGGTGTCACTGTAATGCATTGTTACTCTGGACTGTTGGTTGGAGGATTTGGTGTCACGCAGGAACTTGGCAGATCCTCCCACCTCCACCAGCCCCCCACAAAAGCTGGCCTTCAGGGAAGCGTTTACATCTAGAAGACTGGACTTACTAGAGAGAGAGTCAGAGCTACTGAACTTCACATCTGTCATGAGCTTTGAACGAGTGTCCATATCTTCCCTCAGTGATTTCTTATCCCACAGAGTAACACCTGAAATGAGAAATGGCTTTAAAAGTTATGTATGAGTATACAATGTACAACTAAAGTAAAAATGCATCCTGTCTCTGTAAGACAATTTTAAACTATTAAATTTAATGTTTTTGTGCTTAATTTTATTGTCTCAAATTAGTTACACAAGTACTTTTAATAACACTTAATAATAACCTCCATTAAGTCATTAACAAACAATATATAATGCTCAACAGATCATTAGTTAATATATAGTCATATACTGTAGCTTGTAACAAACCACAGTACGGCAAATTTATTTATTTATTTTTTATTTTTTTCTACTGCAGTCTATACTGCAGCCCTATAGGCTGTTTTCCGTTTGGGGATAAAACGTAGGTAGGTAGTAAAGTAATGGTGTTTTCAGAAATACTTTATTTGAGTCCTCCAAACGCTCTTGGAGTGGTTCAGCTCATATATGTGAACAAACCAAGTGATCTCAAAGTAGGGCTGTGCAATTAATCGAATTCAATTATCATGCGCATCTCGTCAGTAAAGCCGGTTCAGTGATTGGCAGTAAATCACCACCACCTATTTTCAGATGGAGCGGCAATTACTACACAGAGCCGTAGTTCACTGACAAGCTAGGCAATCGCAGACGAATCGCCTTCGATTGTGAACGCAATATTGCCTAGCTTGTCAGTGAACTACGGCTCTGTGTAGTAATTGCCGCTCCATCTGAAAATAGGTGGTGGTGATTTACTACTAATCAAGAAACTGGCTTTACTGACGAGATGCACATGATAATCAAATTCGATTAATTGCACAGCCCTATCTCAAAGCAAAACGTACTCAGATTTGTAGAGTTCGTATGTGGGCCCATTTGTCAAGTCAAGTCAAGGCACCTTTATTTATATAGTGCTTTATACTTTACTGAGTGTCAAAGTTAACTTTACAGTGTCAGACAGGAACATAGTATGTCAATAATTGCAATAGGACGATAACAAAGAATAATTTTCCAGTACGAACACAGAGCAGTGGGCAGCCATTGCTGCGGTGCCCGGGGGAGCAGTCAGGGGTTCAGTGCCTTGCTCAAGGGACTCACCTCAGTCGTGGTATTGAGGGTGGAGTCCCTGCCAGTCCTGGGACTCGAACCTGCAACCTTTGGGTTACAAGCCCGACTCTCTAACCATAAGGCCACAACTGCCTCTATAGAGAGGAGTTGCTGTGAAATATAGAGAGAGTTTAGACTCTGATCTTAAGACAGAGCTTCTTGTAAAGCTGATAAGCAAAGAGGTACCAGAGTTCCTTAAATAAATAAATGGGGGCGTAGAGGCGCACAAAGTGTCCAAGAGCAAAATGGCTGGTAAGGCAATGATACTGGTCACTCCATCTTTTCTTAGGGCTGAGTTTAAGTAATAAGCCTAAAATTCCAAATTAATGAAATCACAAATGCTGTCCTACCCAGAGTTTGTGGTTACATGATGTCAGTGTTATTGGCCATGGATTCAAGTTCATGTGGAGATCTCCAATCTTTTTAGAGCAGCAAATGAGTGATAGAACGAGATAATAAAGATGAAATTAAAGTACACCGATGAATGATGAATTATATTTCAGAAATTGAAATTGGTTCTTTTTATTGTGGCATGCTTAGCCCTAAAAATTATTTGGACAAATTATTGAAAAATTATGTGAATTTCAACCCCATTGTGATGGACATCGTCCAATTAGTCCAATATTTAGAGACAGTCACAAGGGGAATGCAACAGTGCCTGCGTTAGAAGTTTTTGTCATTATTGAAATTGTTTTATTCGAGTAGACTTTTTTTTTTTCATCTACACGACAACATACATTCCCATTCAGTTTACTATCTTCAGAGGCAGTGACAAAAAGAGATGATGCTCTGGCCAGAGGTGGGTGTGAGAGTGTGTGAGTGATGGTGCACCAAGGTTTTTTCATTAACTGTTCCCTCCTGGTGGAATTACTTGTCCAACTCAATCCGAGCAGCTGAGTCCTTAAAGCTGATTTATAATCGACGCATCCACAAGTTCGCATAGGTGCACGCGGCAAATATGACGTCATCACAGTGTTGGCAGAAGTTCACTTTGAGTGCGCACAACGGCTTACAGTTACCTGCACTGCAAAACAAACAGATTATGTCTAAAGGGCAAAGTGTGTTATAGTAGGAATATCATGTTGCACAGATAGCCCTGATAATGAGGCGGATGATGAAGGTTTGAAAAAGGTTGACTGATAAATTGATTTGGTTTACTGAATATGACTAGACTTGCTTAAGAATTATAGGCAAGGGAAGTAGCGAATACTCAGAATGACTTTTCTCTTGGTTCACAAGTTGGTAAAAGATGCTTGTAATTGCCTTGATCAACAGAACTGTTAAATGAACTGATCTTAAGTGGAATGAGAAAAATGCTGGTTGAATGTTAAGGGAAGGGGAATTTGGCAGAGAGCCTTTATGTTGTTTATTATATAAACAAATGGGGGAACTGTTAAATGATATCACGCTCTCTGTTAGATATTTCTGTGAGTTTGCCTGTCTGGACTCCCTGCGCACATATTTATATTTCATGCAATGCTTACTGCGCCTGTATTAAGACTACTCAGCAATTCACAGTCTTTAAACCCATATAATTTGTGCTGTCATTGACGGAAAATGTCTGTTTACTTAAAGTAGTACTTGTATACAGTATAAAAAGAAAACAAAGTAACCGCAGTTTTGCACAGCATGTGTCTGCTTTGGTGGCGCAACTGATAAAGCAAGTGTGCTTGTGTGGCAGAGACCTGGGTTTCTTCCGGTCCATAGTGTTACATTCAATGTTCAAATGTCTGTCCCCAGTGTGTTACTGATGTTCTCCGGATGAGTGAGTTAGCTGGTGTTCTGGGAATGTTAGTAAAATACGAAAAGGACATTTATATGGCAATGCTGTACCACAGTGGAACTGAAGTAATGTATTTCCCCATTGGGATTTTTTATAGATAGTAACATCAATAATATGATTCCAGTTATTTGTTTATTTACTTGAAGTGTTCATTGTAGTACAGTTGTATTGATGTATGAATAAGAAAATTAATTATTATTTTCAGAAAATTAATACAACAATATTTCATGGAAAGGGCAATAGGAAGAGTGCAGAATTGGCTCTTCCATGTGATGACAATGAGGATGAGTTAGCCTTCAGTGACTGTAACGATGAGTGTGTTTGTATGTGTCAGTATATGTGTGACAGATTTTGATGGAAATTAAAATCGGATGCATCAATTTCTAAAAGGAATGTGCATTTCAATTGAAAAGAAAATCCTAATTTAATAGAAAAACTACTTTTTTGGCAATTTTCCATTGTGGTACACTGTTGCCATATGGCAACGTTATCCTAAATCCCCCCAAAATTTTGGAATTTTTTCCAAAATTTTTTTTTTTTAAAAATTCAAAAATCTTTATTGATTTGTATAATTGAAACTATTTCATTCAATAAAAACTTATTTGAAAAAAAAATTTCATGGTTATAACATAATGCATACCATAGAGCAGGGTTCCTCAAATCTTTCCCTGGAGGGCCAATGCTGCAGAGTTTAGCTCCAAGCCTTATCAAACTCACCTACCTGTGATTTTCTAATGATCTTGAAGACTCTGATTAGCATGCTCAGGTGTGTTTGATTAGGGTTAGAGCTAAACTCTGCAGGAAAGTGGATCTCGTGGGCCAGATTTGAGGATCCCTGCCATAGAGTGTTTAGTGAATCATTGCGATTGAACCCACTCATTTAAACGGTTGATTCATTCAGGAACAAAACACAGTCATGTTGCTGAGAGACACAAAACAGTGCTGTGGCTGTGTTTGGAATGACTTTTGTTGGCGAAATGGAGCAAAAACAGGAAATGTTGTGACTTAAACGTCTCTTAACTCTTTCCCTGCCGGCGTTTTTGAAAAAAGTTGCCAGCCACCGCCAGCATTTTTGAGGATTTCACTAAAATTTCATGGCCCCCAGAATATTTTATTGTATTAATATCTTAACATGAAATACATCAAAATAAAGACCAGACCCTCTACTTTTAAATGAAAAAAAATTGTTCAAGCATTCTTTTTTTTTTAATCAACACATGAATATAGGTAGGTTTCATAAAAAAAGCAACATTGAGCAAAAAGCTGAGAAAATTGCATTTTTATCAAAAACTACATCTAGATCATATTCAGTAATATTATCAAAGCAAAGATACAGTAGATCACTTCCCAGAAAATTCTGTGTTTGGCGGGGAAAGAGATATTAAAAAAATTTTTTTTAGTGTTAACATTCAAAACGCGTCAATGTGCTCTGGCATAGTAGATGCATGTGCGGAAGCGATCTAAACAATGAATGACGTATGAATGACAGATCGCTTCTGCACATGCATCTACTATGCCAGAGCACACTGACGCGTCACGCGCTGGCAGTTGTGAATCCGCTCAGGACAGTTGAACATTGCAGTGGATCAGTGGTAAAAATGATATAAATACTGTTCAGTTTCTTGCACAGACCGATTGTTTCGTGTTTTAAGACCTCAATGTATCGTCACGAGCCGCAGGGTTTAATTTGGTTTTGTCTGTGTATGTTTTTTTTGTCTCTCAAAGCCATGAGTCCCATTGACTGCATTATATGACTGACAGACTGCAACAGTTTGAGTTAAAAATGTTAAGTTTTCTACTGAAGAAACAAAGTCACCTACATCTTGGATGCCCTGGGGGTAAGCAGATAAACATCAAATTTTCATTTTTGGGTGAACCATCCCTTTAAATGATCATTTTGCTACAGTTTTTGCTTGGACATGTTAAACATGTCTAATCAATTTTGGTAATACATTCTCATTTTAATTTTGTAACTTGTAAAGCATTAAAAGATGTATTTAATTTATATATTAAAATTAGTGTAGGAAATGGCAAATGCAAATTATATAATTTAATTTTGCACTAAACGTTGCACATATCTATGGGAAAATGTAAATTTAAATACAGATATACATTTCCATTTTAGATATTGCATTACCATTTTGCATATTACATTTCAAAATGCTTTTTGCTACCCATATGTTTCCATTCTGTCACATATGCCTACTGTGCTGGAGCGAGGAGACACGGAGACGTAGGAGATTCCAATAATAACAGAACTTTAATGAACAGAACATCAGGAAAGCACACGTAGTACAGGGATTAGACGAACAATATTGGACATTGGCAACAAGGAAACGCAGGGCTTAAGAACACTAGGAAATTAAACGAGGAAGAATTGAAACAGGTGAGGAGTAATAAAACACAGAAGGAGACTTATGAACTAATAATGAAGACAGGAACAGGAAGACCAAATATGGACAGATGAGGGAGGAAACACAAGACATGGGGACACAAGTCTGACACATACATTGAAACTTTGTTATTATTATTTTTTTCATTGTATAGCTATTTATTACATTGATAGTGGCCAAAATTATTAGAACACTAGTATTTTCACCAGCTAAAAAATGGTTTTAAGTCAGTTATTTCTATTTTTTCTAATAATCCAGAGAGATTTTTGTTTGCTCCACACAGAAATCTGATCTGATCATCATTCAGTCTGTCTGGAATGACATGAAGAAACAGAACAAACTGAGACAGACTAAATCCAAAAGAACTGTCTCCAAGACACATCAAGAAAGCTACCTGCAAAGCTTCAGTGCTGTTAAAAGTTTGAGGCACTTGTGTAAAATGCTGTAAAATGAGGATGATGTCAATAATAATGTCATAAATAGATTTATCAATTAACTTCTATTAACTAAATTAAATCAACATTTGGTGTGAGCACCCTTTCTGCTTTTACCCTCGGTGCACTTGAGCAGAGTTTCTCAGGAGTTTTGCAGGTAGCTTTCTTGAAGCGTCTTGGAGACACAGTTCTTCTGGATTTAGTCTGTCTCACTTTGTTCTGTTTCTTCATGTCATTCCAGACAAACTGGATGATGATCAGATCAGATCAGATCTCTGTGTGGAGCACAAAAATCTCGCTGGATCATTACAAACATTCATTTTACCATTAATTGTAATGTAAATTGATATTTCCTACTGACACTACAGCTAAAGATAGAAATAACTGACTTAAAACCATTTTTTAGCTGCTAAAAATACTAGTGTTCTAATCATTTTGGCCACCACTGTAGTTGCTTGTTTGCACTGTATGTCAGATTTGTATATTGAATTTGCACTGCAATTTTCACAGTATTTTACTCCATATATATACTGTGAACAACATTATAAACGCAACACTTTTGTTTTTGCCCCCATTTTTCATGAGCTGAACTCAAAGATCTAAGACTTTTTCAATGTACACAAAAGGCCTATTTCTCTCAAATATTGTTCACAAATCTGTCTAAATCTGTGTTAGTGAGCACTTCTCCTTTGCAGAGATACTCCATCCACCTCACAGGTGTGGCATATCAAGATCCTGATTAGACAGCATGATTATTGCACAGGTGTGCCTTAGGCTGGCCACAATAAAAGGCCTCTCTAAAATGTGCAGTTTTACTGTATTGGGGGGGTCCGAAAATCAGTCAGTATCTGGTGTGACTTGCCTCACGCAGTGCAACACATCTCCTTCGCATAGAGTTGATCAGGTTGTTGATTGTGGCCTGTGGAATGTTGGTCCATTCCTCTTCAATGACTGTGCGAAGTTGCTGGATATTGGCAGGAACTGGAATCGTATATCGTATAAGCCGATCCAGAGCATCCCAAACATGCTCAATGGGTGACATGTCCGGTGAGTATGCTGGCCATGCAAGAACTGGGATGTTTTCAGTTTCCAGGAATTGTGTACAGATCCTTGCAACATGGGGCCATGCATTATCATGCTGCAACATGAGGTGATGGTCATGGATGAATGGCACAACAATGGGCCTCAGGATCTCGTCACGGTATCTCTGTGCATTCAAAATGCCATCAATAAAATGCACCTGTGTTCGTTGTCCATAACATACGCCTGCCCATACCATAACCCCACCACCACCATGGACCACTCGATCCACAATGTTCACATCAGCAAACCACTCATCTACACGACGCCATACACACTATCTGCCATCTGCCCTGTACAGTGAAAACCGGGATTCATCCGTGAAGATAACACCTCTCCAGAGTGCCAGACGCCATCGAATGTGAGCATTTGCCCACTCAAGTCGGTTACGACGACAAACTGCAGTCAGGTCGAGACCCCGATGAGGACGACGAGCATGCAGATGAGCTTCCCTGAGACAGTTTCTGACAGTTTGTGCAGAAATTCTTTGGTTATGCAAACCGATTGTTGCAGCAGCTGTCCGGGTGGCTGGTCTCAGACGATCTTGGAGGTGAAGATGCTGGATGTGGAGGTCCTGGGCTGGTGTGGTTACATGTGGTCTGCGGTTGTGAGGCCGGTTGGATGTACTGCCAAATTCTCTGAAACGCCTTTGGAGACGGCTTATGGTAGAGAAATGAACATTCAATTCACGGGCAACATCTCTGGTGGACATTCCTGCAGTCAGCATGCCAATTGCACGCTCCCTCAAAACTTGCGACATCTGTGGCATTGTGCTGTGTGATAAAACACACACATTTTAGAGTGGCCTTTTATTGTGGCCAGCCTAAGGCACACATGTGCAACAATCATGCTGTCTAATCAGCATCATGATATGCCACACCTGTGAGGTGGATGGATTATCTCGGCAAAGGTACTTTATATAGATTGGGCTCAAAGAGACCTCAAAAGGACACTTGGAGACTCCAGAAATGACATCAGCTCCCTTCAATAAAAGCTCAATAACTTTAGCTTATTGAGCTTTTATTTTACTGGCATATAGATGTCTTCAGGGCAGCACATTTATCAAACATATGAAGTTCGGTGCAAATTGAGCATAGTACGTTTGAGTTAGTAAAAAGCATTACGTATCCTATTGCCAACAAGTGGTGCTATGATTATAACTGAGTATTGGCATGTAGATGTCTTCAGACAAGTACTTTTATCAAACATATGAAGTTTGGTGCAGATTGGACATTGCATGTTTAAGTTAGTGTAAAACAAGTCATTTCCCGTCGCCAGCAGGTGGCGCTATGATTACATCTGAATATTGGCCTTTAGATGCCTTTCAGGCCAGGACACTTACCATACCTGTGAAATTTGGTGCAGATTGGACATGGTTTGTTTAAGTTAGTATAAAGCATGACACATCCTGTTGTCAACAGGTGGCGCTATGATTATAACTAAATATTAGCCTTTAGATGTCTTCAGACCAGTACTTTTATCAAACATATGAAGTTTTGTGCAGACTGAACATGGTATGTTTGAGTTAGTATAAAGCATGACGTATCCTATTGCCAACAGATGGCGCTATGATTATAACTGAATATTGGTCTTTAGATGTCTTCAGGCCATGACTCTTACTAAACATGTTAAATTTGGTGCAGATTGGAAATTGAATGTTTAAGTTAGTGTAAAAGAAGCCATTTCCTCTTGCCAGCAGGTGACGCTATGATTATAATGGAATATTAGCCTTTAGATGTGTTCAGGCCAGGACTGTTATTGAACGTGTGAAGTTTGGGGCAGATTGCACATTTTATGGCTGAGTTACAACAACTTCTATTCCCATGGCGAAACATCGAAATTTGTCAGGCCGCCACAGACACGCCCTTCAATGAAAACTCTAGATCTTCGCAATTTAACATTGGAAAGGCCTTTAGATTAGACTGACCAAATTTGGTGTTCAACTGAATTAATCTATAGGAGGAGTTCGTTAAAGTATGACACCTGAAAATGGCAAAAATGACTCAAAATTTGCAGAGAAAATGAAAAATAACCAACTTCCTGTTGGGTTTCGGATTTTGCAACAAGAGACTTTTTTGTAGGTATTGGTGTTTTACAAGTGTATACTGATTTTGGTACATATATGTGAAACGGAGCTCGAGGTGCACTCTGTTGAAAGTGTATAGGTGGTGCTGTCGAGCCATTTTGCCACACCTACTTTTGAAACATATATCAGATGTAAATTTTCGCCACTTCTGATGCGTGTGCGAAGTTTTATGACTTTTCGAGCATGTTTAGGCTCTCAAAAATGCGATTACGAGACATCGAACTTTGTCAGGCCGCCATGGACACGCCCTTTAACGAAAACTCAAGACCTTCACAATTTAACATCGCAAAGGCCTTTAGATTAGACTGACCAAATATAATTTTCATGTCATTAAATCTCTAGGAGGAGGAGTTACAGAGTAAAACATGTCGCTTCCTGTTGCCAGCAGGTGGCGCTATGACTATAACTGAATATGGTCACATAGATCTCTTCAGGTCAGGAGTCTTAAACGTGAAGTTTGGTGCAGATCAGACATTGCATGCCTGAGTTATAACAACTTCCTGTTTCATGGCGAAACATCGAAATTTGCCAGGCCGCCACAGACACGCCCTTCAACGAAAACTCTAGAGCTTCGCAATTTTACATCACAAAGGGCTTTAGATTACACTGACAAAATTTGGTGTTCTTCTGAATTAATCTGTAGGAGGAGTTCGTTAAAATACAATGCCTGAAAATGGCAAAAATGACTCAAAATTTGCAGAGAAAATTAAAAATAACCGACTTCCTGTTGGGTTTCGGATTTTGCTCCAAGAGACTTTTTTGTAGGTATTTGTGTTTTACAGGTGTATACCGATTTTCGTACATGTACGTTAAACGGAGCTTGAGGCGCACACCGCTGAATGTGTATAGGTGGCGCTATCGAGCCATTTTGTCACATCCACTTCTGAAACCCATATCAGACGTAAATTTTCGCCAGTTCTGATGCGTGCAAAGTTTCATGACTTTTCGAGCATGTTTAGGCCCTCAAAAATGCAATTCCTTTTGGAGAAGAAGAAGAAGAAGAAAAAAAAAAAAATAATAATAATAATAAACAGAGCAGATACAATAGGGTCCTCACACCATCGGTGCTTGGGCCCTAATTATGAATTATTCCATGTATGTATTTAAATGTAAGGTGTTTTGAGTAAAATGAGACCATTTTATCCATTTAGCCCAATGTATGTGGGTAAGGGACTCTTTTAAATTTGGGTATGCCTGATCTCGCAGAAACCAAAAAATGGAGACCCTATAAATAACTCTTTGTTTCCCTTCAATTAAATCACAATAACTTTTTTTTTTTAATGATAGAAAATTATTTTCCCCGTTTACTGCCACCAAGTGGATTCAAAAGAAACTTTCTGCAAAAAGAGAGAGACTAAACAGATTCTAAATAAAAGAATTTCAAATAAAAACTTAGTAAAAAAAAATAATAATTTGATTTTTTTTATTTGTTTGTTAAAATTATGAAAAATTACAACAAAAAATATTAATTATTCTACCCATGTGTTAAATTATTATTATTATTTTTTTTAAATGAAGGCTAGAATATGAGTTTTATCATTTTATAAAACTTTTTTGTCAACCCAACCCAACCATTGTTTTTTTTACATAAAAATTGGTGAAATGATTTTAGTGTGTGTGTATGAGTACTTTCTGAACATTTCCAGCGCATTTAAACAGTACTGTGATATATTGACACCAATAGCCTTGTGGGCAGTTTGTCTATATAGTGCCGTTGCATTTTGGGTGACCTAAGTTCGAGTCCTGGCCTGCATTCTTTTCCCAATACTGCCCCTCTCTCTCTCCCACCTCGTTTTTTGTCTATATATACGGTCCTATCCTAATTAAAAGGTAAAAAAAAAAAAAAAAAAAAAAACCAACCAAAAAAAAACAAACAGTACTGTAACATTTTAATATTGATAACCATTGTCATTTTGGTCACCGTTACCCAGGGCTGGGGAGTAACGAAATACATGTAACAGCGTTACGTATTTAAAATACAAAATGTGAGTAACTGTATTTCGTTATAATTACATTTTAAATAGGTGGTAATCAAATTACAGTTACATCCGAAAAGTATTTTAGATTACCAAAGTGAGTACTTTGAATTTTAATGTAATTTCTTAATTTAATATTTATGTAAACAGTTTGGGGATTTTAACCAATAAGGCAACTGATTCTCCGTTAAAAAGAAAAAAAAAAAACTGTGTGCAGCAGCCTGTTCATTTAGCAACTCGTAGTGAGAGTGCATACGCTCATCACGACACATAAATGGACGACACAACAGAAAGCCATTTGCGTAATGCATTGCTCTCGTGGAAATACAAAGACTATTATATAAATCTGAAAAAGGTAACTTAACATCTCAGTGCATTTCAATGCCTACCTGCAACAAAACTTCTATCAGCATTGGAGAATACAACGTCTAATCTGGAAAAGCATCTTGAGAAGTTGTTCTTGATCTTTGAAAAATTTTATCCAGTAACTTGTTTTTCTATTTTCTCATATTTTGAGTGTTGAATGATTACGTTTAATATTTCTAAGAATTTAATTGAAAAATGACACCGAATTCTCCTAGATTTCACACTTTGCGTTCAGTTAACAGATCCATACGAATCATGCATGAAATAAAAGTTTATAAAGTCTAACGATAGCTTTGTGTGTCTTTATTCATTCGAAATGTTCTAGAATAGATCATCTTTGGCGCGGTAATGCAAGTTCATGATTCGATTCGTGCACAGATGATTCTTTTGAGTCAATCTTTTAAATGAATCATTTCTTTTGTTTAACGAAACCAGTTTGAATGGTTCACATTAAACTGGATAGATCTGGGGTATGTTTTCCAAAAGCATCATTAGCGAACTGTGGTTTAAATTACATTGAACTATAACGACATTACTTGCGACCGTAGTTGCTTTGGGAAACGAGCCCTGTCAATTTTGACTCAGCGATCACTTCTCCATAGAGAGGATTATGAAGTGAGAGGATTATGAAGTAATCACTTAAAGTTTCGTCCATTCATTAAACAAATCTATTGTATAACTTGGAGAACTGTGGCAGTTGTTTTGGCTACTTTTATGATATGTTTGGTGTGTTTGGATTCGTTCTGAAGCTTGGAATGCAGCATGAAACAGCACGGAATCCCATTCATTGTATTCAAATTGAATTTATATTGACTGGTAGATTTAAATGCCATATTTTTTGTTGTTGTTGATATTGTTCATAGAAATGCTGTGGAAAACTGATGTTGTTAAAAAATGCAAAGAGAAAACATAAAAACAAGACAAGTTAATATGTTCCTTTGTGTTATATAGCTTAAGTATTTCAAAGTATCCTAAAGTATTTAGATTAAGTTACTAAACCTGAGTAATCTAACAAAATACATTACTGATTATGTTTTAAAGCATATATTTTGTAATCTGTAGTGAAATACATTTTAAAAGTAACCTTCCCAGCACTGCTGTTACCATGATATGACATTTTAATGGCATTTTACCTCTAATAACAATAACTATGTAAAATAATTCTGATAAAAACTTTAAAATGGGGAAAAATATTTTTTGAAGTAAAAAATGTGTCGTTAAATTATTGAAATATTTGCTTAAAATCTCAAGGGGTACTTCAAGAAAATAATTTAGGCCAAAGGGGTTTGGCTGACAAAAACATTTGAACACCGCTGCATTAGATAATATATAAATCATTATAATAAGTTTTAGCTATTAATTAGTGTATAACATCTGTAAAATCATTTGCGTATTCTTATAAAGTGCATAATCATATATGAATTAAAAGTATAATAATATTTGTAAGCATTTTAATTTACATGAACTAATGATTTGTTCATCATTATGTAATATGTAATAACTCCATTAGTACACATTTAGAAGCACATAATCTCATACTTGTGGGTATTTGAATGTATAATAACTAACGAGCTGTTAAGCATTATAATGTTTAATTAATGTATTTATTGATGAAAATTATTATAATGTTTCCATACCTTTTGTGGATTCACAATTAGTTGAAAAAAGGAAACAAAAAGCTTCTTTTTTAAGTAGGTAACACACCTGGAATGAAGGAATCCTTGCGGCAGTCATACAGCATACCAGGAAACAGAGGTCTTCCTAGGGCTGCCAGTTCAATGGGTTCTGATGCCATGTCTGTAGTAAAATAAAACAAATAAATAAAAAACAGCAAGAACAATGAGAATATTTTTAAATTGTAAACCTTATCATTCTTGTTTAAATTGTAAACCTTATAATAAGCATTCTAAAATTCTTCTTAAAAACTTGTTAGGTTTTCTAAAAAGGTAAAGTCTAAAAAGTACTCAAACAAAATATCATAATTAGTTCACATAATGTTTCACAAAGTTCACAAAATGGTGTAGAATGTAAGCTCATTCTGTGTTTAAAAATCCAATAAAAACAAATAAAGACTTAACTCTGTCCTTCACTGAATGCATTTAACATTTCTACATGACATTTGCATCCGATTAGTCTAAAGATATCTTTTTTACCTAATGTATTTTGAATCTGCCCCTGCGATACCGCTGACATTTCAACAGCTAATAATCTGTTGGTGGCTCTGCACACTATCATAACACTACCTGTTTGTGTCCTTTAAGTCATGTCTTACCTGGAGTTTCTGTGCAGTCTATGGTATGTTAAGAAATGTCGTCTGGTAATGTCTTCAATTGAAGTCTGAAGCCAGCTGGATTTCTGTTCTTATATTTATAACAGTCTATCAGGAAATGTTCCAAGAAAGACTTCCACAGGAATACATCTAGGCAAAATGCCAAACAAGAAGGTAATTGAACTTTTGCAAAGCCCCACCCTTCTTAGTTACTGTTGCCATGACCGACAAACAATGCCCCTCTCACCCTACACATCACCAGTGTTGCCAGATTGGGCGGTTTTGAATTTGATTGTGCGGGTAAATATTGGCTTGGGGGGGTGGACAAAATTTGGGCTGGTTTTTGGTCAGTTTGGCAGTTTTCAAAACATATAAATTGTATAGGCTAAAATCCCAAGTGTGCATATACAGCCTGCCCTACTGCATGCATGCAACCAATCAGTCATCACAATAAACACACGCGCACACTGCAATGAGACTGGTGCTGATGTTGACTCGCGGCCGCACTTTCAGCCAATCATTATCCATCTTTTTCTTGCCGTAAAAATGGGCGCGGCCATTTGTAAATTCTATGGGTCTGGCTTCCGGTCTCATCCGATCCAGCTATTTTTAGCTGTACGAAACAGTTCGTTTTGCCACTTGATATTGAAAATTGGTGTGTCTGACTATATTATTTTAATGTATTATATTAATTATGAACACACTGGTTTGTAGTGCAAACAGTTTTATCGTTTACTGCACATTGCTATTCTTCTCTTTATTTACCTATTAGCGGCTAATGAACCGGAAGTCTCACCCATAGGCCTACTTCCGCGTTGAAGAAAAAGGTGGATAGGGATCAACAGACAGACGAGATTCATGAGTGACAGGTTTTTAGCGCGATAACGGATCTGATTTTGAATATATAACTGTAAGTGACCATAATGCCTATATATAGGCCTAAGTTCGATGGTAAAGAGTGGAGAGTGTTTTAACTCTCAAAACGTGAGTTACACCTGTTGAGGGAGATGACGCGAAGGCTATATCACTGCAACTCCGAAATCAGAGCACAGTTAAATTATTTATTAAAAATCTATATCTATACGATCCTGTATTTTATCTTTTAAACGGTCCAGATTTGTATATCCTTTAAAGCTGCTGGACTTGTTAGTTTTGACTGTGCAAAGTTCTGTATTATGTTCAATATGAACTTCACGAAAGACTTAGTTCTGTGTGAAATTATAGAGCAACACGAAGGTAAGAGCATTGTTGTTGTTCTTTTTTTATTATTATTGTGGGATTATTATACAGAATGACACAGTTTTGACTGTCATGGTGTGTGCATGAACGAGTGTGAAATACCTATACGTTGCTTATTCTGATCACTTATATTGGGCACTTTTTTGCATTTAAATTCTGACTGTTGACATTGAGAGTGATGCATGTGTTTTTCGAGGGTATCGGTTAATTTCATGACAGCCGTTTTGACAGTGTCTGCATATTTTAATCATATTTGGTAGTTCTCTTTAATGTATTTGCCCCGATTTGATCCATGGGAAATTTATCTAGCATTATGTTTATATTATTTTGTCGTAATTATTTCGTTATAAGGAGTTAAAAATGGCTCTTATCAACCTTGATTTACAATATATCACATTATTTTGACAGTTAAAGTTTTGGGCGGGTTTTTGTGAGCTTTTAGGCTGGAAATCGTCCATCCAATCTGGCAACACTGCACATCACGTTCTCACGCAGAGAAGATAGAGCAGGTTACTTCTGATATGAAACAAGGTCTCAGGACCCTCAGCTTTTAAACCGAGTCATTTTTAAAGAAATTCAAACAATAAATACCGTTTTGTGGCTCTTCAATGTGTCGTGACAGATCACTGTATTGCCTCGATATATTTCATATTCTTTTCATATTTACTTAAAGCACGAAATGAACATGAATAAACATCAGAAAGTATTTTATTTAAACACACCATTTTTCAAGTTTAAGTCCACCGAAGTTAATCTACTCTCTGTCTGATTTGTGGTTAAGGCTAGAAGGGATGCGCATTTACATATTTTCCGAGCCGACAATATAACGTGAAACCTATGAAAATGGTTTTAAAAAGCACATGACGCCATAGTTTCATCGCTTTAGAGTGTCAGTGACTGTCTTTTTGCAGTAGAGGACCTGTCATAGTTTGATGAGTGGGAAGATAACATGAAGAGACGCGAGGTTAGCTGCACTGAAAACAGATGAGCGCACGTGTGCAAATACAGCTCCCGATCGGGGCGAAGTTCAGGGGATTTTGTCTACAGAATGATAAGAGCACACGTTTTAACATATATCGTTTTATTATTTACAGTATTTTAACTTAAGAGCTGCAAGCCATGCATACAGCGCCCGGAAATGACAGGTTTTCTGATATGCAAAACAAGTACTTTAAAGGAATACCTTGCCGTTACTGTGGCAGCCAACAACAGCACAGCTTAACCCTCCGCACATATTTATATTTAGTTATATTGAAAAACTTCAATTCAGTCGATCTTTTTTTACCCCGTTTTATGGATTTCTATGGAGACCAAAAGTAGCTGTTGGGCAAGATAGTTTAGTTAGTTTATTTTTAAAGCACATTTTTACAACCGAGGTTGCCCAAAGTGCTGTGCAAGCATAATAAAACCCTTACAAAAAATAACTGCAGTTCATTAAAGTTCAACAGCAGTAAAACCGCAGTACAATGAAGTACAGATACAATATAACTCCAGTTCAGTGATACACTCAAATGCATGTGAAGATTTCAGATGCAAAAACTTCTAAGTCTGTCTAATTAAATTTATTTTATTTATTTTTATGAGCATTTTTTAAATAAAGCTCCCACGATTAGGTTCAGTAATCTCACTTTAATGGCAACGAGGTTCTTTTCATTGCCATTAAAGTCTTCATGTATAAGCCCTGTACTGCAGTTACGCTATATTGTGCAACAGCATGTAGCAAGGGCTGTGGTTACGGTAGACTTGGCAAGCATTTTTTATTTTTTATTTTTTTTGTAATGTAGACGTCCTATAAAATATTCGTACAAAAATATTTTTGGACAAAAAAAATAAATAAAATAAAATAAAATAAATAACAATAATAATAATAATAATATTTGCCTATTGAATATTTCACCCGCACAGATTAATAGCCCGCGCGTGAGATCTTCCTTCGCGCCAACGGTTGTTGTCCTGACAACGAGTCTCGTGAGCAGCTGATTACTTGTAACGGTAAATCAGCGTCTTTTCTGTAGTGTCTACTGCAGGATAGATATAAAAGTATAAAATACGTTTTGGTTTGACAACATCGTTCATATGTGAACTATCACAATTAAAGCTCAAAGACATAACAACATTACACCCCGAGACCATTCACAAGTGTGACAAAAGAGAAGAAACGCTTTCCGGAAGAAGTTCATCAGGCGAGCAGGAGCGAGTCATCCAGTTTAGCTGTGAGTATAATGTCCTCATATATCTTTAGTTATAATTTTAGAGAGATGTAAAGAGACTTCACGCTTATATCTTATTCAACCCGCTGAGATGAGAGGAAAGCCGCTTCAGTACTGATCTGTGTCGCCCGCGGGTCTGTGCGCGAGGAGCTTATGATACACAGAACACACAGAACTCAAGTCTGATAGAGAGACAAAACTACTGGTTTAATGCTGTTTCACTACACTTTTACTATGATAAAACAAACCATAATTATATTATAAAACCTTAAAATCTAATCTAATAAAACATCAACATCTCAGTCCAACTAGTGACAACCCTGTGTATAGATTCATTTAATTATGCAGAGGCTCAGCAATTTGTTATAAGCAGATCTGTAGAAATTAGTGTCATTGTCCAGCTCAGTTCAGTTCTCATTCCAATAGCATCAGTACATCATTTATAATAATGTAATGAACACAATTGTACTGAACATACTGTGTATTTTTTATTTATTTATTTTTGTTTGTTTGTTTGTTTGTTTCTAGGAGAGTGTCAACCCCTAATTGACATGAGGAAAAAATCATTGAAAAGTGTTCAGTGTACAGTGAACCCCTCTTTGCTACAGAGGAAGCATTAGGAAAGAGGAGAAGAGAGAAAGTGAAAAGGCACTCAACAGATGTTGGTGAGACTTTATTTCTGGAAATGCATTAAAGGTCACTCACATTCTAGTTAGCCACAAATGTAAACCTGATTTTAGATAGTGTTTAAATGAGATCCATAACTCCAGCTACTTGTAGGCCTACAGTCCTGTATATTTCACACTAAATTGTGATGCAGCCTGAATCATAATCACACCGTGTTCATTTGTTGGCCAGAGGGGAACTGATCCCTAAACTAAACATACTTTCTCCCAAGGTTTTTTTTTCCTCTATTCTGTCACCTGATGGAGTTTGGGTTCCTTGCCACTGTCGACTTTTGGCTTGCTTATTTGGGGACACATAATATTCAGCAATATTATTGATCTGACTCCACTGACACAAGCTAGATGATGACACCACTGTTTTCTGCACAACTGCTATGTAGATGCATTGGAATAATTTCATATTTGATGATTTTTATACAGTTATTGAAATTAAGTCAACACTGATTTCAACTGAACAATGACACTTTTTACTGTTTAGAGCTGCTTCACAGCAGAAGTGAATTCTGCTTGCATCATTATTTTTCTTTTTATCACTGTAAAGTTATTAAAAATATATCTGACAATATTTAGTACTGGATATACACAAAACTAGAATAAATCAGCACCAGCATTTATGTTCAGTAGTGTGACATTAATGTGTGGAAATGGACATTTTTTTTAGTGTGTGATTGCTATTTTCAGGAAAATGCACTGGTAACAACTAAAAAAAAAGAAGACCAAAAATATAATTCAACAGAAGATGATGGCTGTAGTGAAACAAGCACTCAAATAATGGTGAGCAGTAATCTACTTTATTTTATCTTTTATTAACTATTATCTTTACAGTTTAGAATACATAATAACTGCTATTGTATTTCAGGAGCTAAGACCTGTGGGAGTGCTGGAGAAATCAAGTGTACCAAGTCCTCTGTCTCCTCAGCCATGGAAGAGATCCTCAGACATGAAGAGATTGAGGAGTTAAATGAAATCAAAGAGCTAAAAGAAGATTTATAATATTAGTGCCAATTCAGTATGAAAACAGAGAGAGAGCTGAGGGAGTGGAAAGGTAATGAAATGTAGTTATATCAGCAACTATTCTCAATGCTTAACATCAGCTCTCAACAGTTTGCTTGAGGACTCTTTGATTCTCTCTGATTGACTGGAAGGTGTGCATTAAAACAATGAATGCATAGATCATTACAATCAGTTCAATCATCATTCTAAATTAACGTGCAGCTTTTACTGTAGCACACATATATAGTCAGAACGCTAGATCTAATGACCTGTAACCAAACAAACTAATGAAAATTAACTTCGTTTTACCCTTCCAGTCAAACTGTATTCCACAAACATTAAAGGGATAGTTCACCCAAAAATGAAAATTCTGTCATTAATTACTCACTCTCATGTTGTTCCAAACCCGTAATACCTTTGTTCATCTTCAAAACACAAATTAAGATATTTTTGATGAAATCCGAGAACTTTCTGACCCCTCTATAGGCACCAACGCAACTTACACATTCAAGTTCCAGAACAGTAGGAAAGACATTGTGAAAGTAATCCATGTGTCTCCAGTGGTTTAACCACAATTTTGTCTTCTGTCACATGAACACAACACTCGTCTTGTGTTGCTCTCGTGAATGCACATTACAGATCAATATTTTTGTAAATAAGTGGTAAATTAGTTTGTTTGTTTTTTGGATGCAAACACTCGCGTCGCTTCATAAAATTGAGTTAAAACAACTGGAGTCACATGAATTACTTTAACGATGTCTTTCCTACCATTCTGGAACTTGAATGTGTAAGTTGCATTGCTGTCTATGCAGGGTCAGAAAGCTCTCTGATTTCATTATAAATATCTTTGTTTGTGTTCCAAAGAGGAATGGTCTTACGGGTGTGAAACCACACAAGGGTGACTAATCAATGACATAATTTTCATTTTTTTGGGTTAGCTATCTCTTTTAGGGCAGCTTTAACTTAACTTTTTAGCCTATCTTTAACAGGTGTGCATTACACAATTTTAATCGACTTCAATGGAGGCAACCCGTTTCATGTCAGGTTCTTCTTTGCCTCCACCTCATGCATTAAAATCATGTAATGCACACCTAGCCATGGATTAGCCCTTATGTGTGAAGAGGGTTATAGGTTACACAAAGTAATAAATGAAGGGGGCACAATAACTGTTGAACACATATATTCTATATACTGTATTCTAATAGTATATTTACATACATTTGTAAATTTTTTTTTTTTTTCAATTAATATTATAATATATATATATTTTTTTTTAATTTCAGGTTAGAATTTTGAACGAAAAAACAAAATGATAAAGAGGGCAAATAATTGTGGAGGACTCTGTACAGTATTTAAACATGATGGTGTCTATGCTTTTTCCCAGAAATGCATGTTATTGTGCAAGGGGTTGTTGCATGGACTATCAGTGGAGGGACAGAAAGCTCTGAGATTTCATTGTAAAAATCTTCATTTGTGTTCTGAAGATGAAAGAACGACATGAGGGTGAGTAACTGATGACAGAATTTTCATTTTTGGGTGAGCCAACCTTTTAACTTCTTTTACCTGGAGTGTTCAAAGACATTGTTAATGCTGACCAATATGTCATAAGAAATGAACTGGGAGTAGTATGAATACTTTTCACAAACACTTGGTGACATCACAATTAAAGATTTATTTTAAGCATACTAAATATGCCTGTAGTGAAAAGTGTAACTGAAACTTGAGAATTTCTGATAGTTTTTGTTTGTTTGTTTTTCCAGACTACATCCAAAATAGTGTTTCCACATCTGAGATAAAAGCAGTCATAAGAACCAAGTGGAACGATGAGGATAAGCTCTTCAAAAAATGAAACCTGCCTGAATAATGAGGGAAGAAATGTGCATGATTGCGTGATTTGTAAATAAACATTAAGTACATTTAGTGTTACTCTCAGCCTGTTATTTTAAGTTTAAAGAAAAGTACAATCATTTATTGTTGCATTGCTGTTTGAGACATTCACTGTTGTTTTGTACCTTAATTCGTTATACTGCAGATGTGTGCAAATAAAACTTGTTATTCTGAATATTCTGGTTGCATTTCAGTGTTACTGTACAGCATTTTATTAGTATTGCACTTCGGTAGTATTGAATTGTACTTCTGTTGTATTAAATATTGCAGTACTACTGCAGTTTTATTGCAGTATAATTGTAGTACTATTTCAGCTGTACTGCAGTAATACTGCAGTTCTATTGCAGCTGTTTGTTAGTAATACTACAGCTCTACTGCAGTTGTATTTCAATAGTACTTCAGATGTATTGCAGTAAAATGGCAATAATGCTGTTTTTTCATGTCCAAAAAACTGCATTTTTCTACATGTAACAAAAACTGCAGTATTACTTTAAACAAAAAAACTGCAGTATTTTTTTGTAAGGGAAAGAATGACAAGAAGAACAGACTCAGTACAATTCACAATTTGAACACCAAAAAAAAAAAACACAATTTAAACACCAAACACCAATTAATGTTCAAAACTCTGGCTGATTAAAAGCAAGCCATATTAAATAACCTTTTAACGAGGCGTTAAATATTGTCTAAAAAAAAAACTGATCAGAAGACCTCAAAGGCCTAAGAGGAATAACGGCTCACCAATGCTTCCAAATATTTTGGAGCCAGTCCATTTCAAGATTTAAAAACAAACAATAAAAATTTGTTGGCATGCTTTCGAGTGCCAGTCAGCAGTCTCGCTGCCGCATTTTGAACTGATTGTAGCCGAGCCAAGGTTTTCTGGGTAACTCCCACATAAAGAGAATTACAGTAGTCTAGGCGTGAAAAAATAAAAGTATGAATGTCTCCAAATCACTAAAAGACAGCAAGGGCTTCATTTTTGCTATAAGTCTCAGCTTAAAAAAGCAGGACTTTACCACAGCATTAATTTGCTTGTCAAAATTTAAAATCAGGATCCAATAATACGCCTACATTTTTCACCACTGCTTTGTTATATACATTCAAATATTCATGAGCAGCAGGAATAGAAGAACAGATTCCAACTGAACCAGAAAGCATGATCTCAGTTTTGTCTTCGTTTAGTTTTAAAAAGTTTGCAGCCAACCATTTTTTAATGTCCAGAAAGCAGTTAACAAGCAGACTCAAATTAGACCCATTTTCCTTATAAAATGGCAGATAGATCTACATATCATCAGCATAGCAATGAAATGCAACAGCATGTTTCCTAAATATACTTCCCACAGGGAGCATATACAGTGAAAACAATAAAGGAGCGAGAATAGATCCTTGAGGAACTCCGTATTTCAGTGGAGCTGGCATTGATAAGTGTTCGCCAAATTTAACCGCAAAACTTCTATCTGTGAGATAAGACTTAAACCAGTCAAGGGCCACCCCGCGAATTCCAACATGATTTTCCAACCGAGAGACTAAGATATCATGATCTACAGTATCAAAAGCCACAGTCAGGTCCAACATCACTAAAATCGACGATGCTCCGGAGTCAGCATTTAAAAGAATATAATTTTGAACCCTTAGGAGTGCTGATTCAGTACTATGATGGCGGATAGCAGTGGCGGCACATAGGGATGTAATGATTCACTCAACTCACGATTCGATTCGATTCACGATTTTGAGTTCACGATTCAATTCGATTCACAATTTTTTATTTATTTTTTTTTACAAAATGAGATTTAAGACAAATTATAAATTAAATGTGTCCATTTATTATTGCTTGGACAAAATGCAGCACGTTTGTGAATTTGAAATATAACACTATAATAATGTACTAATATAGCACTTGCATATTATTGCACTTTTGTTGGTTTTGATTGCTTCTATTGTCCTCATTTGTAAGTCGCTTTGGATAAAAGCGTCTGCTAAATAACAAAATTTAAATATAATGCAAATGTAAATAACAAAACTAAATTGAAATTTTAAAACAAGCCCCAAATCAAATAAGTAACACAAATAAAAGAAATCTTTTCATATAAACAAAATAAGGCTTTGTCTGTGCTCTTTCCATTTAAAATTAGAGGCAACCACCGCATTTTAATCATGATCCAAACAAAGATGCTGCATACATGCAACATGAGCAGTTTTTAATCTAAATTAGATTGTATAATTTCAAAATTTGAAGCAAAAACAGAATGGTCTAACTTCAGTTTTGTGAAACTGTAGGGAGTGAAATTATTTCCTTATGAAATTAATTCCTCGTGAAGCTCATGAACTCAGAAAAAAAACATGCCATGCCATGCAATAAAACACTAAAACTTATCTGGAGAAGAGATCTTCAAAGAGAGCAAACAACACCCCTCTCCTTGCTCATTTACGACCCCCTGCTCTCTCTGCCCCTTCCTCTTTTCCCCCAAAAGGCTTTCACTCAAAGTTCATTAAGAATATCCATATATCACGTATCATATCTTGTGAATATGTGTTTTTTTCCCTTTCATGTTTGGTATCATTTTAAAGGTCTCGGTGTGATTGGTAAATTGGTCTCAATTTCACAGTAGCCACTTGTTTTATGAGAAAGATTGAAAACTTTTGTAGAATTGTGTTCTGCTGCTGAGGGGTGTGTTCCCCTTTAGATGACTGTAAGAATGTTTATCTTATCTCCAGCCAGGTGCAGCCTGGAGCACGAGAACCCAACAAACCAAAAGGTCTTTTATGTTTTTACAACTGATCTTTGTTTTTCTTATTTGGGTATATAAGGGAAGTGACAAAACACTACTTTGGGAATTCTGTAGTCAGAAAACCCCACACAGCACATGTGAGACTCTGGAGCTTTGCATCAGAACTCTCACTGCTGTGTCTCTCTCTGTCAGGTATGCATTTCGTTTTTATTCAAAAATGTAATTGTGTTAAACACATTGTGTCCATAGAGCACACTGTAGAGTTGTTTGTGCTACTACATGTGCACATAGACTAATTAAGTTTATTCTCTAAACCACCTGATTGCTTTGCTGTAAGTGTTCTTTGGAATACTTAGGTAAAAGTTGTAGATACAATGCATTTAGACCATGTGCCTTGTTTTAAATTAGGATAACTGTTACATGTGTGACTATGTTAAATTTGTTTGTCTCCTGCGTAGATCGCTTGGCTATTTCCCATATGGCTACAGTGTCTATGTCCAGGAGCGGGGTTGCCACACGGTTACAATGTGATTCACAATTGCATTATCCTTTCTAAATTGGCTTCTAATTGTTTTATTATGTAATTGGCACGACACGTTTACCTGATTAATAATAAATTGTTATATTTGATTTATTCTGATCTCTTCTGAAATCATTTTTTCAAGTAGATTAATGTGTAGTGGTATTTCCACAAATCTGCTCTCAGGACAGATCACACCAAAGCACTAATGGATGAACCATGGGGAGCACCATGAAGAAGACTTTGGATTTCTGACTGTCACTGGCTTAACACGGTGTAGCTCTCGTGGTTATAGGAAAAATACACTTTTTGTTATGAGTATGCAGGCGCAGCTCACTTAAAGTTATTATATCCACTCTGCACCCTCTGAGTAAGTTTAGAACTGATGAGTTTGTGTCCGTGGATTCACTAAAATCAGCCGAAGTGTAATTCCTGTGCGATACCTGGTCCCTAATGAACGAATAATTGAAAGTATGGGATTTCCAGAATAATCAAATATCTAAATTAATATACAATCGATATCTGTGATCAGTTTTTGATTAAGAATATTGCCTAAATTTAATGATCACTTGAAACTGGAGTCAGATTGAAAACGGAGCTAGACTAAAATTTAAACAAAATCCTGATAAACTCAAAAGTGCAAATAGAAGACAGAATACGCATTAAGCCTTCGACCAGGCCGCTGGATTCCGTTCTTTGGGCTAGCGGGTGGACCTTACAAAACTACTGTATACATAAAAAATATCTGCATGAAATGAAACAGCAGACGAGCTGAATGAGATGCAGACTCAGTCTCTGTCAGCAAGTGGCGCTTTAAGCGTTTCCTTGGTTTCCTCTTTAAACAAGCGCTGCTCTTACTAACTTCAATATACATTATACAGACGCAAGATGAAAAGAAAAAATACCATCTAAACTTTTCTAAAGACAGTAAGACTTAGTTCACACTGCAGGTCTTAATGCTCAGATCGGATTTTTTTGCTGAAATCCGATTTTTTTGCCCTGTTGTTCACATTGTCATTTAAATGCGACTGCCATCAGTCTCATGTGTGAACCGTATACAGCACTGAAGTGACTCGCATGCACAGACGTGACGTCAGACGCAGCGCACTGTGTTTGCGGAAATAAAAATGGATGCTGCTCGTATTAGCATGTGTTTAGCAATTTTTAAGTTAATGTGCAATCAGAGCCTAAATAAGAAGTGATAAGAAGAAGAATATTAAGAAGAAGGAGAGCACGATTTCCTCCAGCGCAGAATTGTGACGTCTGACGCATTCCAATGACATAAAAATCGCATGAAATGCGACATGGCCATTCAGACAGAAGTCGCATTGCAAAACATCGGATATGTATCCGATTTATGACCACATATGAAAGTGGTCTGGGCCTGATTTGAAAAAATCCACTTTAGCCTGGAGTGTGAACTAAGCCTAAGTTCCCCTCAGACATACATTCATATAAACTCCTACCCCTAATTGAATCGCGATTTGTTTAGCATCTCAACCGATTTGAATCGTCACATATATGAATCGATTTTCAGCTGGCTCGCGGTTAATCGTTACATCCCTAGCAGCACATAATATCCGTGTTCTGATTGGTCAGATCGCCTGTCAATCAAGCTCTTTGCGAACGGTGAATTATCTGATTCTTATTAAAATCTATAAACCTGTCAGCCTCACCCACGCCCACCTGTGATTTGATTTGTGTTCTGTCATTATTTACGCTTGTCCCTTGTTTGTTTGATTTGTCAGAGGTTCTTTTTATAGTCGTGTTTGGCTCCGTATTAGACAAGATTCAACAAATGAGTCAACTACTCTAAGTTTGCGCTGCTGTTAATTCTTGCAAAATCAGTTTGTTCTTCATGCTATTGGTGACTTTCAGTAAAACATATGGGTAACACTTTACGGCTCGTTTCCACCAAGTGGTACGGTTCAGTACAGTACAATACGGTACGCAATTATGTCCGCTTCCATTGTCAGAAGTTGAGAATGGTAACAAAATAGCGAACCGTACCATACCACTTTTTGGTACCTTTCCATTGGGGTACCTAGCACAGCAAAGGTTACCAAAAGGGTGGAGCTAAACTCACTGCAGAACATTGATTGGTTGACTAGAATCGTTACTTTTGCGTGATACAAGGGGATAAAGCTGCTTCTTCACTCGTTCCGCTCTGCTGTCCACGAGTGTGCTGTAGGATCAGAATGAGTCAGACAAATTTAAGATTCGATCAGAACATCGAAACATGAGGAGCTGAAATTCCAGAGAGGCCCCAAGAAAACAGGACAACGTCATAAATTAGATCCTAGCACCAGCCTGTCTGAAGACAGCCTAACCAACAAGCCTCTTTCACAGGACAGCTTGCAACATTGAGACAAAAGAACACTTATTGATAAGTCCAACGCAGGAAGAAGATTGTCAAATTTGGGGCAAATAATCAAGATTAATGGTCAAAGAGATGGCCATCACATGTGTTCCACGAGAGAAATCATGAGCTTCTTTAGATTGACTTTTCCCCCACACATAGAAGACAAAGAACCAGACTGAAATTCCTTTGTCCAAAGAACATGTCTTTTGGTCTCCATAGAACTACACAGAGACTTTCTTTTTCATATGCACCTAAAATCATCCTAAAAGGACATTTCTATGCATAACCCCATATTATGTATGTCTTTTTAATAACTATTGAATGACTTTAAGGGTTATTCGTGTTTGGTATGTATGAGTTTGAAATTCTAGCTTGAAACATTTCTTCCAATTGACTCTTTGTCAAATGTATCATATTCTGGTTATAGAAATCACATCCAAAAGTATACTTTGCAAGAGTATGTAAAATTCGTACAATGTGACTGATAACATACTGATTTATGATGGAAAGGACAAAGATAATAGCAAAGATAATAAAAGCTAAGATAATAGCCTATCTAATTGGTCAAGACACCAGATGGGATGTGTCCAGAAGCCGAGTTTAAAAACTCAGGACACCATCAAACTTTCTCTCACCTTCTCTTCTCTTCTTCTCTCTTCTTTTTGCCACCGCGTTTTGAGGCTGCTTTTTAGCGCTCTTTGAGCATGCTCTGGCCTACAGGCCAGTTGCTACTTAACACCACAATGAAAAGAAAAACCACCTAGTCTCGTTACATCCTTTCTTTCTTTTATTTTAGTTTCTTTTCCGTTGCGAGTTTCGTGTTCCCAGTTTTAAGTTTTGCCACCACGCCTTGTCTCCAAGTTCAACTCGAGCCTGTGACTGCCTCAAAACTTCAACCAGACCAACTCCGCATCTCCAGCCAACGCCCAAGACATCACTTCAACGACTACTGAACTTCCAGTTAATCTGCAACTTGGGAAACCCCTTTTCCTGCAACGATGACGACAAAAGGGAATCCCTTAACACAAAGGCAACACAACGCAAGTAACCTCCAGATTCTAACTGAGCTGGTGCATTTAATGTAAATTTTAGCCTCACTGAGAAACTCAATGCGAGGGTTAAATAAGTGATTGATGGTTGTTCAGGTCTATGCAATTGCACATATTGCTTTATGCCATGGTCTGTCTGAATACTCAATTCTGATTGGCTGGCAGGTGTTGATTAAATTCGTTTAACTGCACAGGTAGTTCCAGGTCAGTTTAATCACGTTCTATATTAATGCGCTTCCTATAAACATTGGTAACCATAGTAACATACAGTTACAGTTGAATAGTAAAACAGACGAAAATAACCGTCATTTTTCTATCGTTCCGGTCAAATATTGCAGCGCAAATATTATTAACATCTTTAATACGTGAATGCTGGCAAATGACCATGGCATAAATGGGATAATCAACGGCTAGCTGTGCCGTTGATTATCGTGGTATCGTGGTTGATTGCCGTGGTTCTTCGCCTCCACGTCGTGCATTCAAATCGTTTAATGCACAGCTAGCCGTTGATTATCCCTTACGTAAACTTGGATATCACATTTTCATTCTCTTAAACTCATTCTGTCCTCACTTTCTCTCCTTCTGCAACGTGTGAATGCGTGTGTACATATGTTAGATTAGTTTATGTCTTAGGTTTATATAAATAAAGTCTTATTTATATTGAAAAGAGAAGTATCTTGTGTTTTGTGCTTACAAGTTAATGTCTTAATCTGCCGATCTTGTTACTGTGCTTATTAATAGTGTTTTCACTATATTTTGGATTTTAATATCCAGTGCAGAGTTGATGTTATGCGGCTCGTTCAGTGAATCGCAAGACGATTCAGCGATCAGCCGCAAACAGTGATTCTGTTCAAATTCCCTATAAAATCTTAAATGATTCCCTTTGAGCTAAATTATATTATTTACATATTAACCCTACAGCGCAAACACAAAAAATATAAGAGTGTATTTTATACTTTTACATTTTCACACAGACAATAGCCGTCAGTGTTGGGAAGGTTACTTTGGAAATGTAATAGGTTACAGATTACAAGTTACCCTACTTAAAATGTAATAAGTAGTGCAACTTTTCAACTACTTTATTAAAGTATTGTAACTGATTACATTTGATTACTTTTTTTTGATTACTTTATTTCTAATGTTTTCAACTGTTAATCATTTTCAAACATGTAAACCAGGCAGTTTTAACCTTACAGTAGTACTCAACACTGATTACTGTCACACTTTCGAAATCCTTCATCACTTCATTAAGAGTATATTTCAATTTTAAAGTAGACATTGGATGCAAAATTCACTTTTACATGGTGCTTGCATATAAATGTATCTTAGCAGTGTGTGGACACAACCACCCTACAATGATACAAATACATTCACTCCCTTTTTTTAATCCCTCAAAATCCTAAACAGTCTAAATTATCAAGCCGTTTTGATTTTCTGTGCAGTATGATGTCATATTGCTCAGGCCCCGCTCACAACCGCTGAAGTACTGTCCAATATTAGCATATTTTCACCCTCAGCCAGTTGTGCGAGTCCATCATTTTCTCCATGCTCCAGCAGCTGTAGCGACAATGTCTTGTAAGCAATGCAGGTGTTTTGTAGTTTTGTGATGTATAAGAACATGAGAATTTTAATTTTACCCCGACATCAGAGTCACTGAGGACGCAGTGCATTAGTTTTGTTTTTAATGGTAATGCGCCACTAAATACATCTAAAATTGTTTATGTCTGCACAAAAAATTTACTCCACACTGCTTTCTGAAAGAGGGACAATTCAAGGCAGGTTTTGTTAAAAAGTTAAAATTCAAGGATGGATCAGTACCCATTGTTCGTGATCCAGCTGCACCTCCAGAAGTAAGTCTCACACTTTATATTGTTTATGATTATTTGCAAATCGCTTTTTCCACGGAAGAAAGGGGTGGGTGAGCAGAGCTCATTAGCATTTAAAGGCACATGCCCCAAAATGAGTCGCTGTGAACAGAGCAAGATAATAAGGGTGTTGTTTTACATGACCACTGAGGAATTTTAACCAATGTATGTTGCAGACCTTTCATGAAGACCCTAAAGGAAGATCAATGTCCCCTTTGAAGCACAGCCACTGCAAAAACCAGACTTACTTTGAGATCATTCTGAGGTTAACTACATATTTAAAATCATAACAAAAAATATTTTATTAGCTATGATTGTTTTTGAAATCAAATCTTTGCATAGCTATGACAGGAAACACTGGAATCTAACAAACTTTCATACGGAAATTTATTCTAAATTTCTAAATAGGCAACAAGAGGGGGGGCGATTCGCGGCTTGTTGCAAGCGATTTTTTTGTCCAAAAATCCTCTATTGTGTGGTGTCATCCACTAAAGAAAGCACTAAAGAGCACTTTTGGTGTTCCCGGTCAAAAACAGCCAACAAAAAAATCGATTGTTGTGCTATGTTATCAGTTATCAGCAAAAATGGGATCCAACCTTTCTGCCAACTAGTTTTCTTTCAATTTGTACTGTTTTTGTATTCATTTTTGGAACTGATTTATTGTAGACCTTATTGATCCTAGTTTTATTGGTTAAAAATGACCGTCCATTGAAAATGAATTGGGGAGATCGGAAATCTGAGCAATATTTAGTGTTCACAAGAAAAATATGAATAAAATAAAAAAATGTTTTACAAAAATTAACATTAATTAGATTATACTCTGTATTCTTATAGCCTGTGTGAACAAAGTCAGTAAATCTTATACCAATGTGATAATATTAACTAACATTTTTGGGGGAAAGAAAATCCTCTTTGGCTCAAAATGACCTGAACACAACCTAAGGGTTAAATAAAACAAATTAATGTAATCTTACATCAATTTTATGAAACGCAGTGAAAGACTAAGAAAGCTGCTTCACATATTTAGCTGTACAGCTGGCTAATGAGAGATCTGTAATCCAAATTTGTGTAGAAGGTGTTTATTTTCCTTGAACTGGTTTTGGGAATGTCATGGGCCTGATGTATAAAGGTTTCATAAGCACAGAAATGTCCGTACGCAATATTTCATGCACATATCAGGATTTATAAAAAATACTATGCATAAGTATGTGCGGACAGTACAGAGACTCTAGCCCAGGCGTTCACACTCTTTTACTGGAGTGAGCGAAATAATGAAGTAAACTGATTTTAAAGTCTGTTTTACATTTAAATACACATTTAGATTAAATACTCCATTCTTATTAATGGAGTTAAGAACTGTAATTTCATGAAATCTTTATCGTTACAACATTTTTTATATGAATTTAAATAGAACTAGCCTATTTGTAGTGGATGCACTGCTTTTGAACAATTTTCATGTGGTATGCTGAATGTGTTTTAATATTTTCACCACAGCAAGGACTGCTTGAATGGAAGTAAAATAATACCTTATGTCTTTGAAACAAAAAAGCATGTTGAATAGCGCTAACTGAAAAAATAATGGGTCTTATATCACTGTATTAGTTCACTGAGGCGGTCGTTGGGGAATCCTGGAGTGTGAGGTATGAGGGGAACCCCAGTATTACAGCATAGCGTCACACAAGCCATGATACAAAGTTACAGAAACTAAGCAACCGAAAGCAATATATGTCTTCCTCAGATGTAATGTTAGTTCTGTACATCAGCATTGGGTAAAAGAGCATTATAATCTCCTTTGTGGTAGAGAAAGCTGCTTACATGTAGGCTACGGGAAACAGCGAAGATGTTGAATTAAACATACACACAATCAGCGTTTCCACATGTTTATACTGGCCCCGATAATCAAAACTTATTCTTAGCGCTTGCTCCATTTCTGCAAATCAGTTTTTGTGAATTAATGACTTGATCCACATATGGCCTTCATCGACAGCCGCTTGCGCCACCTGTTGGTGAGCGGCTGACATCAGGTGGAGATCATGCATCGGTGCTCTACTGCTATTCCTGCGGTTCCCGGATGTGCGTCGCTGAATTTTCTGCCGAATTTTAACCACTGAATTTGTGGCAGCGAATTTGGAAAGTGAAATAAAATGACGGAAATCTGCCTGTCGAATATTATACATCGTATTTTTAAACAGATTGAATATTTTGGAAGTGAATTCTGGAAGGTGAATATGAATTATTGAATTTTTAATTATGAAAATGTGTGTGAAACTATATTAAATTTCAGGACCTAAAAATGCAAGTCCTGGAAATACAAGCCATTAAAATGCAAGCACTGTTAATGCAATGCATTATTTTTTCAGTTAGCGCTATTCAACATGCTTTTTTGTTTCAAAGACATAAGGCATTATTTTACTTCTATATGCTTGGCACATGATAATTCCAATTTAAACTGTGTACTAAAAAGCAAAATTCAAGTTTTTTAGAAAATGTTTTTGTTTGAATAATGATCATTGACGTGAACTTGACTTCGTCTGATGGCTTTGGAACACAGACGGTAATGACAGACATAAGGATGCGCTCGTTGATCGAACAGTCCATTGGCTGGTTTGAAAGGGTCTGATGACAGTAGAACAGGGGTGTCCATAGTCTGGCCCGCAGGCCAAATGCGGACCGTGGATGAATTTCAAACGGCCTGCAGCTTCAATTCAGTTCAGTTCAAGTTTATTTGTATAACGCTTTTCACGATGCAAATTGTTGCAAAGCAGCTTTACAGATAATTAAAGTTCTATATTATATTTAGCACAAACTTATCAGTGGTGACTAGTTGTCAAGTTGATGTCCATATGGCAGAAATGTATGGTAAAAATCATGTAGTTAGTTAATGACATGTAATCAGACAGACAATAAACACTATTAACAGCAATAACAGCAATGTTGCGAACAAACTTAAAGGAAAAATTTGATAGTGTTGTATGTTGGCATCTGCGGGGTTGGCATCATCTCTTCTCAGGTGTTCGGTCATCTGATATCTTCATAATGGTTGGATCCAGACTGAAGCTTGTGTAATTCCTAGTTGGGATGCCAAACCCATGACAGAAACAGAGAAGCAAATAGAGACACAATTAGCGTAGCTGCTGTTCCAACCAAACAAAAATGATGTGTTCAACCCAAGCAAAAGAATAGTAATGTGCATTTGATCAGACATAACTGCAGTACAAGATTATGAGATACATTATGTGAATGCTTGGCTAAAGAAATGTGTCTTTAATCTAGATTTAAACAGAGAGAGTGTGTCTGAACCCCGAACGTTATCAGGAAGGCTGTTCCAGAGTTTGGGAGCCAAATATGAAAAAGCTCTACCTCCTTTAGTGGACTTCGCTATCCTAGGAACTACCAAGAGTCCAGAGTTTTGCGACCTTAGGCAGTGTTGCCAAGTCCTCGGTTTTTCCGCGGAATTGAGCTACTTGCCGCGGGTTGTTTTTCACGTCCGCAGGTTTAAACAACCCCAATAACATGATTTTTAGTTCCTAAAATGCAAATTTAGCCAGTGGAACCCTGCCAAAAAACATATTTTACCCCCCAGAATGCGATTTTTACCTGGGGGCCCCCCTCAAAATGCGATTGGTCAAGTGTGACCCAATCCCAGACCCCCCCCACTGAATTGGGGTCACTAGAATTTTGTGTTATTTTTACATTAGTTGTTGTTTGCACGTGTGTGGTATTTACATACACATTACATTTAGTCATTTAGCAGACACTTTTATCCAAAGGGACTTACAAATGAGGACAATGGAAGCAATCAAAATCAACAAAAGAGCAATGATATTTATTATAAATTATATTTACATGTATGTTATAAGATTTTTCACTACATTAAGATACATGATGAGTGTATTTGAAGAGAATTAACCGTTCGCAAAACCCGCCCACCCTTAGTTACTGTTGCCATGACCGACAAACAGTGCCGCTCTCACACTACACTCATGTTCTCACGCAGTGAAAAATACATCGCAGAGCAAAGAGGAAACTGACAACACATCAACAGGCAAGACAGAGCAGGTTACTTCTGATATGAAACAAGATCTCAGGACGCTCAGCTTTTAAATTGAGTCATTTTTAAAGAAATTAAAACAATAAATACCGTTTTGTGGCTCTTCAATGTTTCGTGACAGATCACTGTATTGCCTCAGTTCAAACACATGAACCGATTGTCTTTTCATATTTACTTAAAGCACGAAATAAACATCAGAAAGTGTTTTATTTCAACCGCGGAACACACCATTTTATGTTTAAGTCCGCCGAAGTTAATCTACTGTTCTGTCTGATTTGTGGTTAAGGCTAGAAGGGATACAGCTGCGGCTACTGGGCATGCGCATTTACATAATTTTTCCGAGCCAATATAACATAATGTGAAACTTATAAAAATGGTTTTAAAAAAGTACATAGCGCCATTTAACTTAAGCGCTGCAAGCCATGCATACAGCGCTGGACATGACAGGTTTTCTGGTACGCAAAACAAGTACTTTAAAGGAATACCTCAGCTTATTGCTGTTACTGTGGCAGCCAACAACAGCACAGCTTAACCCTCTGCACATTTTTATATTGAGTTATATTGAAAAAGTTAAAAAAAATTTTACCCTGTTTTAATTTGTATTTCTATGGAGACAGACCGTAGCTGTCGGGCAAGATGGCGGATAGCAGCGGCGGCACATAATATCCGCATTCTGATTGGTCAGATCGCCTGTCAATCAAGCTCTTTGCGAACGATCAATTAAGCTGCATTTTCTAAGTTCTGGGTGAGAGCTTGAGTTGCCGTGGCAACCCTGGGCATCTTCAGACAACACAGAGGACTGCCTGATTAATGGAGTCTCTTGCTCATCAAGGCTGTATTTATTTCAAAAATACAGAAAAAACAGTAATATTGTGAAATATTATTGCAATTTTGGTAACACTTTACAGTAAGTTTCATTAGTTAACATTAGTTAACAACATTAGTAAACATGAACTAAGAATGAACAATACTTCTACAGCATTTATTAATCTTAGTTCATTTTAATTTCAAGCATTTACTAATGCATTATTAAAATCTCAAGTTGTGTTTGTTACCATTAATTAATGCACTGTGAACTAACATGAATAAACAACGAACAACTGTATTTTCATTAACATTAACAAAGATTAATAAATAGTGTAATAAATGCATTGTCCATTGTTTGTTTATGTTAGTTAATACATTAACTAATGTTAACAAATGACACCTTATTGTAAAGTGTTACCGCAATTTCTAATATTGGTTTCCTATTTTAATACCTATACTTTAAAATATAATTTATTCCTGTGATCAAATCTGAATTTTCAGCATCATTACTCCAATCTTGAGTGTCACATGATCCTTCAGAAATCATTCTGATATGCTGAATTATTATCAGTGTTGCTGATCTAATATTCTGATTTACAACAGTGAAACTGTTGTGCTGCTTAATATTTTTTTGGAACCTGTTACTTTTTTCTTTGATTCTTTGGTTAATAAAAAGTTAAAAAGAGCGTCTCGGTTACGTACGTAACCCTCATTCCCTGATGGAGGGAACGGAGACGTTGGGTCACACTTGATCAATCGCATTTTGAGGGGGGCCCCCGGGTAAAAATCGCATTCTGGGGGGTAAAATATGTTTTTTGGCAGAGTTCCACTGGCTAAATTTGCATTTTAGGAACTAAAAATCATGTTATTGGGGTTGTTTAAACCCGCGGACGTGAAAAACAACCCGCGGCAAGTAGCTCAATTCCGCGGAAAAACCGAGGACTTGGCAACACTGCCTAAGGTCGCAAAACTCTGGACTCTTGGTAGTTCCTAGGATAGCGAAGTCCGGGAACGAGGGTTACGTACGTAACCGAGACGTTCCCTATCTGTCGTTCACTACGAGTTATGCCGTGATGACATTGGGGTTCTATGGAAAGTGCCACAACCTGAACCCTGTCACAAACTTGTGGCATGCAGATGCTGACAAGCGAGCGTGTGACAGACAAATGCCATGCAAAGGTCGCAACCTTCCCATCGCCCCAGCGCAAATTCGCTAACCTTGGTGCCCGCAGGGACCACTGAGTACATCGCTGCTGGAGATAGCCAAGCCGCTGTTCCTTTTCCCACAGAAGTCGGAAGGGATTTCGACCTTCAATGAAAGATAGCTTCAAGTCTTTCCTATTTGTTGTTACAGCTTGGCAGTAACGACGGGGAAGCGAGCCTTCCAGAGAAGGGCGCTACGGAGGCCACATCCTGCCTGAAGGGAGGTAACATGTGGAGACACTGATATGGACTGACCCAGGTCTGGGGTAGTACTACATATGACTGGACCCTGGGGCAGATCCTACCTAGGGTAGGGAGGAGAGCTGCCAGCAGGGCCTGACAGAGGCTCTGTCAAGGGAAGACACGGGTTTACCGTGAGGGAAATCTTACCGTGGAAGAATACACATATGGGATTACCCAAAGGGAATCAAGCCATACGGACACCTAGCCCAGTACAGGGGCTGACCGGAGACCCGGGCGAGCTAACACCAGTACTGGGCCTAGCATCAGACTGCTCTGCCCAGTCTGACTGCCGGGGGTGCTAGAGGAACTTCACCAGGGTTCGCTGTCCGGGGAACTGAACTGGTGGAGGAAAAAGGCGCTCGTATCCCCGGGTGAGGGGGAATGGAGCAGCAAGCGTGACACCGGCCAGCTCTTCCCGCCACTTATCTGTTACCCAACACACGGGAAGAAACTGGCTCAACGCGGAGACTGTAGAATCTCGCGAAGGTGTTCGGTGTCGCCCAGCCTGCAGCTCTACAGATGTCTGCCAGAGAGGCGCCGTGCGCCAGCACATAGAAGGAGGCAACACTCCTTGTGGAGTGAGCCCTCACCCCCAGGAGGCACGGCTCGCCTTGAGACTGGTACGCCAAGGCGATGGCATCCACTATCCAGTGGGCCAACCTCTGCTTGGAGACAGCCTTCCCTTTCTGCTGACCTCCGTGGCAAACAAAGAGCTGCTCAGAGCTTCTAAAGCTCCGGGTGCGGTCCACGTATATGCGCAGTGCTCTTACGGGACACAGCAACGCCAAGGCTGGATCTGCCTCCTCCGAGGGCAGTGCTTGCAGGTTCACCACCTGATCGCGGAAGGGCGTGGTGAGAACCTTAGGCACGTATCCAGGCCGGGGTCTCAGGACAACGTGAGAGTAGGCCAGCCCGAACACAAGGCACTCTTCACTCACCGAAAATGCTTGGAGGTCCCCGACCCTCTTGATGGAAGTGAGCGTGGTCAGGAGCGCTGTCTTAGCCGACAGAAATTTCAGCTCGACTGAGTCCAGCGGCTCAAAGGGACCCCTCTGAAGTCCAGCCAGGATGACAGAAATATCCCAGGAGGGCATCAGGGGTGACCTAGGAGGATTTAACCTTATGGCACCCCTCAGGAACCTCACGATGAGTTTGTGCTTTCCCAGGGACCGGCCGTCCACTGCATCGTGATGGGCCGCAATAGCAGCCACATACACTTTCAAGGTGGAGGGTGACAGCCTACGCTCCAACCTTTCTTGCAGGAAAGAAAGCACTACTCCAATCGTGCACCTTTGGGGGTCTTCTCAGCGAGAAGAACACCAGTTCGCGAACAGACTCCACTTCAGTGCATAGGCTTGCCTTGTTGAAGGAGCTCTAGCCTGAGTGATGGTCTCTACTACAGCCCGTGGTAGACCACTCAAGTCTGCCGCGTCCCATCCAGGAAGCCACACATGGAGGTTCCACAGATCTGGACGCGGGTGCCATATGGTGCCGAGCCCCTGAGAAAGGAGATCCTTCCTCAGAGGAATGCGCCAGGGAGGGGCTGTCGCGAGGAGTATGAGTTCGGGAAACCAGGTCCGGGTGGGCCAGTATGGTGCAACCAACAGGACCTGCTCCTCGTCCTCCCTGACCTTGCACAGTGTCTGTGCAAGCAGGCTCACTGGGGGAAACGCATACTTGCGTAGAGCCGAGGCCAGCTGTGTGCCAGTGCGTCCGTGCCGAGGGGGCCCTCGGTCAAGGAAAAGTACAGCTGGCAGTGGGAGGACTTGCGGGAAACAAACAGGTCTACCTGAGCTTCCCCGAATCGACTCCAGATCAGCCGGATCGTCTCGGGATGGAGTCGCCATTCTCCGGGGAACGTGAGCTGTCGTGAGAGCGCATCGGCTGCACGATTGAGCTCCCTCGGAATGTGGACAGCACGCAACGATTTGAGCTGCATGTGACTCCAGAGGAGATGGCGGGCGAGCTGTGACATGCGACGTGATCGTAGACCTCCCAGCCGGTTGATGTACGAGACAGCCGCAGTGTTGTCTGTACGGACCAACACGTGCTTGCCTAGAAGCAGTGGCCGGAACTGCCGCAAGGCAAGGTGCACTGCCAACAGCTCCAGGCAGTTGATGTGCCAAAGCAGTCGAGTCCCTGTCCAGAGCCCCGAGGCTGCCTGCCCGTTGCATGTAGCGCCCCAACCCGTGCTGGAGGCATCTGTCGTGACAACAACATGCCGGGACACTTGTTCTAGGGGCACCCTGGCCCGTAGAAAGGCAAGGTCCGTCCAGGGGCTGAAAGAGTGGCGACACTCCTGTGTGATGTTCACACGAAGTGTACCGTGGCGCCATGCCCATCTCGGGACTCGGGAGTGTAACCAGTGCTGAAGTGGTCTCATGTGAAGCAATCCGAGCGGCGAGACTGCGGCTACGGATGCCATATGCCCCAGGAGCCTCTGGAAAGGGTTTCAGTGGTACCACCGTCCTGCCTCTGACGGAACTCAGGCAGTTCAGCACGGACTGGGCACGCTCGTTAGTGAGATGCGCCATCATACTCACCGAGTCTAACTCCACATCGAGAAAAGAGATTCTCTGCATGAGGGAGAGCTTGCTCTTTTCCCAGTTGACCTGAAGCCCCAGCTGGCTAAGTGCCGGAGCACTGGGTCCCTGTCATCACACAACTGTTCTCGCACGCGGGCCATGCTCGAGATAGTTGAGGATCCTGATGCCCACTTCCCATAGCGGGGCAAGGGCGCCCTCCGTGACCTTCGTAAAGACACGGGGGGACAAGGACGGGGGAAGGAGCAGCGCTGTCCTCGCCATCTCCCAAGAAAGCAGCTTCCCACATCTCCGGGTTGCCTGTGTCAGGGCCGCTTTGTCACCTTCCTGGACGATTTAGGGGCCGGCTGGGACACAGGGGGCGCTGTGCTCCTGCGAGAGGCTCAACGCGCCGGCCTAGGTGTTACCTCAGCACGGGGCGGAGCGGCTCTGGGGGACACAGGAGAGCGCCCACGGCGACAAGCAGAACGGGGCTTGCCCTGCGTCGGAGCGGTGGCAGATGATGCATCACGCCGGGGCAAGATGTGTTGGATGGCCTCAGTCTGCCTCTGTACTGCCGAGAACTGCTGGGCCCAGTCCTCGACAGTGTCGCTGAACAGTCCAGCCTGGGAGACGGGAGTGTCGAGAAAGTGCACTTTGTCGACATCGCTCGTCTCAGTAGGGCTGAACCATAGATGACGCTCTTGGACCACAAGTGTGGACATCGCCTTCCCGAGGGACTGCACTGTGACTTCCGTCGCCCGTAGGGCACGGTCAGTCGCCACGCACAGTTCCTGCTTCAACCTTGGGTTGGTACTACCCGCGTGCATTTTAATGCCTTGGCTTGGTGTACTCGCAGGATAGCCATGGCATGCCAAGCAGAGGGGTCAACTCTGGGTCCGATTCGGCGGCGGCCGCAACACCCGAGGGGGGCAGCTCTGCCGAATCTTCATCCTCAGAGGACGATTGCCCATCCCCCGATGCTGCTATCGACATCTGATCCTCTATCGGTGCGCCGAATGAAACGCTGAGCGCGCCGTAAGACAGCACAGCAGAATCATCGGGGAGCCGCACAGAACAGCTGCTGCGGGAGGAGTGAAAGGTCCGTGGGGACTGCCCCGGCGGAAAGGCTCTCACTGTAACCCTCAGATCGCCCAGAGCACTAGCCGATGGTTCTCTGCTCGTAGCAGAGAAGCCAGCGCGGGTAGTGACAGAGGGAGCCTCTCCCATCCCCGTGAGGAGAGAGAGGCGCGATCGCAGCGCTGCCATGGTTACACGCTCAAAGCGAGCACATAAACCATCCACGATCGCAGCTTCAGTGTGCTGGATGCCCAGACACCATTTTTATAAAAATAAACCATTTTATTTATTGGGCCCTGTGCAATTGAAGGCCCTGCGTCATAGGGCCTTCAATTGGAGTAAATAAATGAATAAATCAAACAGGACAGAAACGATAGATATTACTGAATTCACAACAAATGCAACAAACTTAATAATGCATTTTTGTCACATAGAAAAGCACCTGACAGTAAAGCATTGATTTTGACTGCTGGAAAGTTACTGCTAATAAATTCTGTCATTTCCTCACCCTCATGTCGTTCCAAATGATTTTCTTCTGTTGAACACAAAAGAAGATTTTGTAGAATGTTACCAAAACATTTTGGTTACCCTTGATTTGGTTACCCTTGGTTACCCTACTGTATGGACAAAAATTTCTTGAATTTCTCAAATTATGTTCCACAGAAGAAAGAAATTCCTACAGGTTTGGAATGACATGATGTTGAGTAAATGATGACAATTTTCATTTTTGGATGAATCTGCCTTTAAGAACTTTATTATTTGTAAATAAGAAGCACCTAATTTATATAAGACACTGATATTTATCTTTAATCAGGCCCTTATTGAATTAACATTTTACTTCAATTAAAATTCATTAGAACTAAACATCTAAAAAGAAAGAAGTATCCAGAGTTTAACTGACTAGTATTAGTAGGATGTCGCGGCTTGTGTGCAAATACATACGAGCATCAAAACTGTGTCTGTCACGTGACTCTGTTCCCCTTTCGGCTTGAACTGATGGTAAAACTAAAAGGACATTATTAACTGTCTTTACTTTTATTTTGAAAGCTGAAGCTCGCGATTATGGAAAGGGGCGTTACATTTCCGACGAGTGCTTGTGGTGTTCGGCCAATCACAATGCACTGTGCCAGTTGGCCAATCAGAGCAGACTGTGCTTGTCGGAAGGAGGGACTTTGTAGAAAATGACGCATTTGAGAGGTGGGGCATAGAGGACCTACAATAATGTACAGTATTTGAAAAATAATGTGTTTTTTGAACATTAAAGCATGTCAACATATTCTGTTACACCAATTACACAAAATAATGATCTTTAAAAAAGCATCATATGACCCCTTTAAAGAAAGTAAATTCGCTCAGTTTGTATTGGTTGTGTATTTGTAAGTTTGCTACGCCTGGCTCATGCACTTTATTACTTGATTACTAACCCCTGACAGACACCACAGAATGAAAATGGCCAAATCATCAAGGGTCAGATGAAACTACGATCAGATCCTGTCACACACACATTCATGACGAATGAATCACTCGATTGAACTCCTCTAAATTTTCTTTAGAATCATAATTTATTCCATGATGGTGTTGATGTTTTTTTTGGTCTGTTGGCAAAATCTTTTTGTGGTTCTTGTATGATTTATGAAGTACTCGAGAGATAGTGAAAATGGAATGCAGTCAAAGTTAACAAATGTGTATGTGTGTGGAAAGTCGCTTATAGATCAAACAGCATTACAAATAAATTATTAAAACTACAAAAGTAGTTCAGTGAAATGCAGTGAGTGATTCCATCTTTTCTTTTATTGTTAAATTAACATTAATGAGACAGATACTGTGCACAAATCTAATAAAGTTACACATCAGATATTTTTCCCCAACAGTTCCCCAAACGTTCACTAAAGACAGAACAGGTTATGTTTACGTGAATACTGAAATACTGTAATTCTGTGTATGTGTGTAGAGAAAAAGTAATCCTCTCAGAAAATGTACAAATAAAAATAATTTTAGATGTTTAATTACTATTTTGAGCATCGGGATCGCTAGATGAGGGCTTAATAAACTAATTTTTGTGAAAAAACGGGTCACATATGACGTCATTAAACCGAGGAGAAGTACCAAATTGTCTCAGTTTTAATGAAGTACAGAAGACAATGCCTCAGAAAATCCAATCTGCCTGTTTACATGACAGTCGCATTGGCACATATCTGATTTATATCGGATTTATTTCCACATATGAATGAGGCCTGAAACCGATCTCAAAATATCCGAATGCATGTGTTTTTTTCCTGTTTGCACCGTCATAGAACAGATCCGATCTGTGTCACATATGAGCAAAAAATCGGAATTGGGTCACATTTAAGTGATGGTGTAAACGGGGCCAGAATCATAAAATGCTATTACATACTGATTGGTTAGCATACATTCCCTAGTAATTAATAGCAGTGACTTCAGTGTTATTAGATTTACAGTATTTACTTATTAGTTATAGATGATACATTTTTTAATGTGACACTTTTGTTTTTGCCCCCATTTTTCATGAGCTGAACTCAAAGATCTAAGACTTTTTCTATGTACACAAAAGGCCTATTTCTCTCAAATATTGTTCACAAATCTGTCTAAATCTGTGTTAGTGAGCACTTCTCCTTTGCCGAGATAATCTATCCACCTCACAGGTGTGGCATATCAAGATGCTGATTAGACAGCATGATTATTGCACAGGTGTGCCTTAAGCTGGCCCCAATAAAAGGCCACTCTAAAATGTCCAGTTTTATCACACAGCACAATGCCACAGATGTCGCAAGTTTTGAGGGAGCGTTAATTGGCATGCTGACTGCAGGAATGTCCACTAGAGCTGTTGCCCGTGAATTGAATGTTCATTTCTCTACCATAAGCCGTCTCCAAAGGTGTTTCAGAGAATTTGGCAGTACATCCAACCGGCCTCACAACCGCAGACCACGTGTAACCACACCAGCTCAGGACCTCCACATCCAGCATCTTCACCTCCAAGATCGTCTGAGACCAGCCACCCGGACAGCTGCTGCAACAATCGGTTTGCATAACCAAAGAATTTCTGCAAAAACTGTCAGAAACCGTCTCAGGGAAGCTCATCTTCATGCTCGTCATCCTCATCGGGGTCTCGACCTGACTGCAGTTCGTCGTCGTAACCGACTTGAGTGGGCAAATGCTCACATTCGATGGCGTCTGGCACTTTGGAGAGGTGTTCTCTTCTCGGATGAATCCCGGTTTTCACTGTACAGGGCAGATGGCAGACAGCGTGTATGGCGTCGTGTGGGTGAGCGGTTTGCTGATGTCAACGTCGTGGATCGAGTGGCCCATGGTGGCGGTGGGGTTATGGTATGGACAGGCGTATGTTATGGACAACAAACACAGGTGCATTTTATTGATGGCATTTTGAATGCACAGAGATACCGTGACGAGATCCTGAGGCCCACTGTTGTGCCATTCATCCACGACCATCACCTCATGTTGCAGCATGATAATACACGGCCCCATGTTGTAAGGATCTGTACACAATTCCTGGAAGCTGAAAACATCCCAGTTCTTGCATGGCCAGCATACTCACCGGACATGTCACCCATTGAGCATGTTTGGGATGCTCTGGATCGGCGTATACAACAGCGTGTTCCAGTTCCTTCCAATATCCAACAACTTCGCACAGCCATTGAAGAGTGGACCAACATTACACAGGCCACAATCAACAACCTGATCAGCTCTATGCGAAGGAGATGTGTTGCACTGCGTGAGGCAAATGGTGGTCACACCAGATACTGACTGGTTTTCGGACCCCCCCGGACCCCCCCCCCCAATACAGTAAAACTGCACATTTTAGAGTGGCCTTTTATTGTGGCCAGCTTAAGGCACACCTGTGCAATAATCATGCTGTCTAATCAGCATCTTGATATGCCACACCTGTGAGGTGGATAGATTATCTCGGCAAAGGAGAAGTGCTCGCTAACACAGATTTAGACAGATTTGTGAACAATATTTGAGAGAAGTAGGCCTTTTGTGTACACAGAAAAAGTCTTAGACCTTTGAGTTCAGCTCATGAAAAATGGGGGCAAAAACAAAAGTGTTGCATTTATAATTTTGTTCAGTGTAGGTAGTTTACACGATAAACTTGAGCCAAGTTTTCAAGATGTGTATACGAAAAAATTGCCGACCCTGTCAGAAAAATTATGTCTGACCCTTCTCACGTTTTGTATGAGGAATATTAATTTTTGCCATATAACAGAAGGCTTAGAGTTGCATATGCTAGATTGAATATATTACGTAAATCTTTTGTGTATCAGTCTGTAAAATTAATAAATCAGAATTGGGGGTTCAAATAGGCCTCTGGGCTCTGGAAAATAGAAAGGACTTTTCGTGCATTTTATTTTTTCATATGGTGATTGTGAAACACAAAACACATCACTTGCATGATTTTATGGTGAAATTTGTTACTTTTCATGTTAATCGGTTCCATTTTTATCAAGAACAATGCACTGTCTTTAATTCATCTTAAACGGTGCAGCTGCTCTGCTACGCGCTGCTGCGCTGCCTCTGCGTTCGGTGTGAATGCTCTAATCTGTTAACATGGGAGCCGGAAAAAAAAAAAAACGCACTGCTTTCGCTCTGCTTACACATGCACAGTACACAGAGGAATCACTAAATTAAATATAAATTAATGTTAAAACACAATACATTTAAATTTAATCTTTGAGTAAAGGTTTTTTTTTTTTGTTTTTTTTTACATTTAAGTATGGTAAAGTTTTTATTTAACTTTTAGGTACAACACATCTTGATATAATAATTCAATTTGTTATTTACCTGAATGTAAGCACAGTGCAGTGTTCATGTTCAAACTGTATTTACTATGTTAAAGGCTGACAACAAAATATTTTTATTAGGAATAAAATTGGCTTGTTTTTGAACTGTGCAGAGCTGTAGCTGAATAGTTAGGCCTACTACGCTACTGTATTTTAATGTTGGTCACTATGGTGGTACTTGGAGAGGTATAAAAAGTTTGAGAACCACTGATCTAACACCGTACACAATCCCACAATGTGTTACTACCCCAGATCAGCAAGATTTCTTCTATTTTCTGGACCACGTCACTGCAGATTGATGATGCTTGGTTTGGTCACCCGTTATTCCTTTGATGAATTCCTGCTCAGAACCTGTGTGAAAAACAAAGGGAAGCATTAAAATGTGCCTTACAATCTTAAAGCACGTATAAAGTAAATAAATTTACTTACAACTTTTTCAATAAGTCCTCCAACCCATACGAGACTTTTTACATGGTCCCTTACCAAAACTTTTACAATTTCCAATTAATATCACACTAAATGCTAAATTTACAATGCTGATGTGTTCTACTCAAATTATTTGACCGACAAACATGTTAAAATAATTTGGAAATAGCGTCCCGTTCAAATTTAACACGGGAAGCATAACGTAAATTAATTCTGAATAAACGACAGAATTATAGCCCTAATACTTGTCCAACAATAATCGATCTCTTTCGAATTTGAAATATTGTGACGACGGATATTAATAAAAGGAAAGTTTAATGTCACTTATGATATTCATAGGTCGTATAGGTCGTTTGCAACTTTCCTCAAATACGACCCAGTGGAGCGTTCCTAAAAATAGCGCCCCTAAAGGCAGCTGGAAATAACTTAAACCACACACATTTCGCCTCGATGCATTGTGGATTTTCTGCGGGATAATCGAGGCTAATTACAGGTATATTATTAGCGAACCTTGATAATATAAATGCGAGAACAAAATAATATGTAATCAGGGCGGGTTTTTTTGTTTCACCTTCGTTTGTGATGTTTAGCTGTATTTACTTGGGAAAACGTTAAATGACATTATGAAATATCCATAAGTAGGCTAAATGGAAAAGTTAGCCAGCGTGAATATCATAAGTGACATTAAACTTTCCTTTTGTTAATATCCTTCATCACAATATTTCAAATTCTGTGTATATACTGTGTATATTTATTATGTATATATAAATACACACACATGCATGTATATATTTGAGAAAAATGTTATGTTTATATATTAAATATATTTATGTGTAATGTAAAATATAAGAATATAAATGTATAAACGTAAATATTTTCAATATATATACTGTATGTGTGTGTATTTATATATACATAATAAATATACACAGTACACATACATATATTATGTAAACAAAAACTTTTATTTTGGATGTGATTAATCGTGATTAATCATTTGAGAGCACAAATTTATACATTTCAACAATTCTTTCTTCAGTGTGTACACTGACTGAAGCATTACATCTGTGTATTTTTCCACTGACTGTGCTCAGGTCTGATAAAGAACACAAATTAGAAGTTTGTGCTTAACATTAGAAAGTAAAATAAAAATCATATAGAACAGGGTACTATGCCCATATTTATATAATATCGTGGTTACACACACACACACACATACATATATGTGTGTGTGTGTACATACTGTATACACTTAGATATCTATAGCTAAGTATATATATATACACGTGTATGTGTGTGTTGTTATTTGATATCACAGCCCTAATATAAAAATTGTATTTATCTCTGATCGCTCAGTGAATTCAAATAGTTGTCAAGTGTGTGTTTCCTAAATTTTTTTTTTGTTTGTTTTTCCCTCAATTTTACTTATTTAAATTTATAGTCTCAATTTTATTCCAGCTCCACAAATGGGAACTTTTAGAAAGGTATCCAGTCCTTTTCCTTGCCAGGAGAACCTCAAATGGTTTTTCTGCTGAGTGCTTCTGTCCATGGAAGATGGACACAGAAGATGTTCAGGATGCATTTGTCACGATAAGGAGGTTGTATGAAAGTCTTCTGAATGGTAATAAACACAAATGTGCATGCTATATTTTCACATATTTCATTGTTTATTAGGGCATCCTTGATTTATTTGAGAAATAATGTGAAAAAACAGCAGTAATGTTTTACCAACAGTACATACTTTTGCTAAGCAGAATTCATTTTTTGCTTTAATGTGAACAGCATGATGTTTATTCTTGATTTCTTATTTGAAAATGTCTCAATCAATTGGACTATCATTTTAGAACACATATTGTTTTCATTTATCATGTCTCCTAGCAAAAAGGTGAATATGTATTTTCTTTTAATTTGAAAGTTTGTTAGTGTGTGATCCTCAGTCGTAGTGCTGTGGTTCCCAACCTTTTGACCTTGAAGCCTCCTTTTTATGTAGTTCAAATTACATAAGAAAACTTGAGGCCTGCCATGTATTATTTTGATCATGTCAAATTGATATTACGTAAAGTAGAACCCATAGGAAGACTTAAACAATAATAAAACTTCATATATTTTTGCTGAATTATTGTTGAATTATTATTATTATTATTATTATCATGTTTATTTTTTAACAGCGGCTAACACAGATAAAGCAGCAAGCAGCATGGGAGAGACTCCAGCAACAAACGGCACACAGACAGAGACTCCACCATTAGACAACACAGCAGACCCGGCATCAGAGTCAACACCTCTGCTCCCCCCTGAGTCTGAAACTCTTTTACTTACTCCTACATCTTCCTCCTTAACTTCTCCTATTTCTTTCACAACCTCCTTGTCCTCACCTATGTCGTTATCCGTTGCTCCTCAAGTCTCCCCCTGACTCAGCCTGTTTTCAAGTTCTCTCATCCCAGTCCTATATCTTCTTCCCTGGCTTCTCCGCTGACACCAGCCTGTACCCCTTCTGCTGCTTCTAAACTCACTCCTGTGCCCACTGAGCTAGGTAGTCCAGACTCAGTATCTTCCTCAGGAAAAAAAAGACAAATAAAGAGGAAAGCAGAACCTAGAGGTATTTATGGATTTGTTGATTTGTGGATGTGTTTTGATATATGAATCAAAACTGTTCTTAGTTTTTGCGGTGTGAAACCGTTTTAGTCACCTGAAGGAACATGGCCTTTCTCATTGTTTTTTAAAAAGGTCTAGGTTAGAATTCTACAAAGGCACATATTGTAATATGCATCTTTTATTTATTTATTTATTTACTTATTTTTTGACTAGGAAGTTATTTAATGTTATGAGTATATACAACCCAAGCGTAGTCCTTTTTGTGAAAAAAGCGAGAGAAATAAAAAATAAAAAAAAAATATATATATATATATAAGACACGTACATTTAGTTTTTATATTACTTTGCAACATGGAAGGAATCTGTTTCCTTTGAATGTGTGAGCCTTCCAATTTATTAGTGTCGAAAGGTAAATAGCTAATAACAAAGTGAAGTAAATGTTGAATCTACATGTGTGATGAACAGGGCCGCTGCTGGCCAAATGGGTGCCCTAAGCAGGATTGTATTGTTGTGCCCCCTCCCTCAAATGTTATGGAAGTAAAAAAAAAAAACCTACTATAGGGGTCAAAATAGAACTTTAATAAAATATAAAAGTAAACTGGTGCTGGTAATGAACCAGTGTGTTTGATTATGATAATGAAATTACAATAATGTGATAACAGTTAAAGGTTTGCACAATAAAGCAATATAACAGACTGTTTTTGTGTAGCTAAATTAACTGGAAGCTAATGACTCTGGCAGTCAGACACATTGAATGTACAAAAGGCTGTGGTACTTTTAGCTTTTCTAAGTTTAATATACATGTGTATTTACGCTTTACATATATGTATATGTAAATAATTTTTGTGTTGCTATGATCATTCCTTATGTTCACACAAACCATGAAACATGACATGAAATCAACTGTCCGACCAGTGTTTCAAAAACATGAATCTAAGATGTATCTAGAGGGAAAATAATCAAAGTAACCAGTGACTGTTATCATGGGCATGTGAGCATTGTAAAAAGGCTCCTAACAAGAAAAACTAAAACTAACAAAAAAGACAAAAACACAAAAGTGTGGTGTGTTGTGGGAATCCCCACATCTCAAAAAATGTCACTTTTTTCATTCCATATTACTGAGACATCATTGAAAAGGGTCCTGTTCAGTTGACTTTCAATTCTCAGTTTCCTTTTAAAAAAATATCTTTATCCATGACCATAATGGCAATGGGTAGAAGATGTCTGTTGAACTTTTTCTTTTACTTATGTCTGTTACAAATTATAACCATTTTCTAATTTGTTTCAGAATGCCCCATTCATAAAGACTCCACCAGTTTCCCCTACCAAAAAATTTTGAGGAAAAGAATCAGGGAGGTTTGTAAAAAAAAAAAAAAAAAAACATTAAAGTACTGATAAAAGTAATATTAAAAAAAAAAAAAAATTAATAACAATAACATTATTTTGTGTGGTGTGATTACAATGTGTCTATGGGGAAAAAAGAAAAAGAAAAATAACAAATTTTTTGAAATTGAGATTTATACATCATCTGAAACCTGAATAAATAATCTTTCCATTGATGTATGGTTTGTATGGACAATGTTTGGCCGAGATGCAACTGTTTTGAAAATCTGGAATCTGAGGGAGCAAAAAATAAAAATTATTGAGAAAATCACATTTAAAGTTGTCCAAATGAAGTCCTTAGCAACACATATTACTAATTTACACCATTGATTTAACCACTGTAATGACGTTGTGGAGAGTAGATGAAACCGAAAGTGGAAATTCGAAGCTTTACATTGATACCAAACTTGACTGGATAATTTCCAAAGATTGGGCAGCAGTGAGCCAAGTTTCTAGGCATGTTTCCGGCCATTTTTTTTCACACGATTTTGCGGCATCCACTCACAGAAAATAAGATTTGATATATTTACGGTCTGAAATTCACTAAATATCTTCATGGAACAAGATCTTTACTTAATATCCTAATGATTTTTGGCATAAAAGAGAAATGGGTAATTTTGACCCATACAATGTATTGTTGGCTATTGCTACAAATATACCCCAGCGACTTAAGACTGGTTTTGTGCCCCAGGGTCACATATAATAAATTAATGTTTAGGTATTCATAACATTCATGTTACCACAAATTTTAATTCAAGTTTTACTGCACAATTTAAGTTTTGCAAATTTAAAATCTTTTCAATAGCAGTTGTAGTTTGACAAAAATAAAAACTGAAGTTCCGTATTTTTCAAAATTGAATTGATAATATAGTAATAAATGTAATTATGCTAATATTATTGCTCTGGCCTCATTGACACTATTATATGAGAACTCAACAGAGCTAGATGATGACATCGTTTTCAACAGAGATGTTGTACAAATGAAATGAACTAAATTTATAACTGAGGAATAACAAGTGAACTGAATGTACTGAATCACTATTGAACAATGATGAAATTGACAAACAATGCATAATATTCCTGTTAGCACTGTAAAGCTGCTTTGAAACAATCTGTATTGTAAAAAGTGCTATATAAATAAAGGTGACATGACTTAATTAATAATTAAAGTTTTATTATGTTTCTAATGTTAGACTTAGTCCCAATGACTTTTAATTTCACTTTGTTTATTTCACCTGGATTTTGTTATATTTACCGTTCAGCTGATATATGATTGTAGCTTTTTGTGTAGAAAGAAAATGTCATTCATTTCACCATGTTTCTTTCTGTTTTGTTTTTTTCTAAGAGCCATGCGGAGGTTTTGGTGCAGTGGCAACCTTGCTCTGGATGGTATGCATGTTATCTGAAGTTTACTGCACTGTAGTTAATTGACAGAACAGAACAACAACAACAACAAAACATTTATATAAACTATGCATAAACATTCAAACAAGTAAATTACATAATAATATAATACACACACAAATTACATACAAAATAAATAATGTGGGTTATGTTTTGAAACTGATACCATCATTATCCCCTGGTATAATAAAAAAGAATGCATGCATACTTGAAAACTACATGTCTCATTGCAGTGTCAAGATTTATTAGTATTTATATATAGTTATTAGTTTAGTTTATTAGTATTTAGTTTATTAGTATTTAGTTTAGTTTATTAGTATTTATATAGTATATTGCTGTCTTTTTGCTGTCTTTCTGTCTGTCTTACAGTGGGACGAAGTGGAAAAACTCCTGGGAGCCACAAGAAAATATTCAAAGTTCATCCTGAAGATGTGTGTGTTCCAGTGTATTGTTTGTTTTTAGGTTGTATCGTTGATGCCTCAGTTGCAGAGACTGAAATCAGATTTTGTTTTTCAGTGTTATTGCACATCAGTTCAGATTTATTCCTGTGTTCTGTAACTGCTTTGTAAAGCATGTTGCCTCAGTTTTCTGTGTTTGGTGACTGGATAGATCAAATGTTTTGAAATATCTTGTCAGTGGCTTTGTTCTTTTATATACACTTGATTTTTAAAATTGTTTATAATTGTTAGTTTGTCATTTAAGAGCATAAATACATACACTTTAACTAAAAGCATTTAGTGATATGTTTACTGTTGAAACATTTTGATAAAGCCACGTTGTTGTTGTTATAATTATTATTCATTTTTATTATTCATTACCATAAAGCATATATTAGCCCACAGCCAAGATGTTGATGTAGATAAGAACACAAGGAAGACAGTGATGAAATACTACATGGCAAAATACCAGAACAATACTTCTTGTAAAATGATGCTCCATAACAAGCCAACAAGCCACTGGGCTTTGAGCATCATGATGCTATTGTCAAATGTATATTCCTGCATTTTTGTATGTCAACTGTTTGTTTGAACAATTGAAAATATTGAGAGTGTTTAGGAAATCCATTTGAAACATTATGAAATAGCCTACATTATTTACGAAATTTGTTGCTGATAGTGTATTACAGAAATGACATACTTGAAATTATTCCTTGAGTTTCTTACATTTACATTTATATAGACATAAAAAAAATAAAAAATCTTGCATTTAGCTTCATTAAACCTTTTATTGCCGTGGTCACTGGTTTATTATTATTATTATTATTTTTAATTATTTATATTGAAATTCCAAGAGTTCAAGCGGTGGAAAATAGCATGAAGAAGTGATTAAATTTATATATGCTCTACATACACAAAGTAAATGTTAGAAACACTTAGCAGGTGCATATTTAGTTACTGCTGTAGGCCATTGCTTAGGACAAAGATGTTTCTCTTTTAAATGTATTTATGCATCAGGTTAACCACACAAAGGAGACTGTCGTTGTAAAATATGAGTTGTGTTATTTAAGTAGAAGTACTTGTTTAACTGCCCATGTGGATGCACTCGTTCGGCCGGAACCAGAAAAAATCTGACGTAATTTACCATACATGGACAAATAAGTGTGGAGCTGCGCTCGCTGTGATTGGACTATCTTTTAAACAATATAAAACAGCATTCCATGTTCCAACGTGTGTTTTGATGCTATTATTACGTTAGTAATACATTAAGTTAACGATAAAGAGACGCTATGTTGTGAGAAATCACGCCTTTTCAGAGATCTTAACCCTACTCTAGGCCTTACTACACACTTCAATGAACTACAAATAACAGCGCCATGTTTTCCTGTTCCATTGATAGAATAACGGAGTCTTATGGGTAATGTAGTTTAAAACATTTAGTATATAAACAATATAATTACTATCTTTAATGAACAATTGGATATCTAAGTATATTCATTATGAAAACCTCTATGACATATCTGAGAGGCAGGCTGAAATTTGGTATATTACTGTGAGCATTTTAAAAAACACCTTTAAGCCACCTTTCCATATATGTCTGAAAATTGTGCCCAACATTATTTAGTAAACACAGCATAAGCAATTATCCTGTCAATTTTCTCTTTGATATTCTTACAGGACTTTGAGTTATGGCCATTTGAAATGTGTATTTTTTTGCTCTTCCATGGGGCCACTACTGGGCCCCTGGGGGTGGAATGGCAGTAAAATGTACACATATGTATTCTCCTCATCATGGACAATAAACTGTGTTGAGTCACATTTATGTCTGAGTAGTTTCTCTTTTAATCATAAAAGCTAAGAAAATGTGAAGATGTGTCTGTAAAATCACCAACAACCTCCAGAAAGCTGGGGTGATGCTCTGACAATCTACTGTCCTCAGGAGACTTTGACACAGAATTACAGATGCTACACAGCAAGATGCAAACCTCTGACCAGCACCAAAAATAGAAAGGCAAGATTAGAGTTTGCAAAAAAGCACAAAGGTGAGCCAGTAGAGTTTTGGAACTGTTTATGGCCCGATGAGACAAAGATGAACCTTTATCTAAGAGATGGGAAAGCAAAAATGTGGAGAAAAAAAGGGAACTGCAAAAGATCCCAAGCATACAGCCTCATCTGTAAAGCATGGTGGAGGTGGTGTCATGGCATGGGCATGTATGGCTGTCTCTGGAACAGGCCCTCTCAACTTTACTGATGACTTAATGTATGACAGTAGCAGAATGAATTTGGAAGGGTACAAAACCATCTTGCCTACCAATATTCAAGAAAATGCCACCAGATTCATTGGGAAGTGCTTCATATTGCATCAGGACAATGACCCAAAACACCCTGCCAGTTCAGTCAAGGAATTTATAAGGGCAAAGAAATGTAAAGTCTTAGATTGCCCAAGTCAATCTCCAGATTTAAATCCGATTGAACATGAATTTCACCAGCTGAAGAGGAGAGTAAAGGCAGAAACTCCCCAAAACAAGCAACAATTGGAATTGGCTGCATTAAAGGCTGGGGAAAGTATTTCAAAGGATGAGACCAAGAGTCTGGTGATGTCTATGGGTTACAGACTCACTGCTGTGATTGTGCTCAAGGGATCTGCAACTAAATAATAGCTTTTAATCTTTTATATCTGCCTTATGTTCAACTGTCCCAATACTTATGCTCACATCAATGAGTGGGATGAACTGTAAAATTGCTGTTCTTTTTATTTGGTAAAACATGTATGTGTTGAAATGGCTAATAATAAAATGTGACATTCTGTAGTTTTGTCTCATATTCATCTTTTAATCATATTTGCAAATGTCTTGACTCCACCTTTCAAGTGTAGTGTATATATTATATTATATATTATTTTATTGATATTATAAATTAGATGTTGTCTTTGTGGGGCCCAACGTTAAAATGTTCTAATTTTACTATCTTTGTGAGGACATTCCTTACAATGTTGGAAAAACAACATAACCCCTTACAGGAAACTTTGTGCTATTTCAGATTTTCAATACACTCCATTCTGTGTGATTTATAAGCGTTTTGAAAAGTGGGGACCTGGGGTAATGTCCTGAAAAGTCACCTTCTACTTGTAATACCTGTCATACCCTTGTCATTATACAAATTTATGTCCTCATTTGTCACAAAAGCGCACGCACGCGCGCACGCACGCGCACACACACACACACACACACACACACACACACACAAATGCAAAATAAATAATAATAACAGTATTCTACAAATTCTGTATTTTTATATTTATTTTTAAAGTATTTTTATTGTTGTTCATGGTGGCTAATGTAGTTAATGTTATCAAATGAAACCTTATAAGTGTTACCCACAGAACAAACATTAATAACATTTGTAACTAGTTTTATTAAAATTACTTATGATTATGATTTAAAATTTATATTACCTTAAAAGACCAAAAATGTATAAGTGAATATAAATTTTAAATGGGCATTAAATAATAATTGTGTAACAGTTGAGATGTAATGTAATGTCCCATGTAAAATCCAATTTCAGAAAATATAAAAGTAACAGGTAAGCAAAGCTGTCTAGCAATGGTGACAGAGGCTCATGGGTAATGTAGCGCTTTCTGCTATCTGAGAAAATCTGAGAAAAATGAGAACAGGTTGGTGTAAGAAAAAACAAGATACAGTAGGTCAGTGTTAGAATGACATTTATTTATTCATTTTTTAATAAATCTGAAAAATTATTTCATGAGTTGAAACTAAGGGTCTTTTGGGAAGATGCTGAATGCAATGCTTCCCAAGTTTGTGCTAACATTTTAAAACTCTTCTTCAGAAAGTTCTGGACTGTTGTTGTCCTCACTTTCCTCTTCAACATCTTCCTCCAGCATGAAGAAAGAAGGGTCAGTGTTGACACCGGCATAGGTGTTGGTGAATGCTGCAAGTTTTTGCTGCAGAATGTGCCGCTTGTGTAAGATACAGCAGTACAGCCCCCTGGGCCCTTCTTCGGTCAGCTCTCTGGTTGAATCTAAAGTAAAAAAAAATTGAGAAAATTGACATTGATAATTAGGCAACATTTCATGAATGATATCGTTGGAAACATGCACTGCAGCTTGAATGACCAACTCTGGGTCTGTACTGTACAGTTATGTGAAAAAAAATAGCTAACAAGCTGCAATTTTAAATGGTCATTTAAATTTATTTTTAGATTGGAAGCAATATTTATAGAAAACTATGACATCTTGCTTAGCGGTATCAACATATTATTACATATTACTGAATTAGAAAAAAAAAAAAAAAAACGTGGTACATACTATGGATCTTCATTTCCTCCTTAGTCTCCCCAAGGAGGTTGTCCAGTTTGTCCAGCACTTTTTTTAGATGTTGATAGTGCTGAGTCATTTCCATTACAATTATGATCTTCTCCTCCTTCATTCGCCTGACCAGCATGACTTGATCGAACAGTTGCTTCTTCAAGCAGAGACTCGCCAATATTTTTGAAAATAATAGTGGAGGGGGAAAAAAATTTCAAAACACTTATTTCAGCTTTACGTCTAGCACAGTGGTCTTCATTAGACATTTTGCGGGCCTTCAGAGTAATATTGATAAAGAACTTGTCCAACAAGAACAATTTATATGGGTAATAATATAGATAATATACTAACTATATCATCCATAACTATGCTTATAATGTATAATGCAGCCAATATGCATAATTTACAACTGAAACATCACACTACAATTAGGGTTGGGCCGATAAATGATGCCATCGCCCATCGCCGATGGCTGACAAACATCACAATGTTGAGCCGGCATTGTGATTCCCCTAGTCTGAATCTGCACGCACAGTGTTGACAGGAAAGGATAAAGCTAATTTTATAAAATTACGTATTAGAGCAATGGAAAGACGCTAAAACCCGCTGAAAGGATGGCATCTGACCTTTCTCTCATCACTTAGGTGGTGTGTCCAACCAAAGTGTTTTTAGGCAGCTGCAAACAACAGGTGCTCTGTATAAAACGCTTGTCTTTGAGTGTTTGAGAGCACTTCAGCATTTATTTTTTTTCATTTGATACACTTGCCATGATAGACAATATCCGCAGAAGCGTTATAGTATCTGATTTCACAGATAGTGTATTTGTGCATATAAAAATGTGATACAATGTAGAGTATTTGTTCTGGTTCCTGATTTAAATGATGTTGTTGCTTTATCATCATACCCTGGCCCCGCCCCCTGATGTCATCGTCCATCGCGATGTTTCACTGTAGACATCGTCTGATGCCAATTTAGTAGACATCGCCCAACCCTAACTACAATATAACAAAGAAAGGTATTTAAATGCTCATCCCAGTATTAAGATATGCCTACTTTTATTTAAAAACATATTGGCTGCATTACATATTCTATGATGTAGGATATCAAACAAACGGTTGTTTCTCTATTTAGATCGGGTACCAGCATGGGAGTCTCGTTCTTTGTTGGACGAGGGTGCATTCCATTCTCTGGGTGGCGGCTTGGCAGTGTCTTGGCGTTGGGTGCCTTCTAGAGCCAGCCCTTGACTTTGAGTGTTGAAGTCAACACCCTTTTGGCACCCTTTTCTGAGGCCATCTTCTGTTTGCCGTAGGCTTTCTGCGCCAAGTCTCAAACTGCTGAGCATTCATCGTTCGTGGACATGCAAGAACGCCAAGATGGTGACTTACTGCGGGATGAAGGTTCCTTAGGAAGAGAGTTTTGAAGTTAAGTTCGTCTTCCATGTCAGGTTCGTTGCGAGTTCCGAAATATGCTCGTCTGAGTCGGCTGTAGTAGGCTTGAGGAGGTTCATGACGTCCTTGTCTTGTCTCCAGGGCAGCCACAAGTCCTTGTCTGGACTCAGGGTCCGCAAACTCTTTGAAGAGGGCTTCTCTGAGCAGGTGATAATCCGTCTTTATGTGGGCCGGCTGGCGGTCCAGGAAACTGCGAACTTCCGAGCTAGATGTTGCTCGGATCAAATACAGTCTATCTTTGTCGGTGACACTGGGTCTCATTTCCAGTTTAAAATTGACATCTTGTAGATATCCTTTGATCTCCTGACTACCTGGCACATTTGGAGTGAATTTGCCAATGTTCCTGGCGAGCTTGTCGAGGTCTTTGAGGTCCAAGCCGTGCGATGATCTGTGGCTGACTGGAGCAAGTTCTTTTAGCTTAGAGGGGAGGTAGGATTCTTCAGAGGGAGCTGGTGACTGTTTTAGCACGGCCCCCTCCCCCTTTTGCTCACGTGCCAGTCAAGGAACAGGGGACCCGGTTCTGCTCAGCGGGGGTGAAGTCTGTGCCCGTCATGTTCTTGACGGTTTACGGTGCAGTTCATATGCGTGTTTGAGTTCCTCTTTCATGCTGTCGAACTCATCTTTAATGTAATCGCGCTGTCGTGTTAGGCTGCTAATCTCGTCTCTGGACTCATTCAGATGAGTTTCAAGGGCTTTAATTCGGCTGTTCTTGTCTCTGAAGTCAGCCTTTGCCTTTTCCAGTAGCTGTTCTGCATACTGTAGCTTATTAGAGAGATCAGCTTATTGGAGAGTCTGCTCTGCCTCGTTCCATTTCCTGTGTAGCAGCTGCTAACGTCTCTTTTAGCCTGTTGATCTCCTCCTCGGTGCCTTGTTCCACATCATCTGGCTCTTCCCTTCGTTCCTGAGCCTCCAGTTCCAGCTGTTCGATGCGTCGTTGTGCGCGTGTCAGCTCCTGCTGGAGGTGGGCGGCGTGCCTGTCGCTCAGCTTGAGGGTGGCGATGAGTGTGTGACTTAAGGAGCCGGTGATCTTGGCTAATTCTTTGTGACTGTAGTTCTGACCTGGGTTCTGTTTCATGAGGCTTGTTATGTTGTCATCCAGCTGGTCCTGTGTCTGCTGCTTTAGTGTTTCAGCTGCCTGAGGTAGGAGGCTGTCTGTTGCAACACTTAGCCAGGTCTCGAGGTCTTCCCAGTGGCCAACGGGGTCTGTTGTGCGAGACATGATTTGACACAGCAAGGGAGATCTAGCCCCGAGCCTGACACAGACCTGGAGGAACAGAACAAAAAAAACAAAACACAACAAAACAAACAAGCAGGGCAGAATAAAGGTGTAAGTGTGCAATGTCAGGTGTGGCTGATGTTGAGTGTGTAATGTGCAGGTGAAAGTGGTTCTCTGAGCCTGTGGTCCTCTGGTGGGCGTGCCTCTAATTTGGAATTTCTGTGGGGACAATTAGTAAACACACACAGGTAGCACAGCTAGAGAACTGGGGAAAGAAAGAGGAACACAAAACACAACGGAAAACAACAGAATAGTATTCAGCAAAGAACAGAATAACACTTGGATGCTTCCAATGTTCCTATAAAAGAAAGTTTTGCTCTTCTTTTTTTTTTTTTTCCAAGGGAAGAAGGTTAAGGCTACCGTAAAAAGAGAGAGAGAGACAAATAAGAATACACTTTTCTGGTCACAGAATAAGTATAGTTAAATTTTCTTCTCTTTTGTTTAATTTTTTTTTATTTATTGAATTCAGAAGGGTGTTTCTAGATAGGGGTTTGGAAAAGGATTTCTCAATGCCAGGACTGTGATTGTTATTGAAATTTCCTCCGGGGCGAAAGAAAACAATAACAATGACAGTGTGGGTTTCTCAGCTAGTCGGATTGACAACCATTCACCAATCAAAGCGTTTCTAGACGCGTTTGAGGTTTGATGGACGCCTATCAGTCTTCCAGTTGACCTGCTTGAGCCTAAGCTGGGTAGGATCACAGGATGTGGAGGGAAGGTACAGTAAATGTCATACAATTTTGAAACAAAGTGTTCCTGTTCCCCAAATATTTATTAAATGTTTCAAAAATGCTCTGCTTTATGACTTTCACAAACACAAACCCAAAAACCAGCAGCAGTAGTCAAATCAGAAGAGGACAGCTGAGAGAGAGAGAGAGAGAGAGAGAGAGAGAGAGAGAACATTTGCTCTCAATGTTAAGAAAAATGAAAAGGTTGACAGGGTGGTGGCGCTGTGGGGTCGCTATCCCTACGGAGTTGGCCTACTGCACTAGCAGAAGACGCTAACTGACCTAAGTATTACAGAAGACCCTAATTTTCCTTTTTGAGTTTTCGCTAGCTAGGTGGGTGGATGCTCTTATCCGCTAGGCTTGGTGATGATTTTGGGCTGACCCAGTCGGAGTTTGGTGGCTGGGCCCTCCGTCTGAGCGCACTCAGTGAGCTCCTGTAAGGCTAGGTTGAATACTACGCCGCTAGTATTGCAATGGGCCTCAAACAGTCATGGCTATGGGCACGAACACGCCTGTCAGGTGAGGTGCGTCAACGACTGGTTCTCAAAGAGAATGGGCTAAGCCTTGGCCTAATTGCCGGAGCAAACAAAATAGGAACAAGGTGGTGTACCCAAGCTATTGTTGACCAGCCTCAGTTAGTTTGTGCTGCCCAAAATTATCTCCACCAATAAAATGTAAGGATTTAGCTCTGATTTAAGCTTTATTTTGAATTTTAGCTTTACGAAATAGAATCGTAAAGAGTAGATAATTGATATTAATCAAAATGTATAATTTATACCTTTTAACGACTCGTCCAGTGAGACATTAAAGTCAGCATATGTTAACAATTTTGTTTATCTTGCTTTGTGGCCAACAATAAAACAAACAAAATAGTAATTTATCAAATTTTGAGCAAGGTAGCAAAGGGTCGACAGCTCAAGGCAGTAACTGATCAAATGCAAAACACAGACACTGCTCTGTACAATGAGACAAGTTTATTGAACTACTTCTAAGATTACATGAGACTAAATTATCTAAACACACATACGACCACACACACACACACACAAATCAACGGAATTATGCAGAATTATGAGTTATGAAGGAAGTCTCAACTTCGGTGGTTATCAGAAAGTCAACAAAGCAGAGCTTATTTCTATCTTTCCATTAATAACAACTTTGTGCCATTTTCAGCCAATAGATAAGAGATTTTCTTTTACTTGTTTAGAGGGTTGCGGCCGAGTCTCATCCTCTTCTTGTTGAGGGAATTCCCGAGCTTAGCTGATTGGCTGGCAAACTGTTGTTTGTCTGACGTCTCTTAGGGAACCCTGGCCGTGATTGGTGGGTTGCCTGGTTGGATGAGACGCGCTAAAAGTTCTTCTTTCCTTTCTCGGTTGCAGAAGTTGAAGATTTCAGAAGAGAGCTTGAAGTTTGGAATGAGCTGATGGTTTGATGCGGTGTATGAGCGCACAAGTTGAAGCAGTTTTCAAACCATGGCAAAGAGCGCTGATCCTTAGTTGGACATTAGATTTTAAGCAGGCCACTTTAGGCCCGCCCCGGAGCTGGGGTACCAATCCGCTTGTTGCAAGGAGGAGCTCAGCTTCCTAGGCTCCGTTTCTCTGCATAAATTAACGAGCTGCCCGTGTAATCACTTGAACGAAGATCCTTGCAGGGTTTTGTTAATAATCTTGATAAACGTTATAACGTTACGGGATTTACCAAATTTCTACATTTCATCCACACAGAGTTGTTGCAAATAAAATATACTTTCGTTTAACACCAAACATGACACACACACATATTCATACCCTCATAATACATAGGTTAAAATGGTACTGACTTTATAATGGATAGATTAACATAGCGTATGTTTTACTAACATATCAAGCATATCTAAGGCATAACACACATAATTTGAGAATGCATTTTCATTACTTAGAAGTCCTGAGTGTTGTCTTTTTGGAGTTTTGGCGCACTTTTGCGTGTTTTCTTTGTCTGTCTGAAAAAGGCAAATTTTCAGGAATGCACCCGAGGAGGGGCCGTGAGTACTCCTGAGGTCAGAAAGTGTCCGGGAGAGGAGTTCTGGCATATGTTTAAGTCAGGCCTACAACTGTAAATCCATCGCGCGTTTGTTGATAAGTTTGTCAATTTATACGTTGGCTGGTCAAGGTCCATTTACCATCTGGATCTGGTATCTTTCCCACCAGAAGTTTCCTTTGTTCTGCGTTGGTAAAGTGGATTCTCTTTAGCAGTTCTGATCTCTGGGGAGATAAGGATTAACAAGACGGGATCTTGGTCCAGAGACTTGGGCATCGTCTTGGATCCTTAGTTATTTTTACGACTCTCAGAGGTGAAACCAGAGATTCACTCATTCCTCTGGAATGAGTCTGTTCGTTGTATATGTGTGTCCGTTCAAGGATCTCCTACACACCGTATTCTAATTTGTTGAGATAGTGAATTGGTGGGTTTTTGTTAAATGTTAGCAAAAATCATCACAATTAAAAGAACCAAAGACTTAAACTACTTCAGTCTGTGTGCACTGAATTTATTTAATACACGAGTTTCACAATTTGAGTTGAATTACTGAAATAAATGAACTTTTCCACGACATTCTAATTTATTGAGATGCACCTGTATGTAACGTAGGTAACTTAGGTAACCTGTCTTCAGGAATAATTGCAGGCGAGAATAAACTTTTTTCACTTAAATTTGGTTCTAGAATATTACTTCAAGTCTATTTTTGCTTGTATTTCGTCCAATATATTCCCCACCTCTCCTCCTAATGTTGTTTTAGTTCATATGAAATAAACTAGCGGACTCATTATGGACGCTGGGTGGATTCGCGATCCGAATGAGCTTTTAGTCACGTCTCAGAAATCAAATCCTCCTCAGAGTGAAGAAGCTGTGGCCGGCAGGTGGTAGAAAGACGGAACACAGTAAGAATACTGTTTAAATATGCTTTATTTGTACAGTTAACATTAACGTTAATAAAATAGTTAATTGCTTTGTTGTCATTTTTAATTCTGAAAATGCGTTTTGGGACATCGAATTAACTCTTCAGCAAATTAGCATTATCATAGATTTTGAGTAATAACAGGCCTGTTTGGACGGGATCTTCTTTTTTGTGAGACAGGGTAAATTTTCACCCCTCTTCAGGAATAACGGCAGGTGATATTATGCTAACATATTTTTCATTGAAATTTAGTTCTGGAATATTAGCTCAAGTCTATTTTTGTTTATATTTTGACAAATATAATCCCTACCTCTTGTGATGTGGTTTCAAATAATATGAAATTGAAAAAATAAAAAATAAATAAAAATAAGATACTCTGTGTGTGTGTGTGTGTGTGTGTGTGTTCTGTTACATCTTTAGAGTTTTAAACTTGATTTAGCCAACTATTTTGTCAAATAGTGACAATGAACCACATTTCAGCTTTTAACGTGTAATAACTGCATTGTCAAAAGATTCATATCAATATTTACAAACCTACTTTTACATCCTACATTTAACAGTAATCTTTGCTATGAGATGTCATGAAATTTGTATGAAAATGTGTTTGTGTGATTACAGGTGCTGTGAGAAAAAGCCAGCACCGATACTTGTTACTTATTTCAATGTTTTTGGCTCACTCTTGTCCTAAGGTTATCATAGTCAGCTGGATGCGGTCCGTATCCGGACCAGATGATGGACCTGCACCCGGAGATGACCACAACACAGCCCTGAATGACAGCGAAGACCACGACAAGTGAACATCATGACTGGACTGGACTGACATCAGCACGGATCCTCAGCAAAGACCACGATAAACAGACAGGTCCTCTGCACAGACCCCATTCAGCAATGAACGTGTCAGGCCAGGAGCTGCTAGGACCACAGTGCAGTTTTATGCTTACAGTCACTGTTAAACCAGTCGTCCACTACTGGCAAAACGGCAGCCCTGCTAGACAGACTATAATTTCTCCTCCGACCAAATGACAGCGTGACGTATCCTGATCTTCAGCAGTAGGAGCTGGATGAAATATTGTGAATGACATCAGTCCACAATCTCAGTAGTGATGCAGCCTGAAATCATAATCACACCATGGTTGTTCATTTAATCAGAGGAGATTTATTAATTTTGCAACATTTTTACTGATATTGAATTTTATTAAATCAACATCAAGCTGACACAAAGTGAATAATGAAACTTTTGTATGCTATAAAATACCTTATAGCTGAACTGAGCTAATTCATTCATAAAGATTAACCTTACACAACTGAAGTTATCGAACTGAATTTTCTTTTTAGAGGTAAGTTTTTTTGGGTTTTTTTTAATATGAGATAAATACTTTGCGAGTGTACAGATTTAAATTTGGCAAAGTCAGCTCTGCTTAACTTAAACAATTAAACACTCAAGGTTTTTTTTTTTTTTTAAAAGAATACAAAACTTTAATTACAACAAAGGCAAAACTAGACATTGACCAGAAACACATGAAAGCCATTGAACACATAGATTAAGTAAATGTACATTAAATAAAATAAAAATAGATAAAATAAACCAAATAGACAAATTAAAATTAAAGATAATTTAAAAAATGGGGCAAAACTATTTCACAATAAGTCATATGTTATCAGCAAATCAAACAGTTCTTTCTCATTTTGACCCATCATTTTTGATAAGGCTTTGAGAAATGCTTTAGTTCGATTCTAACTTGAATAAATAAAGGAGGGGATTTAATAAATCTACTTTTGTGTGTATATATACATATATGTGTGTGTGTGTGTGTTCCATAGGTATGTTCAGAATGGTTATTACAGAAGTGGTTTCACAGACAAGGTCAGATGTCAAACACACAACGCAATGCGCATCAATGAAAATCAGTTTGTACACTGTACATTTGAAGGAGTCGTTACATGTTTTGCCCAACATGACCTCAGTCATTATCAGACTGATGCACAATCATCTCTGTAGGTGATATTTGCTAGCACAGTACCTGATAGAGCCTCCTATACTGAAATGCTGATATAGGAGAAAGGAAGCAGTTTCAGACACAGCTGTAGTCTCACAAATTACTGTGGCATATATATGTAGGTCTATTAAGGTCTATATAGTACAAAAACTTGTTTTTTTATTTTATTTTTTTAAATAGCTGTACTTTAAACAAAACATTTTTAAAATGTCATCATTATGGATTTAGTTTACATTTACGTTTATAGCAAATTAGCTCAAAAAGGGAATTGTATATAAATAATTACAATTAATTATGATTAATTACAATTATTTATATCGGCTGACAGTAATAACTGTAGCAGAGTTAAATTGCCATAAGCTGATCTGTTCGTCCAGCGAACATTCAGTGTGGTAATGATTGGTCAGAAGCATGTGGATCCATTTGCAGTGTGATTTATTAGACAGAGACAGAATCAAACAGGCAAGTGATCAGCAGGCACAAACAGGAATATCAGAGGCAGAGCAGAGACGTAAACAATACCAGGCGGGAGTCGGGGCAACAAGCAAAGGTTCAGAGTTCCAAGGCAAGGTTCACAAAGGCAGGCGGTGGGGTTCACAAAGATCAAGAGCAGTCCGGGGTCATACACAGGAATAACAATCGTAGGAAAGATAAACGCTCAGTAATGTCAGCCAGGGCAAAAACAAGACTTCGCAGTGAGTGGAACAGAGTGCTGGTATAGGCCAGGTAATGAGCTACACCTGGGCAGGTAATCAGCAGCCCAGTGGGTTATGGGAATTGGAGTCCGTGGAAAGAGTCAGTATTCAGGTGAGGGTGCCCTCCGGTGGCCATCAGAGAGAGCCACAGAGGTCTGACTTATGACAGAGCCCCTCCCCTGCGAGCGGCTCCGGACGCGAGGGGCAACCCGACGCCGAGGTCTTCCTCAGGGACGAGGTGCAGGTTGATTAGGGTGATTTTGATGAAAGTCTGTGGTAAGAGTAGGATCCAGGATGTCCTGGGCGTTGACCCATGACCTTTCCTCGGGGCCGTAGCCCTCCCAGTCGACCAAATACTGCAACACACGTCCTCTCCGTCGGGAGTCCAGAATCTCTCTGACCTGGTATGCCTCCTCGCCATCCACGATTAGGGGAGGTGTGCTCTCATCTGTGACCTCGTCCTGGTTCCTCTCTCCTCCGGAACCACCGGCGGGCTTAAGCAGGGAGACATGGAAAGTGGGTGAGATACGATAATTGGCAGGTAAGGCTAAGCGATATGACACTGGGGTGTCATATGTCTGATGATTTGAAATGGACCCACGTACCTGGGGCTTAGTTTTTTGCAGGGTAGACGAAGTCGGAGATCCCTGGAGGAGAGCCACACCCACTGCCCGGGGGTATACTCAGGTCCTTCCCTTCTCCGACGATCGGCCTGTTCCCTGGTTCGGTGAACCGCTCGTTGCAGGTGGACATGGGCTGCATTCCAAGTCTCCTCGCTTCTCCTCAACCAGTCGTTGACGGCGGGCAGTTCTGATGGTTCTCCTGACCAGGGAAACAGAGGAGGTTGGAAGCCGAGAACACACTGAAAGGGGGTGAGACCGGTTGATGGCTTGCGGAGTGAATTCTGTGCATATTCCGCCCAGAGTAGGAAGCGACTCCAGTCGTTTTGATTATGGTGGCAATAGGAGCGTAGGAACCGGGTTATTTCTTGGTTCAGTCTTTCGACCTGACCGTTGGCTTGTGGATGGTAGCCGGAGGTGAGACTGATGTTGATGTTCAGCTGGTGGCAGAAGGCCCTCCAGACTCGAGAGGTGAACTGAGGGCCCCGGTCCGAAACTATATCCTCTGGCAATCCGTAGAATCGGAAGACCTGTTCCAACAAGGCCTCAGCTGTCTCGAAAGCAGTGGGGAGTTTGGGTAATGGTATGAGTCGGCAAGCCTTGGAGAATCGGTCGATGACTGTTAGGATGGTGGTGTGATTTCTAGACTTAGGCAGGTCCGTGATAAAATCGATGGCTATGTGAGACCAGGGTCGTTGTGGAACAGGTAGGGGTTGCAGTAGTCCTGCTGGACATTGGTGAGAGGATTTGGATAGGTTATAAACTGGGCATTGTCGTACGAATTTGATGGTGTCTGTTTGGAGAGATGGCCACCAGAAGCGGTCGGATACCAACTGGAGCGATGCCGTGATGCCTGGGTGTCCTGAGCTAGGGGTATTGTGAACCAGATGCAATACTCTCTGTCTCAAGCTGGCCGGAACATAAGTTCGGTTATTGGGACAGTCGTGTGGTGCTGGATCGTTAACCTGGGCCTCTGTGATCTACGGGTGCTACGATTAGGGTTGACGAAATAATGGGTTCGTTAGAATCTTTCTGTGGTGGCGATGAATCGTACAATCTGGACAGTGCATCAGCTTTTCCGTTCTTGGATCCTGGTCTGTATTTGACCTTGAAAGAGAAGCGTGAGAAGAATAGAGACCAGCGGGCCTGGCGTGGGTTGAGGCGCCTTGCTGAGCGGATGTATTCCAGGTTGCGGTGATCAGTGAGCACGATGAAGGGAACTTTAGAGCCCTCTAACCAGTGGCGCCATTCTTCGAACGCCGCTTTCATTGCCAGCAACTCCCGGTCGCCCACATCGTAGTTCTTTTCAGCTGCGTTCAGTTTACGTGAATAATAGGCGCATGGGAATAGTTTGGGAGGATTACCTTGACGTTGAGACAAGATGGCTCCGATTCCAGTGTTGGATGCATCAACTTCCACAGTAAAATTCCAGATTGGGATCAGGATGGTGGAGGATAGGAGCGGTGGTGAAGCGATCTTTGAGTTGGAGGAAAGCGTGCTGAGCTGAGGGTGACCAGTTTAGTCATTGTCCTCCCCCCCTGAGTAACGAAGTAAGCGGAGCCGCTATGGTGCTAAAGTTCCATATAAAACGCCTGTAGAAATTGACAAAGCCCAAGAAACGCTGTAGCTCCTTCACAGTCTTGGGCTGTGGCCAGTTTAGAACGGACTGAACCTTATTGTCGTCCATGGCGACCCCCTCGGAGCTGATGACGTAACCCAGGAAGGAGACTTGTGTTTGGTGGAACTCACACTTCTCCTTCTTAGCATATAACTGGTGTTCGATGAGGCGTTGCAGGACTGCGCGGACATGTTGAATGTGGTTTTCAAGGGAATCAGAGTACACTAATATGTCGTCAATGTAGACAATAACCCATCTGTTGAGCATATCGCGGAAGACGTAATTGATGAAAGCCTGAAAGACTGACGGACTGTTGGAAAGCCCGAACGGCATAACCAAATATCCATAGTGCCCGGATGTGGTTGAAAAAGCGGTCTTCCACTCATCGCCTTCCCGGATGCGAATTAGGTTGTAGGCGCTGCGAAGATCAAGCTTGGTGAAATATCTGGCTGAGCGTAGTTGTTCGAGGGCAGGAGGCACCAGCGGTAGTGGATAACGGAACTTGGTGATGTCATTCAAACTTCGGTAGTCAATGCATGGACGTAGACCCCCATCTTTCTTTTTAACAAAAAAGAAACCCGCTGATGCAGGAGAAGTGGATGGCCTTATGAAGCCCTTGGCCAATTCCTCCTCAATGTATGCCCTCATGGCTTCTGACTCGGGTTGAGATAGGGGAAACACTCTACCTTTCGTTGGCATCGCTCCAGGAAGTAGGTCGATTGCGCAATCACTGGGTCGATGAGGAGGTAGTTGTGATGCTTTAGATTTGCTGAAGGCCTCCGAGAGATCTTGATATTCGACAGGAAGATCTGCTGTGGGAGAGATTTCGGGGCACGGTGAAGAGGTGGAGGTTGCATCAGGGCATTGAAATCGCAGACATTCTTTGTGGCAAAATTCTGACCATTGTTGGATTTGTTTAGCGGGCCAGGCGATACGTGGGTTATGCTTCTCCAGCCAGGGTAGACCGAGGATTACAGGGTTCTGGGGGGAGTTGATGGCAAAGAGACATATGCGTTCGATGTGTAGGGAGCCAGTTCTTAATGTGAGTTCTTGAGTCTTGAAGTGAACCCGTCCTGCTCCCAGGGGTCGTCCATCTAGCGCTGTCACAGCCAGTCGAGATTCACATGTAACGAGAGGAAGGTTATGAGAATTGGCAAAATCGATGTCAATAAAGTTCCCCGCAGCCCCAGAATGTATCAAAGCTGTCGTCTCGACCGCAACTTCAGAGAAGATTAGAGAGATAGGGACCATTAAAATGTTAGAAGAGGGACTCACCGTAGAGGTATTCTTGGTGGGTGGTCGAGTGGGACAGTTGGCCCGCAGATGTCCAGATAGTCCACAATAAAGGCACAGATGATTCCTAAGTCTGCGCTCCCTCTCTTCCAGTGACAAGCGGGTGATGCCGATGTGCATGGGTTCGGGTTCGGAGGTGGTAGCGAGGGTTGAGGAGAGAGCGAGAGGAGGTCGAGCGGATCGTCGGGAGCGTAATAGATTGTCAAGACGAATGCTGAGATTGATGAATTCCTCCAGTGTCTTTCCCTCATTGCGGCAGGCCAATTCTGTCTGTAGTTCAGCCGACAATCCCTTGCGATACAGTAATTTCAGAGGCCCGTTCTCCCATCCGGTTTGGGCTGCCAGTGTGCGGAAGGTTAGGGAGTAATCAGCTGCTGTGTCTTTACCCTGGCGGAGAGCAAGCAATTGTTCACCAGCCTCCCTTCCGCTGGCCGAGTGCTCAAAAACGTCTCGAAATTGACGAAGGAATTCGTTGAGTGGTGGGAACAAAAGGCTGCCGCCCTCCCATACTGCTGTAGCCCAATCCAGCGCTCGTCCCGTCAGTAGAGAGCAGACAAAGGATACACGACTGACGTCTGTGGGATAAAGTGAAGGTTGTTGATCCATGAACAGGGAGCATTGCAGTAAAAAACCTTTGCATCTGTCTGGAGTACCGTCAAACCTCTCCGGCAGCGAGAGTCGAGGGCTTGCAGCGGGAATGCTAGATGTTGAGCTCGCCGGAAGAGGCTCGGATGCTGGTGGGTCTACAGGCGGCGCTGTGCGTTGCATGGATTGAAGTGCTCTCACCAATTCCTCCGTGAGAGTCGTGAGACGCTGGAGCTGAAGCTGATGGGAAGCTAGCATGTTAGCTTGAGCTGAGATCACAGATGAGAGCTGATCAACAGCTGCTGGATCCGAAGGTGGCGAAGTCTTCTGTAATGATTGGTCAGAAGCATGTGGATCCATTTGCAGTGTGATTTATTAGACAGAGACAGAATCAAACAGGCAAGTGATCAGCAGGCACAAACAGGAATATCAGAGGCAGAGCAGAGACGTAAACAATACCAGGCGGGAGTCGGGGCAACAAGCAAAGGTTCAGAGTTCCAAGGCAAGGTTCACAAAGGCAGGCGGCGGGGTTCACAAAGATCAAGAGCAGTCCGGGGTCATACACAGGAATAACAATCGTAGGAAAGATAAACGCTCAGTAATGTCAGCCAGGGCAAAAACAAGACTTCGCAGTGAGTGGAACAGAGAGTGCTGGTTAAATAGGCCAGGTAATGAGCTACACCTGGGCAGGTAATCAGCAGCCCAGTGGGTTATGGGAATTGGAGTCCGTGGAAAGAGTCAGTATTCAGGTGAGGGTGCCCTCCGGTGGCCATCAGAGAGAGCCACAGAGGTCTGACTTATGACAAGTGTAAATTCATATCAACTCTAAGAAAGGATATTTCCGTGGCCACAGAAAATACTTTCCTATTAATGCATTAGAGCATGCAGCGAGGGTCAAAATCGTAAAGGGACATTAATATGCAAGGCAGAATCAGAAACTCATGTAATTTGTGCACAAGAGTTTTATTAACTAAACGCTAACACACATAACTAATCTAAACAAACAACGAATAACATACACTCATGCATACATACAAAGTGGAGCTAAAGTGGATGAATGAAGCCCTTAGAGAAAACAGAGAATGCAGTTATGGAATGAGTCAGTTAACCACCTGAGTAAAACCATCAGCGCCGTTTATAACGGGGTCTATAACTTATACTAAACCTCTGTTTCGTTTAGATAAATGTACTATACTTGCACTGCCTTGATCGTTGACGAGTGTCCAGAATGCAGTCTCGGATGAAAGTCTTGATGGTTTCAAGGTTTTTGGACTCGCGATCACGTTCTTCCGGGTTGAAGAGTGATGAATTCCAAAGATGTTCTGACTCAATGGTGATTGGGAGTTTCTTCCCAGGTGAAAAGTGAAGAAGAGTTAAGAGACATCAGCTAAGATCCAAGAATCTTTATTTGAATGGAAAGACAAGGCCGCAAAGCCTGGCACAAAAACTTAATGGTCCAGAAGAGTTCTAGCTCACATCTTCCTCATCCTCTTAAGAGTCCCTCACGGAGCAATCAGAAGATAGCAGAAGAGCTTTTTTTGCAGAAGAAGTTTTTGCAGAAGAGAGGTTTTTTTTTTGGAAGAGAGTTTTTTTTAGAAGAGAAGAGATGGACCTGTGTGTGAGAGCTTTATCTGGTATAGAGGTCACACATCTGGGGAGTCAAAGAGCCATTGGACTCCAGTCTCTTTGGAGGGAAGGTTTTACGACTCTTTGTCTCTGAGCATGGTCATTTGCATGGGGTTGGATTGGAAGTTCACATACAAACTATTAAAGATTCTCAGAACACTAATATGTTGCATAGGTAGCAACATATAATATACACTCTCAATTAGATCATCCGAAGACGAACTGATAGACATCAAACATGATATAAATGAGGTAATATTAACTAGTGATCTATCATAAGCATGCATAAAACAGGATACAGTACAAAAGACAATATACAAGAACAGTAACAATATACACAATGACCTGAGGATGTGTGTGTTCATTCAAAGAAAGGTTTTTCAATGAATTAATTAGAGAAGAGTCCATTCTTATGTGCCTTAATGTCTCTTTCCTAAGGGAAAATGAGGTGAGTGTTGCTCGGCCCGCATTCCTTTGAGCAATAAAACTAGTGTTATCAGGTTGGTTGCTATGGAACCGGGGGGGCCTGGAGTCATCACAGACATACCGGCACAGAGTTTGGTGTTGGGTGAGGGGTCTGTGACTGTTTTAATCTAAATCTAATCTATTTGTTAAATCAATGTTAGAACAAATGTGTGTCTGATTGGTCCAAATGCTACACGTTATTTTCAAATTTCCAGTTGAAGTAAATCGACTTTTCGTAAGCTATGGAGCAGAAGCCAGCAGGAGATCTTTAAGTCGTCGTAATCGTTCTGCAAGACCTCGCAGTAGCTTCACAAGAGTGTTCTGCTGCTTAAGTAGCATGACACAGAGTGTTGCATCAACAAAGTTTGAAAGGGAGGAACTGGAAGCTGCAGGACTTGGAGAGAAAAAGGTTACATTTTTTTGGTGGGTATGTTTTTTTTTTTTTTTGTTTATAAACAATCTAAAGTGTTTAGGAATTGGTAAAATGCCAAACTTTTGCTTCCTAAAATTGTGCTTTCTTTTCTTTTGGTGTCTCTTTACAGGTCATAATGCAGAAGATTTTAAAAACTACATTCTAACAACATATCCAAAACTTGAAAACTGTGGGGGATTTGAGATTTTAAAAACATCAGGCATGACCCGATCTAGGAAGCTGGTGGTGTTGCCTTGCCCAAACACAGGATACACAATTAAGACTCTAAAAGAAATAATGGGACATGCTGTCATCTACATACGTCCTATGCAAAAAGACATCGATCTGTCCAGTTCCGCAAGTGTTTTTTTTTTTTTTGTTTTTTTTTTAACTACAGTAAATGACTTATTTGCTCAATTCTGTGCTTATTACATTTTAGGCAACACAATAGGTTTTTTCATAATGTACATGACTTTATTTTTATTATTTTCATTTACAGTTATCTAAACTTCTGAGATTGCTCTTTTTTTAAGGTTGTCTGCGAATCTCCTATGCTTGGGCCAATGGAGAGATGTCTTTCCTGTGAAAAACAGTTCAATTTCAATGAACTGAAGTTTCACATTGAGAGCTGCAGGTATGGAGAACATTGACTGGTCATAATTTTGTTTTAATATTCAGTTTCTAATAAGGAAAACAAACTTTAATTTCATGTTTTTGAAGGCCTAGGACTGATTGTTCCAATAACCTGCCACCAAGATTAGAGAATGAACACCTAAATGCACATACTTCAGACAGTGATTCACTCATCATCCAGTCACCCATTGAGGATAATTCTGAGGAAAATACCTCATCTGTTAAATTCATTGATTTAACAGATGAAAACACAGACGTGGTAAACTTCAAGTTTGTTTTGCTAAGAGTCTTGCCATCACACATTTTCTTCACAGGTTTTATGGTAGATGCTCTAAAGAATGTCTTTAAAAATGGTATTTAATTTTTCTAAATTTCCTGTCTAAAAATATTGTCAGGAATCCTTAAGTGAATGGCGGAGGATTCGTGAGGAGCAGGATGAGGAATATTATCAGTCTTTGATAACAGATCAAGCCAAAGTATGTTTGGTAAACTTTATAACAGACATCCTCTGATGACATTGTGTAATCTTTCTGTCTGCATTATAATGCAATGTCTGATTTTGTAATTTGTTGTTTCAGGAACTTCAGCAGATGAATAGTGAAGAATCTGCGAGTAGACGCAGAAAGGTAAGTCTAAGGAAAGGAAATCAGGATGTTGCAGCCTTTTTAAGACATATTAAATATTTACCTGTAATGGCTTATGTACATTTATATAGCAGATAACTTGAAGCAAATTACAAGATCGAGAATTCTACAAAAGCATCATCATAGAGAAAATAGTACTAAGGCTTTAATTCAGAGTTTATAGGTTAGTCTGAGAAAAAGCTAGTATAAACTTGGACAGACATATACGTGTGCAAAACATCAGTTAAGAGTGGAGTTTTTCTTCATATTTTTTCTATAGCATGTCTGGTAAATAATATACAGTGCATTGATAATTTATAAGGTCATTGCAGAAGAACTGTGTTTTATTATTCCATGTTTTTGAGCTCTTTGGATAATAATTAGAAGATCATTTAGGCTTTGAAGGAAAGGGAGTGATTAAAAGTCCTGGACCTGGTAATTGATTTTATTACGTGTCGTGGCAGTGCTACAAGGCAATGCACACAGAGGCCACAGAAATTGGGAGAGACTATAAATTTATAGAAATATAGACAGGACGGTGAAGATCCAGTAGTGACTCTGTAAATTGATACTGTTCTTTGAAAGTTATGTGGGCAGTTTTTGAATATAAAAAAGACTGTTGTATTTTGTTTTTTGTTTACTATTACAGTTTGATATTGAAACTTACCTACATTATTTTAGGCTATAGATGAGAGACAAGTGCGAATGGCGAGTTTACCTGAACTTGCTCATGGTGTGCCACTAAAAGTAAAATATCCAAGTGGCTTGATGAGGACCAGGAAATTTATTTTAAGTGAATCAATTCAGGTTGGTAAGGTTTATTTTATATATATATATATATATATATATATATAATTTTTTTTGGCATGCAAAATTTTCTGTTTAAATTTGAAATAATCTAAATGTATAGGCACTGTTTGACTTTGTTGGAGAGGTGGAGGACACTACAGAATGGTTCCATATTCAGGAAGCCTTATCACCACCACTTAGAAATGACCTATGTGGAACCATTTTTGAAAGAAATATCAGAGGGCCAACCACACTTTTTGTCCAGTGGATTTCCTCCGAAGATGCAGAGGTAGATTTACAAAATATTTATTTATTTATTTATTTCTAATTTTTCTTAGCCTGTCATTTACTGTTTTATATAATTTGTTCGGTTTATGCAGAACATTCCTATACCTGATGGTAGCAACAACCAGGAAAAAGATGATTATGATTCTGGGACTGTCAGCCTATTGGATCAACCAAGCACCTCTAATGAACATCTGACATCGTTCTCCCCTCGATCAGAGCATGATAAGACTGTCCAAAAGTATGAATTACAATGTTATAGTACCAGTGTAAACCCATAGTTACTGCTATGCCCGTATCCCATTTGATATACCATGTCCTCATTTGTCATTTGCATTCATAATCATATTCTTTTCCAGGACCAACCTCCAAACAATACTGAGTTGCCTTTCAGCCAAGATAGATGATAATAGTCCCACCAGTAACCAAATCAATGTTGTAAGGGATTACAAAGGCAATACCCACAACATACTGAGAAGCACTGTTCAGGCTTTTAGTCGGCGATGATTTAACCCTGGAGCAAGACTGGATGTAATTTTTGTTGATGATACAAAAGCAGCAGAGGGGGCCGTGGATGGTGGTGGTCCAACTAGAGAGTACCTCAGATTGCTCCTTAAGGCTGTCCAACAGTCTAGCATATTTGAGGGCCCTGAAAATAGTAAGAGGTTGCGGCTTGACACAGAAGGTAAGCATTTGAACTAAAGGTTTATATGGTCTGCTCTTTAATTGAATACCAAAAGACATGTATCAAGCTCCGTCTTATTTGAAATGGTTTCGTAACATTAAGCCATTGTAGTTAATTCAAATATTTTGGTAATTTTCTTTACAGCATTGCATAAAGGTCTCTACAGGCAGATATCACAAATGATATCAGTTTGTATAATTCATGGAGGAATGGGGCCACATTTCTTTTCAGAAAGGCTCTTTCTCCAGGTTTGTGGTAAACCCACCCCTCCTGCAACCTTGGAAGAAGTAGATGATGAGACCTTCAAAGAGATGCTTTGCAAAGTAAGTATTTTTCTTAAATTGCAGTGAGCAAAATTTGGTAGATGGACAGGAAGAATACCCCTGTACCCCTATTAATACAGTGATATTTTATTGTAGCTGCAATAAGACTGTTTGTATGTTTCTTCTGTTTGTTTTGTTTCTCTTTTTTCAGATAAAAGAATCTGAAACTGTTCCAGAAGCCAAAGCTGCCGTTGAAATGGCAGAAGATTGCCTGTCCATTATTGGAGCCTTTAGATCCATTAGTACTCTTAAGCAGCGGGACATGCTGGTACAGTCAGCTGTGGAGTATTATGTTGATGGGAGATGCAATGTTTCACTGCAACAGTACGTAGTATCAAAAACGTTCTTGTTTATTGAAGTTATTTTAATACCTTGTTCTTTGTAGATTCTACGTTTTTTACAGGTTTGTTGATGGTTTTAACACCCTTGGACTTCTTCAAGAAATGCAGACACACACAGATCTGTTTCATACCATATTTGTTGAAGAAAAAAAACACTGAGATCATCAGACCTGGCATCACTCTTTGAAGTAAACCTGTCAGATCAAGACACCTATAAGAGAGAACTAGAGACCAGGACTTTGTGCTTCCGGAGAGACTGGATCATTGATGTTGAAGGCATTTACAAATCTTTTTTAAATATTTTGTCTTATAAATTGTGATTACGGCAGCTGTAAATAAAACTTTATATATGATTAAAAGTGTGATATTGCGTTTATAAAGTGGTTCCTTCAACAGGTTAATGTAAATGACATTTCACACCAATACTGATAGATATTTTTTTACATGCTTACCTCTCTGTTCCAAAAAAAGAGAGCAGCTAGAGATGTCATTGCTCGTCTTAAATAACAGTATTAATACAAAATTAGATTTTAGACACTACTGCAAATTTTGTATTTGTGCTGTCAACGCCGAACCATTGCATTTCTCAAAACATCACAAGGTAGCATGGTTTCCCTCCTGAGTGAATAAATTTTTGAGTTACATGGAGAATGATTACATAATTTATTTACAACAGTTGTTTACTGAAAAGTTTAAAACTACCCCTCACTAATACACTTTCAGTTGTTCGACTGAATATCTACCTGTGTTACAGATGGAGAATGTTCACCATTGACGTTGGAGAATGTGCTGGAGTTCACTTCAGGGTCTTCAGTCATTCCACCCCATGGCTTTCTGCAGTAGCCCAAAATCGAATTTCTCCATGAAGCACCAGAGAAAATATTCCCAGAGGCAAACACGTGCAACACTGTGTTAAAATTGCCCATCCATTACAATTATGAGTCATTCAAAACACACATGAGCAATGGCATACTGTGGGCACCAACATTTGGCATAGCGTAGTTCAACATGCACATTAAAGGAATTGTTAAACCATAGATGAAGTTTACCTTAGTTTACCTTGGAGTAACATTAAATAAAATCCTAGCAGTTCATAGTTTTGTCATACCATTGAATTGTGATCAAAATCACAATTCGGTGGCATTACAAAGCTATGAAAAGCCAGAATTTTATATATTACTCCAATTGTATTTGTCTTAGGAAAGGAAGTCATGTACACCTAGGATGGCATGGGGGTGAGAAAATTATGGGGCGAATTTCATTTGGGTGAAGTTTAAATACTTTGCTGTATGAAAATACTATGGTTGTTTTTTTGACAACATGAAATGTTACAGTTGTTCAACTTTATTGTTCAGTGACAATGCACTTTAACCAGTCAAGTTCTTTCTACAGGATGTTCGTTGCTATAAGCAATAGCTAAAATAAAAAACTTATGTAAACACGTTTATTAATTGATGGATAATTGTTTATCTTGTCCATCTTGCCACCAATTTTAACAGTGGCTATGCTGACATTGTTAATTCCAACTTTTAATGAGTTTAAATTGTTTACAATATGTTAACGCATAACAAATTAAATGAAAGGCTTTTTCAGATGTTACTATGTCTGTGGTTCCTGATCAACAATATAACATGTCTGTCTGATATGCACATATACAGTATTTATCCCTAAAGTACTTTAAACCATTAAAAGAGATTACTGTGATTCACCAAGCATTTGTTTTATAGCAAGAACAGTGTCCGTGTAGACAGATAGTGCATCTGAGAAAGGTACATCCGTGTTTGGTAGTGTTGCCAGCTCTTCTTCAGTCAAGCCACGAGGCAGATCCAACTCGGGAACATGAACACCTTCTGCTTGTTGCCCTTGAAAGTCTTCCCTGACTTCATCAATGTCAATCTACAACAGTTACAATATATCAATATACAATATACAATAATAAATCATTTAGAAGACCTAATTAAAAACAGTATTTAAAAAATAACTGATCAGTACTTAAGTTTCGATTTTTACTCTTAGATTTTCCATTGTATCAGACAATTTATCAGTAAAGAAATAAAATAAATGGGCCATGCTTCCATAAAAGCAAAGTAATTAACTAAACCACTGCAAAATCACCTGATTTAAGTTATCCCTCTCATGATTTGACCAAAGCTGCAGAGGAGTTCTGTTGCCTGCAGATCTTAGACTGTGACTATTCCAGGCACTCCGAAATTCTTGCAGATGCCTCTGAAGTTGTGGCATGTAAGACCAGTGCAAGGCAAACAAGTTCACACCGGATTAAGCCATCCTTCATCTTCCAACCGACAAAAGGTGGTTTAGAACAGGTCTGTTACTTGGTCAAAAACATCTCTGGTCAAAAACTTTTTAACAGACCAGTTCAGCAAAGGAAAATGCTATTCATGTGGCTACAAGGTAACAAGCATACCTCTGGTTGTGCACGCTTCTTCCTGTAATGTGTGAATGTCTGTTTTGTTCCTCTGGTTCTTATCATGAAGCGGGCAACCATTACATCCCCCCCAAAATTATATGCAATGGCTACAACATTGAACATGCTTTGTGTACAATACTAGAGGAAGGAAAGGGTTTTTGAGCAATGGCTTTCCTTCCTACACCAAATATTCACTTCTGTCAATAAAAGCATAACATGAAATCATTACATATAACAAGTAGGGCAAGATCACACATGCAGACTTTTTTGCATGTTCTTTGCATATTTGGGGGTAAAAGACAGGTAAGGAACATGGTGTGTCCTTTCAGATCTATCAGAATATAAGACTATTACGCCATAATTTGTAGCTGAGAACATAAAAGAAAAAATATTACTTATATAAAACTGACTGATGGGAATTTTATTTTGTAGACGTGTAAAGGATTCTATTAAGGTCTGTATAAGTGCAGATTCTGTGTAACCCTAGACATTAGAAACATTATGCATTCACTTTACCATAGAAATTGTTAACACTAACCGAATAAGTTTATGATTCCCATCAATGTGCCACACACTGTTGGGAGCTGGTACACTGTAACGTCAGCGTCGGGACGTCCTAAGGCGTAACCTGCGCAGTCCCATTCCTTCAGGATCTACTCGTCTTAATGATGCTAAAACCCGGTGTTCTGAAACAGATTATAACAATAACATAATGGCCCGGTTTCACAGACAGGGTTTAGACTAAACCAGGATTAGGCCATAGATCAATTAGGACATTTAAGTAATTTTTATTAACATGCCTTAGAAAAAACATTACTGGTGTGCATCTTGAGACAAAAAGGCACTGATATGTTTTAAGATCAGTCAGTGAAAGTTTATACAGCTCAAAATTACATTTTAGTCTGGGACTAGTTTTAAGCCTTGTCTGTGAAACCGGGGGTATATATTAGATCTTGTTTTTTTTTTTTTTTTTTTTTTTTAAGAAAGACTGTACATTTTGGATGCCTTTTTAAACACTCTGTGTTTTCCCTGTTGTTTTCATTAAAATGATTGTGTACCACATATGAACTATTTGAATTAGCAATGGCTACTGGCTGAGTTTATAATTTGACTAGTGTTATTCATATAATAATTATAGAATAATCCCAGAACTTTAGATTATTTATACAATTGGTAAAAAAGTTACAAAAACATTATTTGATTCTGCTGCAAAGAACTAGAGGAAGAACAATATATTTAATACTGTTTTAAAATATGTTCTGTCCAATTTTGGTGTTTTTTGTGCGTTAAAAGCCTAATATTAATACAGTTATATAAAAAACTATTTACAAGTTGTTGTTGTTGTTGTGTTTTTTTTTTTTTTTTTTTTTTAATGTCATTTTTGGTTTTCAGCCAAGTGCATCCTGAATTTTCAGTATTGGTTTCAGCCTAGAATTTTCATTTCGGTGTATCACTAGCCAATGTTCTAAATGGTATTTAAATGGAAATCATTAGAATTTCTGTGATGGTTTCTATGGTCTTTTTCTATGGCTGGCGGGTGTTAATTTCAAACCCTGGATGAGTCATTAGATTATTAAAATGTTAATATTTGCTACATTTCCTACTTTGTATAAGAAGTTGCCTGGATCTTAAGTGTCCCAAGATCATCTTGTAGCCAGCATTGGGGTATCTGTGGTGTATTTCCGCCAATATTCTATCCAACTCCTCATTTGTAATGGAGGTATACAAGTCACGTTTCCTAAAAACAAAGCATGTTTTAATTAGTAAGGCATTACACAAAAGTTTTACATAATAAAATGATAATATTTTAACAAATTCCAACTTCACTGCCCTTTAAAGCACTCACATTTGGGCGTTTTTCCCCCTCACGTAACAAACTTAACTGTACTTAATATCCAACCTAAAGTTTCGATATACTGTATCCACCTTGTTTTTCCGGTAAGAGCAGGCGTGGCTAATTGACCTATCGGTAAGCCCCTCCCCTCGAACGCAGATGAGCCAATGGCAGTCGAGTATCAGTTGCATGGGGAGCGGAACTCGGAGTCGGACATCTCTAGGTTTCAGCGCCATAGAGAAACATTGGAAGATCCGAAGCTCGCATCGGTTTTATGGGGTTTATGCTACAAAAATGGAAAAACGATGTGCCTGGGGTACTTGTAACACTGATTCCAGGTATCCTGAGAGGATGGGCAATATAATTTATTTTATTACATTTCCTAAACCCAAACAAAGCTGAGCAAAAATGTCCCTAAGCATTCAACCCCAATCACAATGAAGACGAAAACGTTCATTTTCTGGTTGTCATACTCTCATTAAGTTACAATTTTCATCAGCTCAAGCAGAACGTTAATGTCATCTTGTGCTTCATCAAGGTATCTCTGGATAAAACTAGCTAACGTTAGTGTTAAAGTTAGTAAGTCCATGCTAACATACAAACCTAAATAGCGGACTGTTCTCACGTCATGTACCGTGCAGTGAAAGTCAAAAACACATAAACGAAGGTCTATATTACAGTGCTTCTCCATATTAATCTGGTTAAATGTAAATTTATTTAATCTTACTCTGTGGTACATGAAAGGTGTTGATCCGGAATGTTGTCATTGCGATCGTAACGACTGTAATGTTAACATGAGACTTCTCCTGTTTGCATTGTGATCTGTATTTTTACATATTTATTTTTATATCTTTTATATATCCCTCCATAGCATATTTAAGACCCATGTGAAGGTCCAGCTGTGTCCCAAATTTATCAGAAACACCTCTGAAGAAGGTTTTCACAGACAGCTGTCATTGTAAGACAGTGAGCAGCTCCATTTGTTTGTCCGAGTGAGCAACAGTAACTAAGGGGGGCGGGGCTTACCGATTCTTTCCAGAAACATTTTAGGATATACCTGCCTATCTAAAACATTTTCTTTTACATAACTTAAACCATCACGTGCAAGTTTTTTCGGATTGTCCTTAGCGACACACCAATACATCTTGCCGTCTCTTCTGCTGGTACGTCCAACGACTGGTGTTGTTCAAGAATGCTTGGAGCTACAATCATAGCGTGACGGCTGCAGCATTCCGAGGGACTGATTCGTTGAATGACACTCTATGCCTCATCAAACTTTACCCAAATCCTTCCATTTACTGTACAACCACAATTATCCGCTGCGTCTGCAACATCTTCCCTCAACTCTAAAACTATTCTGTATATAAAATGATAATCGAGAGGAGAATTTTTTTCGCAGACATCAGCTAAAGCTAACAAATCATCAACAATCCCTCTCCAAACACCTTCAGATTCCCCCAACATTTTACATCCCTCGAACCCATCTTCAAACTACCGCTGTAATGACGTATAGCTTTTCTAACTGTCCAGTGAGAGTGCGTGTTACATTTACAAGCGAAAGAGGGGTTGGCTCTTCAAATTGAGGCGAAAGTTGATTGGTTGCTCCCACGTGTGTACTGTCCAATGGCATTTTTTTAACTCGATTGACAAATGGATAAAGAAAAGCATTTGGCAAAAGGACAAAGAAAAGCAACTGGCAAAAAGAGAGAGAAAAGCGTTTGCCAAATGCTCTTTTAAAAAGTGATTTAAAATGTGCATTTAAAATGATTTATTAATGTACTTCTTATTTTATTAATCCACGTTTTAAAACATGAATTAAATAAACAGTTTTAAATTTGTCTTTTTATTTACACATTTAAAAATGATTTTTTTTAAATTGATTGTTTTATTAAACTACATTTAAAAACACAAATTAAATAAACATCTTTAAATATGTCAATTAATTTGTCCATTTAAAAATGGATTTATTTATATACATTTTTATATTTGAATTACTAAATCAATAAATTGATTCTTCATTTTATTTTTAAGTGGCACTCTCAGTCCTCCATACACATGGTGGGGGGTTTTAGACAAAATCCTAATATTAAACAGCCCAAACTCTTATAGATGAACGTACAAATTAATGACAGAGATATGAGAACGAATATATATTTGTGCTTTTGTGATTTTAGTTCAATAATTTTTTCTTTAATATTTTTTATTACTTAAGGGGATTTTACTTAAAGTTTTGGTCAGTGCGTGCGCTCACTGACTGAATTACGCACTTTCTCTCATCAGAAATCTCTCATCAGAAACAACAAAGTGCAGATGTACATGCAATGTAAATAAGAGATTCGTTCATCATACACTGCAGACAGCTTCACTTATAACTGGAGCTTTTTTTAGAGTGCTCAAACTCGCGCTGGAATGAATTCAGTTATTATAGCCTACTATTTGAAATGTAATGTTCTTTGCTTACTGTATAATTTGTTCGTTGTTTGAAGAATTGTGGACATGCGGCATTATAATTAAACTTAAAATGTCTTTTTATTAAACGTGATCAGGTTAAATACAAATTCAGTCTTTTAAAATATTTTAATGACATAACATACTTCCCTAAAACATTATGCTGTGCTTAGTTAATAGATTACATTAGGCTACAGTGGTTTGAGCGCGTTTGACTAGAGCGCAATTACAGAGCTGTTGTGTTTATGTGATTGTCGGTGGCCATCTTGAGAAGTGAAAAAGCTTCAGAAAACGACTCATAAAAAGGATGAAGACGTGTATGCTTTTTTTTTTTTACAAGTCGGAACTTAAAATTACGGTAATATCGCGTGAACATTTCACATGAAATTCTGTTAGTTAGGGGGAATTGTAAGGATGCAGGACGCGCGCAAGAACAATACAACTGCACAAGGTATATTTCTGGTCATTTTAATATGTAATTAATCACAAAACTATCACAAAAATTAAGTATCCTGGGGATGATCGAGGGGCACAAGAAGAATCTGGAGGGGCACAAGGAAAATCTGGGGGGCATTGCCCCCCCTTAGACCCAGCCCTGCGGTGGGGGGTGCTGCAGCACCCTCAGCACCCCTAGTTCCCATGGCCAGGGGCAGACTGGCCATCTGGATGTTCTGGAGAAGTCCTAGCTGCTTCATCATCAAAGAAAAAGTGTCAAATTAAGTGACATTGACAGCCGACAAAAGGGGGCGCTAATGCAATCTATTTTTTGCTTATAATAAACCGAAACTGACGCAAAGGAGAGTGGGCTCGGGATGGCAAGCAAAAAACATGAAGATAAAGGCGGTTGGGAGAAGCTAAAAGGAAAAAAAGTGAAGTTACGTCAGGTTCCCTTTGCCCGTCTCTCTCACTATACACAGCATGTAGCCTATAGCACTGTAGTAAAATCCCAGGACAACCCTAGTCCGAGCGTCCACTGCTGTTTATCAATCCGCATTGTCTGGCATGAATATTCCATTCATTCATAAAGAGACAGCAGCGATTCTACAACGGGTTACATTTGAGAGCTATTGAGTTAGAAAATTGAGTAGATGAAGTAGCCTATAAGGTGATTGCTCCGATTAACAAGACACACACACACAGATATATGAATACTCAAGTTGAAGAATTCTGTAGTTTCAGGTTTCTAGGTTTTATGTTTATTATGTCATATACATTTTTGTTTTCTGCTCTTTTTATGTAGATTTCAAGTATTTAAGTTAATATAATAATACATTTATTTCAATTCCTTGCTGAAAAACAAAAATAGAAACCATCAACAGAATTTGTAATGATTTTACTGGTTATAATGGAAATTGTAATGGACCCTATTGGTCTCTGCTGGTAATTGGTTGCCTATTATTGTTGTTAAATATTATTATTGTTAAAACCACTAAATCCTAATGGAACATGTCCCAAAACACGCTACAGGAAACCATTATTTAATGATTGAAAGTTGATGGTTTGTAATGTTTGTAATGGCATTTGTAGTAGAAACCATTAGAATTTCTGTGATGCTTTCTATTGTTTTTTTCAGCATGGTCACCATGGGTTTTGTGATGTTATTTGCCATAAATGCAATACATTGATTGCTGTAATATTGTGAGATAGTAGCTGTGGTGGGCCTATTTGGGAGAAAATCCAGGGCTGTTTTTTATTCCCAGTCCGCCCCTGCCCACGGCTGTGGTCTTGTCGGTCTTCGATGCAAAATCTGGCTTCCTGCAGAAAGAATTAGCCGAAGTATCATGATTTCTGATTTAGGAGGCTTAGGTTTCTAGACAATTTTACATTTTGACAAATTGGTGTTTAATTTGTATCAATATATCATATATATGCTTTCGTATCTAATCTAATTTATGTACAGTATGTAATCTGATTATGACCCAGTGATGGTTATGTTTAGGGATGGTTTTCATACGACTCATATTGTACAAATTCACACAAAATTGTCACCTCGTAAAATAGTTATGTTTTCCAGGAGTGAGATTGGATTGGAAATACACACCATTTTCGATGCAATAAGCATCATGGAAGACATTCTCATTGCATTGACCATAATCCTCTATAGACATATTCAGAAAGTCTCTGCTCACTTCTCTGATCCACATAAAGAAAATGTGTCTCTGTCTTCAGTGACATGATCCAACACTCAAGTGCTTGCGAGGAATGGACGTGGAGCTGACATGCTTCAATGATCAAGAGCTCAGCTGCTGGAAATAAGCCAGAGATGGAAGGACTAGAGTAAGACTCCATGTGTTTCAGTCAATGAGCAGAAGTACTTAAGAGTTTCAAGACCTGTATGAATGAGCCCTGCTGAGTCCAGCAAACTATCCAGCAAGACTGGCCAGAAAACAGACATGATGCATCGAATGCAGTCAAAGCATTCTGGGACTCACAAAGCCAGCTTGTTGTAGCTGATAGTGTTGCCTACAGAGGCCTATCTATAGTTGTAGCACATGCAGCAGGACATTACTGGTCATCCACCTTTAATATCATCTAGAGAAGGTTTCCTTGAGGAAATATAAAGCTGAGTATCATCAGTGAAACAATAAAAGTTAACTCCATGTTTAACTCCAGTACTGAACCTTGTGACTGATATGACACTTCTTCATTTATTGTTACAGTTATAATGGCCAGATAAATAAGATTTCAATCATGATATTGAGATTCCAGTAATGGCAGCAGAATTGCTAATTTAATTGCTCCATAATATATTGAGTAGATCCATTCACTAGGACAAAGTAAAACTCCATGTTATATTTGAGGTGGTTTGTTACATGCATAATACATTTATTTTGATGAGAAATCAGGAAATACGTAACCACAGCTGAATCTATTAAGCTTTATATATATCAAGCTTCTGACAGTGTCTTGAGGGAAAAACACCCGCACAACAAAGGAAGAGGTTTCTAATGACACAAACCAAACCAGTTATGATACTCAGTGGATGTGGAGTAACACTCTGGTTAAAGTTAAAAACTTTTTTGCTCGAAGCTTTAAAGAACATACACACACAAACTTAGTGATTAACAATTTTATTTATTCTCATGCAAAATTCAGAATAGAATACAGTAACTCTGTTCAGAATCAACATTTTACCCCATTAACAAACCCATCCCAAACTAATCCCCAACCACGGCTTTAAAGGTCACACTTGGCTATGATTACATACAATTAAAACATCCATCATTGTATAACGATGAGAAACTTAATTAAATAAAATACAATACAATACATCAAGCATTCAGAGTTAGTTCAGGCAGGCCTCATAGTCAAGCGCTGCTATCGGCTGATTGGAAAATTCAAACCCAGCCCCTATCAGCTGATCTGATTCCTATGCACTCAATTGGCAAATCTCAAACAGGGCGCCTTACTTAGGCTGCCCGCACACTAGAGGATTTTAAGCCCGATTTTAAGGCCGATTTGCACCCCGGAATGATCGGGGGGTGTGGCCGATTCGCAGCTTGTCGCAAATGATTTTTTGACCAAAAATCTTCTATTGTGTGGTGTCATTGCGATTATTTATCTGCTCCCGATCGAGACAGAGCGTCGCCGAACTCAAATCATATTTACGAGTCTTGATCGGGCTGCCTCTGACGTGATACCCGCGATAGCCAATGAGAGCGAGCAAGCGTCACTCACCGGATGTTGCGTGCTTCTATAGCTGAAACCTGGCAGCCACAAACATGCCGTGAAAGCAGAGAACATCACCCATATTCTTTTGTATACTTTGTTTTTCATTGTGAAACAGAAAACAGTCCTCTATTTGTTTTTCTTCTCTAGTCACGTTTGATCTTGCAAGTCTCTGTGAGATCATGTGTCACTGTGAAATCGTTCCTACAATCTTCAAGTGTGCGGTCTCGCGGTCTGCTTGAATCATCTAGTGTGTGCGTTCAGAGGATTATAAGGCTAAAAATCGGTTGAACTGTCTTCATGTCTGTGGTCTCCCATGGTTTTAAAATCGGTTAAGATTTGATTAGTCTAGTGTGCAGCCAGCTTTAAACGCAGCTTCAGTCAGCTTTCTTTGCTGCTTCCTCTGCACACTGCTTTGCAATGAGATTACTCTTGTGTATGCCATTACTCACCCTATTGCTGAGCATGTTTTCCGCCGCTAATGACGAAGATCCGTGTTAAGTTGAATCCATTGAAGAATCCCTGCAACATCCAAGCCAAGCAGAGGAAGCCACCCAAGACGAGAGCAACGTTTCCGTCCATCGGAGCTCTCACTTGGCAAGTAAATCTGTTAGTCCTCCCAGCATTTCCGATTGGTCACTGCCTAAGATACTGGAAACCTTGTTCAGGAACCATATCCCGGCTCCGACTGGAGCTACTCACGAGGAACTGTTTACATTGCTCTGTGAAAACATTGATGTCTCAGCAGCAGACTTTGCCCCTTCACCTCCTTTCTCCAGCAAGAAGCATGTGCAGAAAAGAAAGAACATCGATCCAGCCTCCACTCCAGCCGCTGCGGCACCCAAACGGGCAGGTGGTCCTGCCGGCTCAGCCCAAGCAGGCAACTCTACGGTCCAAAGCAACGATCCCGTGTTGTCAGAATTGTTCTTCATCCAGTCTTTGCTCTTCGACATGAACTCCAGAATCCAGGCTTTGGAGTTTGCTCAGCACCCAAGTCCTCTACAAATCTCCTTTTCTCCGGCCTGCCTTCCTCCAACCCTGCAGAGGACGATGGGAAGTCCACTGGCTCTCCATCCTTTCCGCCGGCTGTTGCAATTTCTCATCAGCTAAGAAGCCAAATCATTGCTGGTAATGACAACAACCTTGTTAAGATCTGATGTTTTATTAGCAAGGTTCGGGAGAAGCACGATCAGATAATCAGTCTGGCCCAGGTGGAGCTTGTCAGCTAATCACCTTAACAAGCACAGCACCTGTATATATAAAGCCAACTCACCTCTGTTCCATGACAGTTTTCCAGCATCCCGCCTCCACCCCAACTCCTCACTCTTAATCTAATTTCATCCCATTCTTGGGATGGGATGGGATGGGATGGGATGGGATTGGGGGGTTCTCTGGGTTTGGGCTCTATCCCGAGCTCGGAGCCCTCCCTCTGGACAGCATGCCAAATATGCTTACTAATTCCTCAATCATATTATATGTTAGTGCAAACTCGTGAAATTACTGAGCTCAGAATTTAATTATAGGTGTGCTGTAGATTGCGGCGATGTGTCTGTTATGCTTAAAGACAGCGACCCCCGGCTTTCAAAAGCTAAACTTTAACTCTTACTTAATTTAACGTGGCTTTCGGAGTATATAGAGACGTCATATGCAAAGTCTATCCATCTCGTAGAGCAGAGCTGGGCACTTATCTCGCCATCGTTTCTGACCTGGCTTTGACATATGGAGGAACTCTCTTCTACGAGTGACCACTGCCTAAGATACTGGAAACCTTGTTCAGGAACCATATCCCGGCTCCGACTGGAGCTACTCATGAAGAACTGTTTACATTGCTCTGTGAAATGTAATCATAAATCACAAATCCTTCTCTGCAAAAGCTGCCATATTCATTCAGCGATTTAATCAGAGACTGGACTGCTCCGTAGTTGATTTAACGCTCATCAGCAGACACTTTACTGGTCACCAAGCTCTCTCCGACTCTCAGGCTCATACTCGCAATCTGTGCCCCAAATCTGTGTCTCTCCAAACTAAGCATGGCCCCAGCTTTCAAGCTGGTGACTCTAAGGTGATGCCTATTGCCACTCCAATGTGTTACAATTTCAGTGAAAATGTTTGTAAGTTCTATAATTGTAAATATGTTCATGCTTGTAGTTACTGCGGGGACGGTCATCTAAAGTCGATGTACTCGAGATTAACCCATTTTTTTAAAAAGGAGAAAAAGAAATCAAACCATCAACCCCAGTCAAAGTTTCGAGGCTGGGAAGGACGCTGAGAAAACCTCCTATCTGCTGCTTTGTCAGTTATTTAATAACAGGCCCAGGTTTTCTTGCAGGGTTATCCTGGTTGCCTAATTGTTCTTTTGTTTGTAAAAACTTGCTTTGTGCCTCAAAGGAGCCTGAAATCGTCAATTCTTTGTTAGAAAAGGAAGTTAAGAAAGGATTCATGATCGGGCCATTTGATGAATCTCCCTTTCCAAATTATTGAATTAATTCTATAGGAATCACTACTCATAAATATTCGAGGGAAAAGCGTTTAATTATTGACCTGTCTGCCCCTCATAATGATACAGCTCAAAGTATCAATAGTCTCATTCCTTTAGCTCCTTTTTCTCTGTTTTATGCCACCGTCAACGACGCAATTAAATTTATTAAACAAGCAGGAAGGGCCGCATGGCTCGCAAAGGCAGACATCTCAGACGCCTTTAAAATTATGCCTTTACATCCATCACATTAGCATTTATTTGGTGTTAAAGGAGGAATAACTTGTATTTTTCAGTTAGGCTCACCTTTGGCTGTCACAGTAGTCCAAAAATATTCGATACACTCTCAGAGGCACTGTGTTGGATTCTTCATAACTGCAAATTGCCGTACGTGCTTCATCTTCTCAACGGTTTTCTGCTAGTGGATTATACAAATTGTTTTGCTAGTACACCAGAATAAAGGCCTAAAACATATAATTCACATTCCTAATATCCATAAACAGTTCACAATCAACCGCTGTATAGTTACCTCGTGTCTGGATGGATGTGTTTAGGAAGTTTCAGGTCCTTTTCTCCAGTGTCCGTCCTAGCTCAGTCAAGTTCAGACCACTTGAAGCTCGATGGGGTAGATTTCAGGTTCAGATAACTGGTTATTATTAATGAAGTACTCAGAGACTTGTTTTAAAAGTTTGACGAATCACCAATACAATGGCTTCATTTTATTAAAAAACACTAACTCATAAGTACAAAACATAAAATAACAACAAGTAAAGTCTTCACCACGAATTGTCGGCCCTGGACAATGGTCTCCCAGGCATTTTATAACCTTTGCATAATAACCCTCCTCCTGCCTGCGACTGCCTCCTCCTTGCAGACAGGATGCATGACCTTTGTCACAGAGTCTAAGTCACACAAGTATCAAAAGTTCAAATGGAAAGAAAATACAAATAGAAAACATCACTTCTGAATAGCAAGCATGTCTGATTCTATTTTCAGATATAGGGAAAATAGTGACATCTTCTATGAGCTCTGCTTAAGCACCTATACCATAAACCACAATGTAACACCTCTAGCAGGTGCTATCTAATTCTAAGAAACGGTTCGGCTAGAAGTTCCATCTCGCACCCATGTTGCGAAATGCATCCCCTTGCACTTCACCGTTATTTTACAAAATATGCGAAGCAACTACATAGCAGATATAAACCACAAAGCACTCAACATCTGTGCTTCTAAAATAAAACATAACCTCAAACATTTTCCTGACATTTAACCTTTTGAAGTTTGAAAATCCATTTTCTCTAGATCACCCATTAACATTTGCAATTCTTTTGAAAAACCCTGTAATTCCATCACTTCTTTTATTAACTTTGCAACCTTTTTATTCATTGTTTCTTGTTTCCGTATCAGCTTCAGAACTGCTTTCATCTTGAAGATGATCTTTGGATCTCCCAGCTCTCTCCTGGGCACACCTGCGACGTTCCTTCTTCTTCTGTTTCTTGATCTCTTTACTCCAGTCTCGTTGCACTCCTTGAACTAAAAAATCACTAAAATCAATTTCTATGCCATCTGACTGGTTCGTATATTTTCTGGTAGAGGATCGATCAGGGAATAACACATTAGGCGGGTAGGGGTCTGATTCGACAAAATGCAAAGCCGGACCGCTGCATCTCGGGACTGAAGCACACCTTGGGTGTTCCTCTTTCTGAGGAGAAAAAGTTAGGCCCGTTAAAGTCCTTGAATTCTTAGGCATCACCCTAGATTCCAACCTTATGCAAGCCTCACTGCCCTTTGAGAAATTAAATCGCATTAGAGAAGTAATGAGAAATGCTCAGAAGTCAGCCAAAAGTCTTTCCAAAAGAGATTTGCTCTCTTTGCTAGGCCATCTTAATTTTGTGATACGTATAATTCCCTAGGGTAGGTTTTTAATTTCCAGGCTGCTTGACCTCTCCCAAGTCAGTTGAAAACCTTTCAATATATAGTTACTTTAGATGCAGGCTGCAGATCCGATCTCAGGTTTCTATTCTCTGCTCCTTGATAATTGGAATGACATCTTATTTTTCTATAATGATGTTCTGGAGACTTCTGCAGCCCTCAAGTTGCACACAGATCCTATGGTTAAATTTTTGATGTCATGTAATGGTTTTACATTTTAAAGTTGAGGCTGCGTGTGCATTAAGCATTCATTATGTTTAATGCATCTTTGCTCATATGTTCTTTCTTTCAGCTCATTATCTGACAGAATCACTCTCCATTCTCCGCTGTTTCCGGAGTGAATTCAGACTATAAAAGAACAACCATCAGCTCAGAGACACCATCATCTACTGATGAACATCTTCAAGCCACAGTCTGATCCAGGTAAGATCATGTGTTGTGTCATATTGCTTCGTATATATTATTTAATGTAGTTCTTTCAGTTCCTTGTCAGAGCCACTTTTCATTTTAGGGGTTGTGTTCAATAATGAGGTGATCAGCTCTTGTAATTGTCATTATGATTGCAGATCATGTTATCTCATGTATGAGTTCATATATTGTTAACTGAATATGTGTCTTTCAGCCTCTGGTATCGCTGATTGTGTAATCAAACTAGTTTCCCTTAATTAAAAGTGTGTGCAATTTCAGTTTTATTATCAGCACTGAATGGAATAACATCACAGATTTCTGTTTCCCAGAGAAAACAGCTGAGTTCACAAAGCAGCAAAAGAATTAGGAAAGTCAGAGCATTTGTGTTTTCTCTTAGTATTTGCAGGTTTATTTGACCGAGGAAGTGAAAAACACTATAAAAATGCTTTCTAGTTTATTTTTCAGTGTACTCGGGTAGTTGTGCCAGAACATCTTTTAAATTTAGTTTTCCACTTAAACTACCCTTTTTCATGACCTTTTTTCAGCCTTAATTACAGTTTAACAGTCATTACCAGTCATTTATATAACATTGACTGAGTGAAACTTTTGAGTGTTTAGTGTTGGAGCTGAACTCTTGTCTAGTGTGAGTTGGATCCTCACACATCATGTACACTCTTCATCTGCTTCTTTCTGTGGATTCCTGCAAGAAAAGTCAGTTTATTTGATTTTTCATTGATGTTATTGTGTTCTACTCACCGCTCTCGTCTTATTTCAGCATATGTTACAACTGTTGCTCAATAAACACCATTCACTGCAGCTTCTCCAGTCGTCTTGATCCTTACACCAAAGTAAGATCTCACTATTCAAGTTAGAAATGTTACAGTTAAACTTGCCTACTAAATCCAAACTTGCCTACTAAATCCATTTAGTAGTTGATGGCCGTGGAAAATATGACGCTGAACGTTCTCCTTTGACTTCTCTGTGGAAAAAGAAACAAACCAACTGGACAAGTTCTGTCATAAATGTAAGTTGTTCAATATTTATTGCTTGTTTATTCAACAATTTTATTAAAGCACTATCACACTAGCAGTTGTGCTGAAGTACTGAATATTCAGAACAACATTCTTATGATATTGTTTAAATAAAAGATTTTATGGGCAGAGGGATTTCAATGTTTATTTTTAAAGTTAAGCCTAGTAAAAAAGTAATATTTAAAATACATTGATTTCATACTAAGTGTAGATAAAATCTATTAACATTTTTCCTGACAAATCGCCCGAGACTTACTGATATAAAAATTATAATTAAACTTTATTTGGAGTCCTACTTATGCACAATGCACATTTCTTAATATTAAGCCTGAAATGTGTTTTAAATGGTTAGTTCATACAAAAATTAAAATCTTGTCATCATTCATTAACCCTCATGTCGTTCCAAACCTGTAAGACTTTCCTTCAATTTCAGAAGACAAATGAAGATATATTTAATGAAATCTGAGCGATTTCTGTCCCTCCACTGATAGTCAACACAGAGTTCATAAAGAAACCCAGATGAATTGTGGGTTCAGTCTGCATCTTCTGAAGAGACTTGATGGATTTATATGCTGAACAGATTTAATTTAGGCTTTTATTCACAGATAAACATGAATCAGCGCACACAGTAGTCACGGCAAACAGAAGCTCAAGCACTTGCTTGTCATTGAAGAATCAGTGAGGATCATTCTTGTGTTTTGCAGCACATTTGAGATCCGTAAGAACCAATGAGCTTCTGTTTATGTTCACTGATCAGTGTAAATATGTGAATAAAAGCCTAAATTAAATCTGTTCATCATATAAAGTGATCAGATCTCTTCAGATAATTTGGACTAAACCTCTCAATTCATATGAATTAGTTTAATGAAGTTTTTTTTGAAGCATCAAACTGGCTGTTGGAGGAACAGAAATCTCTCAGTATTCATTAAAATATTTTCATTTGTCTTCAGAAGATGAACAATTTTTTTCAGGTTTGAAATGACGAGGTGAATAAATGATGACACAGTGACTACGTTTACATGGACATCAATACTCAGATTTTAATACGATTAAGACAATACTCTGATTAAGCATCTACCATATAAACATATTTTTCATTACCTTAATCCGGCTAAAGTCATAATCGAAGTAAACACAAATCGAATTAAGACATGTGGAGTATTCCTATTTTAGTCGCATTATTGAAGTGCAGTACAGGCATGTAAACACCTTAATCAAACTATCACCGTCGTGTAGGACTTTTCGCCGAATTTTGCGACAGGATACACACATGGCAGCGATCAACCGTTTGACGGCAAATAAAAGAGCTTCAACACCGCCGTGGTCTGTTTGCACGTACAAATAATTAACTGCACTTGAAGCTTTCGTAAAATTAAAAATGAAACACCCAAAACTGTATGTTGATATGTGTAATTCTGGAGGGACGTTGGATGGCGTCGCGTGGTGACGTAATGACGCATGCCATTAATCGATCTATGTACTATAACATGTAAAACGGGAACTTGAAAGGATTATTCTAAAAGCAACTCATGTAAACACCTTAATCATAATATCGTTTTATTCAGAATAAGGTAAATGATTAGATTACTGATGTCCATGTAAAAGTCAGTGTTCATTTTTTGAGTGAACTATCCCTGTAACATCACACATTCCCCATTTGAATGGCAACAGTTAGAGAGAAGAAACATGTTAGTCCATTTATTTTTTTACAAATAATACAATTTTACAATGATAAATTAAAGCATTTCTTACATATTGAAACTAATAACTGGTTTGTTATTTAGTGCTTGCTCTCAGGAATTTGTGAAACAATGGCACAACATAACATCAGCATCAATGACTCAACTGCATCAGATTATTATTTACTCTTTATGGAGTTGTTGGAATTTGAAAAGAAACAAATATATGCATTATTTGTATTTGTCCGTGTTCTTTTAGCTATTGAGATTCCAGTCATGATCTTAACTCTGATTGGCTTGTGTTTCATCATCAAATCTCGGCCTGCTGCTTCAGTTTTTGTTAGTAATTTGATACTTTCAGATCTCATACAGATCATTTGTTTGTTAATAATAGCAGCAACAACCTCATGGACACAGAAACTGTATAGTGCATATGACTATTCTTTGATTGTGGGTCTGTATTTTATGACATGTGTGGCTTTTGAACGATATCTTCTGGTTTCTCATCCTGTCTGGTCCAGATCTCACCATTCACTCAAACTCTCCTGTTTTATTTCTGTGATCATCTGGTTTGTGCCTCTGATCTTTGCAGAAATAGAGCCCCCTTATATTTATTTTAATGCTCTACCCCGGTGTATAGCATGTTTAATTCCCTACCCCATAATCATTCTGTGTTTTGCTGGCACTTGGCGAGGTCTTTCTCACTCAATATCACTGACTGCTCTTCAACGCAAATTAATTTTGGTTAATTTGTTCCTGGTGCTGTTGACTTACACATTTCTCATTCTGCCTTATGTGATTATGTTATTTATTATATATTTTTTTGATGATCACATGTTTTTTCGTAATTTATTATTGTACTTTGTACAATTGCTCATGTATGTGAATCCTCTTGCTGACTGTGTGCTGTACTTGTTCATGAGACCTGATGTTCGTAATAAGATGAAGTCTGTTCACTGCTGTTGTAGACATCAGAGTTTGGAACACAACCAGGACGAACACTCTGTAGTGAATCCACAAAACAGCTGCTGTACTGTAGTGTGCTGTATTTCAGCTCAAAAGCCTGCATCTCATTCACTGAACACCTGCAGCTCAGTTTAACCTGCTGCTAAATGAGCTGAAAAACACTGAGCTATATTTAAATGAAGTTAGTGTCAATTTTTACATTGCAAGCACACTTAATTTCCAGTTTAATGCTATTATGATATTTATGCTTGTTAGCTGATTTTCCCTATGCATGTACATTTCCCGTGCTCATTTTAGAGAAATAATTGCAATATTAAAGGGATAGTTCACTCAAAATGAAAATGTCATTTATGTCAATGATCAAAACATATTTGGGGGTAAACTATCCCTAAAAACACCTGTCTCAGGTCTCTAATATCAGCTCTCCTGATTTTATGTGCATGATTAAAGTAAAGTACAAAAGTATAAAAAGTATAAAACATTAGGCAGCACTAGAAAATGACATGGCAATCTGAAGAGTTTGATAAGCAGGTAGCTGTTTTTGTAGAAGTGTGTTGTATAGATGACTGTATTGTTTTTGTATATTAAAGAGCTTACTGTTCTCCGGTGTCCATTTCTGCCTCATTTGACTAATAACTGTTGATGGTGAACTGTATGTTAAATAGCATTTTTAAGTTCAAGTTTATTTATAAAGCACATAATACAACAGTGTTAAAACAATAAAGCAGTTAAAAATATAACGAACACAAATAACCACAGTTAAAAGATATACAAGACATCTTCTCTCAGACACTTAACTCTTTCCCCGCCAGCGTTTTTGAAAAAAGTTGCCAGCCACCACCAGCATTTTTGAGGATTTTCACTAAAATTTCATGGCCCCCAGAATATTTTGTTGTATGAATATCTGAACATGCAATACATCAAAATAAAGAACATATCCTCTACTTTTTAAACAAACAAGTAAACAAAAAAAAAAAAAAAATCAGTTTCATTCTAGTTTCAAGCATTGTTTTTTATCAACACTTGAATGTAGGTAGGTTTCATAAAAAAAGTAACATTTTGAGCAAAAAGCTGAGAAAATCACATTTTTATCAAAGACTACATCTGGATGATATTTAGTATGATGATCAAAGTAAAGATGCAGTAGATGGCTTCCATCAGTATCCCAAAGCTGGCACAGGCCTTTACCACTTTCTGGATTGACATTTCACTCCTAAGATTAGGCAGTTTTCATTTATATGCTGTTTATTGTTGATAATCGCATTATTTTTCATATGCTTAAATATGAGATCGCTCATTTCTGCGTCTCTCTCGCCTAAAAGAAAGAGTTAAAGGGATAGTTCACCCAAAAATGGAAATTGTCATTAATTACTCGTCGTTCCAAACCTGTTCCAAGACCTTCAGAACACAAATTAAGATGTTTTTTGATGAAATCCAAGAGCTTTCTGACTCTCCATAGACAGTAACGCAACTGAAATGTCCCCAGGCCCAGAAACACAGTAAAGACATCAGTAAAATAGTCCATGTGACATCAGGGGTTCAACCGTAATTTTATGAAGCTACACACAGGGTGCGAACTACGGGGGAGCTAGGGGGAGCTCGGCTCCCCTTAATAAGACATGGGCTCCCCTGAAAACGTGATTTGTGAAATTTTGGGGGGTCTCAAAAAATATTGACAATGTGTTATTTTGACGTGCAATTTCAATTTTGTCTAATGTGATCATCATGTGTAAAATTGCAAAAATATTCATTCATCCATGACGGCGATTTAAACCTAATTCGCTTCAATAAAGATAACTATACTTGCTATTCTTGTCATGAGCATCAAGGTGTGGGGCGCTGCGGTGCAAATTCCACTCATGTTTAGTACGTTAACTCAAAAGATTCGTAGAAAAAGTATAAACGTTGGAGGCCATTGATCTGCGCGCGGAGTCCTTGAAATCCATTCAGGCCTCTGTGGTCGATTCTGTGTTAAGGTAAGGCATGTTATTCGCAATTATGTGTTGTGGCTGGGTTGTTATAGGTCTGCGTGACTCTCGATGTCTTACGCCTAATTGAACGGATGGTATTCTTCTGTAGCCTGACGAGTAACTTTAACCGTTGTTCGTGTGAACTCAAAGACAGCCTGATGCTTGTTTATAGACTATTTGTGGGTGGCTCACCTATCAGTTCGTGTCGATAAAGTATAATAGGGTAAATCCTGTATAGTGATTTATCCTATATAGTGCAAGCAAGTAGTGCATACACTTGTATCTGTTATGTATCTTTCTGTTAGCTGTAATGCATTACCCCCCCAACAAAAACAAGTGGGCTCCTCCAAAGTCCACGGTATAGTTCGAACACTGGCTACACATATTAAAATGTAAGTACTACTCTTGGCAACTTGACATTTGACAGCTGATATGACATTGTCTGTCTTAAAGGACAACAAAAAATTTGATTGTCATCTATATTTTAAGGTGTTTTTCCCTTGTTCTGTTTTCTCCCACATGTGACAGTATTGTCAACATAAAAAACTGAGCTACATTTCATAGTTAGCTTCTTATTTTTCATAACCTCAAGCATCTATTAAACTCATTTATTTTCCCTCCATAGACACAGTATGGATCATTGGTGACAGCTCTGTCAGACGTGGTGCTCAGAGAGCTGCAGAGTCCATGGGAAGAAACCTCAGTCTGCCAGGCGTCTGTGTCTGCTGGTTTGGCCGGGTGGACTGCGGTGGAAAGGACTTCTCCTCTTCTTCTACCACTCCCTGCGAGGAAGAGCAGCGCTGGATGTCCTTGTCATCTACTGTGGAGGCAATGATATGGGGGAGATCAGAGGGATCCAGCTGGTTAATGCAATGAAGGAGAACCTGCACCAGCTTAAACTCCGGCACGCTGGCATGAAGATCATGTTGTCTGCTGTGACCCAGAGGTGCCGGTGGAAGGCTGGTGCCAATCCAGTGAAGCTCGACAAGGCCAGGAAAATTGTTAACAGTGTTATGGCTACTTTTTTCCCCTAGCTTAAATGGTGCCATGATTGAGCACCCTCACATTAGACATGACAGTCCTGGGCTATTTTTGAAATCTGGAATTCATTTCACACCTAGGGAGAAATGATTTGTTTTTAAAGAGCACCTATTATGCCCCTTTTTACAAGGTGTCATGTAAGTCTCAGGTGTCCCCAGAATGTGTCTGCGAAGTTTCAGCTCAAAAAAAATAAAAAAATGAAAGATGGGGTTGATGTGCTTGACCAGATGGCTCGCCAATACTCAGTCAAAGGTTATTATTATTATTATTATTATGTGTTTCCCATACATTCATTTATTTGTGACGGCCCACCACAATATCATAACTGACCGCCTCAAATAGATTTTGGCGTGCATGGTGAAGGCAGTGCACACAGAATAAAATGTTTTCCCAGTGCCCGAAGTGACAGAATGCTGTCTGTGGGAAATGCACAGTCAAGGTGATGAATGTTTGGCCAAACTCACCCACATGTAGACGTACTGTAAATAGTCACACAACGCACATTCACATTGAGATGTTTCAGCCTACTCATGTTAAAACTTTGGATTAATTATTTAATTTTTGTTTTTCTATCATTTATTGTTTGCTACTGTGTTGCTATTTATTCTAATCTGCCCGTTTCCAGAAAAAAAAAAAAAAAAACTGATCTACGATGTAATGAATAAAACTATTTTTTGATTACCTGGAGATTATTGGTGTTGTTCTCTTATTTAAATTATAAACGATATCAATAAACAAAATGATAATTAATTAGGTGAAGCTGTGCCCTTGAATTTGTCATCGCATCATACATCCTATGCAGTGTGGTCAATTATTATTGCTCATTATTGTCTATAGACTATTTTATTAATTTAAATAACATAGGTTATCTTAATATACTGTATGTTAAATGACGTTGTATTATAATATTACGCCACCCAATTATGTATTTACTTCCTTCTAATTCGCGTTGTCAGTGCAGACTTGTTTAGCTTATACTGACCGTTATGAAAAGTGATTAGAGTACCCTGCATAAAAAAGCCAATTTAACATAAACAACAAGACAAAAATATAATTGATGACTAGACATAATCACTTCATGACTCTAGACAGTTCTTTGTGAACACAGTGGCATAATACAGTGAAATAATATATTCTTTAGCCATATCAAAACAGTTGTCATGTGTGTGGGTAAGATTTACCTGCTGGTGGTTTTAGGTATACAGCGCCCACTGGTGTATCTAATGTTAAACAGTTTACTCTGTGTGTGTGATATAAGCAGGTTTTCTTTGCGAGTGTGTGAAATGAAAAAGAAACAATGGTCCTTATTCCAAGAGGCAAGAAAATACCTTGTGTGTCTGCCTTCCGTACCATGGAGACAACTCACTCATAGAGTCTGTTTCTGAGAACCTGAACTTTCTTTGGTAGAGTTCAGCCTTCCAGCTCCATGACTATCTTCTGCAGTACCTCGAAGGAATATTTATTTCAGGTGGGTAGCTGAGATTCAGAGCATACATTAGACCAGAAAGCATTGCCATAGCTAATGCAAAGTTATCCATGCCTTGCAAGATTTTCAGGTCTTCAAGGACAATCCCGACATTCTCCGATCTGTCATGAAGTTTGAGAATGTAGATTCCCATGGTGGTCTCCTCAGTGGATTTGTGGAGGAAGGCTATCAGCAGCCTGCAGAATGCACAGACAAAATAAGATTCAGCACAACACTGGGCACGGCTATGGGAATATCATAACAAATGTAATTTCAATCATTTAATAATGTAGATACAATGAAAATATCAACTTCACGAGAACCAGACAAGTCAAGAACAGACCAAGAAAGACAGATGGCTGATCACAGATTGCTGTTAGACCTCAGTTCTAGGATTGTGAATGGCAGTCCTACAATTTTAGAGCCAAGATATTCAATTGTTCAGTTTATGGCATGCAGAGGATAATCACAGAATGGTTTGCTTGATTTGTGCTCTAGCACAGTTTAAAGGGATAGTTAAATTCTCGTGTGCTTCTGTGTGAGCGCTCGGCAGAGGTGGGTAGAGTACCCACAAACTGTACTCAAGTAAAAGTAAAAGTACCTCTAGTAATATTTACTCAAGTAAAAGAAATAGTCTGAATAGTTACTTGAGTAAGAGTAAAAAAGTATCGGATAAAAAAACTACTCAAGTGGTTAGTTACTAGTTACTTTGGATCATATATTGAATATATATATATATATATATATATGTATATATATATATATTTAGATAAAATTTATATATACACACACATACATATATATATATACACACACACACACACACACACATACAGGTGCATCTCAATAAATTAGAATGTCGTGGAAAAGTTCATTTATTTCAGTAATTCAACTCAAATTGTGAAACTCGTGTATTAAATAAATTCAGTGCACACAGACTGAAGTAGTTTAAGTCTTTGGTTCTTTTAATTGTGATGATTTTGGCTCACATTTAACAAAAACCCACCAATTCACTATCTCAACAAATTAGAATATGGTGACATGCCAATCAACTCAAAACACCTGCAAAGGTTTCCTGAGCCTTCAAAATGGTCTCTCAGTTTGGTTCACTATGCTACACAATCATGGGGAAGACTGCTGATCTGACAGTTTTCCAGAAGACAATCATTGACACCCTTCACAAGGAGGGTAAGCCACAAACATTCATTGCCAAAGAAGCTGGCTGTTCACAGAGTGCTGTATCCAAGCATGTTAACAGAAAGTTGAGTGGAAGGAAAAAGTGTTGAAGAAAAAGATGCACAACCAACTGAGAGAACCACAGCCTTATGAGGATTGTCAAGCAAAATCGATTCAAGAATTTGGGTGAACTTCACAAGGAATGGACTGAGGCTGGGGTCAAGGCATCAAGAGCCACCACACACAGACGTGTCAAGGAATTTGGCTACAGTTGTCGTATTCCTCTTGTTAAGCCACTCCTGAACCACAGACAATGTCAGAGGTGTCTTACCTGGGCTAAGGAGAAGAAGAACTGGACTGTTACCCAGTGGTCCAAAGTCCTCTTTTCAGATGAGAGCAAGTTTTGTATTTCATTTGGAAACCAAGGTCCTAGAGTTTGGAGGAAGGGTGGAGAAGCTCATGGCCCAAGTTGCTTGAAGTCCAGTGTTAAGTTTCCACAGTCTGTGATGATTTGGGGTGCAATGTCATCTGCTGGTGTTGGTCCATTGTGTTTTTTGAAAACCAAAGTCACTGCACCCGTTTAACAACTATTGAGGACTTTGTCCAGACTATTTCTTCCCAAATAAACATTTTTATTAGCATGAATGCTACCCCAGATATAACACACAGCACAATATGGGAAACATTCAAAGCCTATATTAGAGGTCAAATTATATCTTACACGTCATTTGAAAAGAACAAACAGAGGAGGTCTATGGCAGATCTGACAGATCATATCTAGCAGTTAGAAAATCAATATATATGTAACCGGGGCAAGATTCACCTTATACTTGACTAAGTACCCCAGTAATTCACCTTTGTTGCTTTAACTAAGTTATGTGCGCTGTCCCCTTTAAGAGTTCGTGCATGCGCTAGAGGGAAGTGTGCACGTTAGACTGAAGGAGAGCATAGTTAGAAACGGGAATCACACGGAGTAAGAAATAGTTGATAAAACTGTTAGAGAGAGGAAATTTCCAGCTTTATATCAACTTATGAGTGTGTGGTGGTTACAGTCGTGTAATTTTATTGATTGGATGGTTTAATTTGCCGATCATACAAGTCTTGTGTTCCTGCACGTGAGAGATCTCCCGTTAGGGAAGAGGAATTCAGATCACGTTGACGGAGATTGAGCAGGGGAGAGAAACGATACATGAGATCACACAAGTGCGAGTTACCACGTGAGCTTTTTCTGTGCTTCAGAGGATTAATATGAGTGAGTTTTGTTCAATTTATTTTCCAAAAGTGTGTTTCCGTATATGGCATGAAAAGTATTGTACCCTGTGTAAAGTGTGTACTGTTACCTTTAGTCTATTTACTGGTTAATATGCTTAAAAGAAGGTAAAAATGTGAACTGTGTATAAAGTGGGTGATGCATTCATGTGGTGAAATGTGCTGATTGCTCATATTCTGTGTTCTATTTGTTTTATTAGGCACAAACAGGCCACTGCCGTTGTTTTGTACACCCTTTATAAGTTTTGTAACCTGGTTTGCGCCAGTTTAAGTTGAATGGGGCTTGTGATTTGGAGTTTTTGTTTTGAGATTAATTGTGTGAAGAACCTTTTCCATATTATTGCTTACTATTTTACTTCCTGTACCCATTGAAGACAAGTGGGTGGTTGTCTTTGTTTTTGTTACTCTGTTTTGTACAATTTATCTCATTTATTTGAATCCCAAAACTTTTCCCCCCAACAAAACATTAATGCTGAGTCCCCTTTTTAGGCTCAGTCAGGAATAAAAGAATCCTTTTGTTAGATGTCTTGGCTTTGTCTTTTCCCTTAACAAATAAGTAGGACGTCAAGCCGGCCACATCTAATTTTGGTGTCAGAAGTGGGATTCTGATTTGTTTGGGGCTGATTTCTTTTTTTGTTACAATAGTGGAAAGTAGAAGGGTGCAAACAACGGTAGTGGCGAAAGGTGACTGAGTGCTGGAAGGACCTGCAGTGCCATCCTGACAGAGGCGGCGGCAGGACAAAGGGTCAGCGCATCAGGACTGTTCTGTAAGGACTTCGAGGAGGACAGTGCTTGTTGAACTGACTGTTTGAGAACTGAGATTTTTGGTGACTACGGCTCAAAGTCATGGATGCTGAGGACATGAACGGTGCAGTCGCAATGGAGGAGGACATTCAAGGGGCAGGTGCTGCAGCTCCAGAAATGGACATTGAGGGAGGTAACCCCGTCTCACAGCTTCAGTCCCAGATCTTGGAGTTGGGGCGTAGACATGATGAAGTAATGTCAGCTCTGGCTAACATGACTAATGTCCATACTAGATCCTATGTGTATATCCCCAGGGAGAGACAGATCGTACCTTTCAGTGGGGATCCAGGTAAAGATTGCCAAAATGTTGATGAGTTCATTGAGGAACTTGGGAGGGTTATAAGAGTGAGGGGGTTGAATGCTGAAGATCAGGTAGATTTTATTCTCTCCCACCTAAAGGGTTCAGCACTAGATGAAATCAGGCTGTGTATGGGGAGGGAGGACAAGACAGCTGAAGACCTGTTCTCATATTTGAGGGCAGCTTTCAGGGAAAAGCGTAGCACCTCCCAGTTGTTGCACACATTCTATGCACGGAAACAATTGGACGGTGAAGACTTTCGTGATTTTTCACATGCACTGTCATTGATGTTAAATGCTACACTGCAACAAGCACCACATTGTGTTCCAGATGTGCAGTTGGCATTGAGAGACCAGTTTATAGAAGGGGTGAGGGATTCAGCCCTCCGGAGGGAACTGCGCAAGGTGGTTAGAGAGCGACCTCATGCTACATTATTTGAAGTTCGGGAGGAGGCCCTGTTGTGGTGTTCAGAAGAGAGACCTCGTCCAACTAACGTGGGCCGAAACCGACACCTAGTGAGTGTGGAGGAAAGTGTAGAGCACGCAAGGATGACCGCTACTGTACCAAACGAATTGACTGTAGCCCTACAAGAGGTAATTAAGGTAATTACACAACAAGGGAAGGCAATCGGGGAACTTACCAATGCGGTCCGTGATCTCACGATTCAGAGGTCTGACCCAACTTGTGAGAAACCTAGTAAGCCCAAGTTTAAGCCAAAGTATACCCGAGATGGCCAACCCATTTGTTTGAGATGTGAGGGCATTGGGCACATAGCCAGGCAATGCACTGGGCAGCGCTTTCAAGAAAACCCTGTGCCAGCTACACCTGAGTCTCCGGTTCCGGGAAACTGTGCGCCTCCATTGCGAAGAGCCGAGCAATGAGAGGTGGCACCGATGGCTCAAAGACTGGCACAATGACAAAAGAGCGGTTTCTGGAGCGTGCAGTGGGCAAGTGCCCAGAAGTGGAAATTCACGCTGGGGGGGTAGCAATCCGGTGCCTGTTAGACACTGGCAGTAACGTGAGTACTCTGACAGAGAGCTTCTTCAAAGAACATCTTCATGGGGAAGACAAAGACCTGCATTGTACGAGCAAGTGGTTAAAGATTACTGCTGCCAACGGTTTGCCTCTTCCCTACCTTGGCTATGTTGAACTTGATATCCAGATAATGGGGTTGACTATACCTGGGTGTGGGTTCTTGGTGATACGTGACCAGAATGATGGGGAGACTGACTCAGCGCCCCCAGGCATACTTGGCATGAACATAGCACAGCGTTGTAAACAATTAATTCTAGCTGAGTTTGACCATGCTTTGGAGGGGATGTTGGATGCTGACTGGAGAGCCGTCCTTAACAGAGTCCAAGAGGCAGCCCCAGTAGGAGCGAACTCTATGGTCCGGGTAGCAGGCACACGCAAGTTGTATGTACCTGCAGCCTCCGTGGCTACAATTCAGGCCAGAACACATAAAGAAGTAGCTGGAAACAGAGGCTTAAATTTGTTTGAGCCAGGAAAGACATCATTGCCAGGTGGTTTGGTCCTGGTTCCCACCTTGGTATTACCCGGTAGGCGAGTATTCCCAGTGCAGGTAGTAAACTTGTCTCCAGAAGGTGTGTGGCTGCCACCAAAGGCGAAACTAGGGGTTCTTGCCCAGGGTCGTCGTGTTGAGGGTAGCTCCTGCGAAGTTAGATTCCATCAAATCTCTGCAGATCATGAGGAGGTTATTGTAAACCAGAGGCCAATGACAGGGGTTAGCGGTGACCTGCAGTGTCCCTTGGAGAAAGTGCAGATTGGCGGTACCCCTGCACAACAGGCGGAGCTGAAGGCACTTCTGAGGGGATACCTGGACGTGTTTGCCATCACTGATGAAGACCTCGGTTATACCGAACTGGTAAAGCATGAGATTCCCCTGAACGATGACCTTCCTGTATCACAGTCTTACCGACGGATACCCCCAAACCAATTCCAGGAAGTGAAGGACCATATCTCTGGACTGCTCAAAAAGCATGTCATCCAAGAAAGCTCCAGTTCGTATGCATCCCCAGTGGTGTTAGTCCGGAAGACTGATGGGAGTCTTCGGCTATGCGTGGACTACCGGAAGCTGAACTGTAAAACTAGGCGTGATGCATTCCCGTTGCCACGAATAGATGAGAGTCTGGATGCTTTGAGTAAGGCCAAGATGTTCTCGTCTATTGACCTCGCGAGTGGCTATCACCAGGTAGCAGTTCATGAGAAGGACCGTCACAAAACGGCTTTCATTACACCATTTGGCCTGTATGAGTACCAGGGGATGCCGTTTGGCCTATGTAATGCGCCAGCGACATTCCAACGTCTCATGCAGGCCATAATGAATGACCTGGTCTTTCAAACGGTACTCGTCTATTTGGACGATTTGCTGGTGTACTCAAGTACATTTGAGGGACATTTAGTGAGGCTTGAGACTGTGTTACAGAGGTTGAGGGAGGCCGGACTTAAGGTTAAGGTGGAAAAGTGCCACTTCCTGCAGTCCGAGGTAAAATTCTTAGGGCACGTGATATCTGCTCAAGGGGTGTCCACAGACCCAGATAAAGTGAGTGCAGTAAAACAGTGGCCAGTCCCTAACAATCTGAAGGAGCTGCGATCGTTTTTAGGTTTCTGCAGCTACTATCGGAGATTCATTGAGGGCTTCTCTAAGGTGGCTGGTCCGCTTCATGATGTTGTGAACACTTGTGTCCATCAGGGGAGTGTTGCTCAGGCCAACAAGTTGTTTAAGGACTCCTGGACAATGGAGTGCCAGCAAGCCTTTGAGCACCTCAAGGAGAAGCTCACCTGTGCTCCAACACTAGGCTACGCAGACTTCAGCCTACCTTTTGTGCTGGAGACTGATGCCAGTAACCTGGGATTGGGCGCTGTGCTGTACCAGCAACAAGGGGGAAGTAAAACTGTGATAGCCTATGCAAGCCGGAGATTGAGGGGCGCAGAGCGGAATGACAGGAACTACAGTAGTATGAAGCTGGAGCTCCTGGCACTCAAATGGGCTGTGGTGGAGAAGTTCAGAAGCTACCTGCTAGGATCCAAGTTTACTGTCCTAACGGATAACAATCCCCTCTGCCACCTCAATACGGCTAAGTTGGGTGCCATTGAACAGAGGTGGGCTGCACAGCTTGCAATATTCGATTTCAAAGTGCAGTACCGCCCTGGGCGGTGTAACACCGCAGCTGACGCACTCTCTAGAAGACCAGGACTGGAGGGGAAGGAGGTGGTAAATGAGGATTTGGAGTATGATGGCTGTGTGGCTATTTGCAGTGGGCTTCGTACAGGGACTGCAGTGGGAGCTGACCTGGCAGGGCTAGTGGCGAGTCCTAGAGAGGGAGAAATTGGACAGTTACAGGCAGCCATAGAGAATGGAGAGATGGGAGAGGAACACCTAGAGAATACCCCAACATTACCTGGATACACAAAGGATGACCTTCGTCAGTTTCAGGAGGCAGATCCGACCATCAGTGTGCTCAAGAGTTTCTGGGACAAAAAGAGGAAACCCACAAATCGTGAGAGAAGGTACTTGTCCAGACCGGTGGTGTTGTTGCTTAAGCAGTGGGACAGGATTCAAGAGAAAGAAGGGCTGATGTACAGAACCATTGACGATGTGTTCAATGGGGAATGCCGACAGTTGCTGCTCCCGGCATGTCTGGTCGAAATGGTGTTGCAAAGTGTCCATGACCAGATGGGGCATCAGGGCGTAGAGAGGACGCTGGGCCTGCTCAAGCAGCGTTGTTATTGGGTTGGGATGTATGACGCTGTGGATAAGTGGGTGAAGAAGTGTCAGCGCTGCGTGCTAGCCAAAATGCCACAGCCCAAGATTCATGCACCTTGGACCCCATTCTTGGCTTCTCATCCACTCGAAGTGGTCGCAATGGATTTCACCACACTGGAGCCAGCGTCGGATGGGCAGGAGAATGTCCTGGTTGTGACCGATGTATTTACTAAGTTCAGCCAGGCGTTCCCCACTCGCAATCAGAAGGCGGACACTACTGCTAAGATCCTTCTGAAGGAATGGTTCCTCAAGTACGGTGTGCCTCAGCGTCTTCATTCAGACCAGGGGAGGAACTTTGAGAGTGCCGTTATTGCAGAGCTCTGTAAACTGTATGGGGTGAGAAAGTCTCGCACTACGCCACATCACCCCCAGGGAAATGCACAGTGTGAGAGATTTAACAGAACTCTGCATGACCTCTTGCGTTCCTTACCACCTGAAAAGAAACGGAAGTGGCCAGAGTACTTACCTGAGCTGGTGTACGCCTATAATGTGACACCTCATTCCTCTACTGGTTACTCCCCTTACTATATGCTGTTTGGGATGCAGCCACATTTACCAGTCGATGCCTTGTTGGGCCAGGAGCCAGTGCTAGAGAAGGAGCCTGCCTGGTTGTCTGTCCATAAGGAGCGGCTTCGGGATGCTCATGCCCAGGCACGTGAGTACGCTGAAAGGAAGGCAGCAGACCGAGTTGCCAAGCGTGAGAGTGGGGTATACTGTCCAGAGGTAGCAGTTGGTCAGCAGGTGTACTTACGGTATCGTCCCCCAGGACGGAACAAGATACAGGATGCCTGGGCACCCACAGCCTATAAGGTGGTGGAGGTACATGGTACGACCCACACTGTGGTGCCAGTAGGAGGAGGTCCTGCAAAAAGAGTACATAGATCAGACATTAGGCCCTGTCCGAGACCGGTCCCAGTGCCACGGAGAAAAGTGAGACCTGTAGAAGAAGCACCTACCTCTGTGTTGGTGGATGAGATGCCTTCTATAGATGCAGAATGTGTGCTCGTGGAAGAAACTAGATGGCCTGAGGAGGACCCAGAGGACCTAATGCTTGAGGAGTCACAGCAGCCAGATGAGGAATCAGACAGTTGTGCTGAGGGTGGAGTTGAAGAAGCACAGGAAAGCTATAATGATGCACAAGTGAATAATGAGGCGAGTGTTGTTGGAGAGCTCTCTCTGCCTGATACTGTGAGAACTGATTCACCTTCGGACGGGGTGTTGACCAGACCAGTTCCCGTTCCCCGAAAGCCTAGGGCAAAGAGTAATCAGGCGGATATGCCCCTTCCTACGCCACGCAGGACCCAGCGTTCAACTGCTGGTGTTCACAGTAACCCAAACAGACTGCCTGAATCCGCTTGTAATGCTGTGTCCTTCAGTCCCGATGTTCTTTCCCAAGTGTTAGCGGGTATGGTCTTGTACACATCCGGTAAACTACAAGGAGTAGTGAATGATTAAAGGGTGTTTTCAGTCATCGAGGACGTTGACTGTAGGCAGGGGAGAGTGTAACCGGGGCAAGATTCACCTTATACTTGACTAAGTACCCCAGTAATTCACCTTTGTTGCTTTAACTAAGTTATGTGCGCTGTCCCCTTTAAGAGTTCGTGCATGCGCTAGAGGGAAGTGTGCACGTTAGACTGAAGGAGAGCATAGTTAGAAACGGGAATCACACGGAGTAAGAAATAGTTGATAAAACTGTTAGAGAGAGGAAATTTCCAGCTTTATATCAACTTATGAGTGTGTGGTGGTTACAGTCGTGTAATTTTATTGATTGGATGGTTTAATTTGCCGATCATACAAGTCTTGTGTTCCTGCACGTGAGAGATCTCCCGTTAGGGAAGAGGAATTCAGATCACGTTGACGGAGATTGAGCAGGGGAGAGAAACGATACATGAGATCACACAAGTGCGAGTTACCACGTGAGCTTTTTCTGTGCTTCAGAGGATTAATATGAGTGAGTTTTGTTCAATTTATTTTCCAAAAGTGTGTTTCCGTATATGGCATGAAAAGTATTGTACCCTGTGTAAAGTGTGTACTGTTACCTTTAGTCTATTTACTGGTTAATATGCTTAAAAGAAGGTAAAAATGTGAACTGTGTATAAAGTGGGTGATGCATTCATGTGGTGAAATGTGCTGATTGCTCATATTCTGTGTTCTATTTGTTTTATTAGGCACAAACAGGCCACTGCCGTTGTTTTGTACACCCTTTATAAGTTTTGTAACCTGGTTTGCGCCAGTTTAAGTTGAATGGGGCTTGTGATTTGGAGTTTTTGTTTTGAGATTAATTGTGTGAAGAACCTTTTCCATATTATTGCTTACTATTTTACTTCCTGTACCCATTGAAGACAAGTGGGTGGTTGTCTTTGTTTTTGTTACTCTGTTTTGTACAATTTATCTCATTTATTTGAATCCCAAAACTTTTCCCCCCAACAAAACATTAATGCTGAGTCCCCTTTTTAGGCTCAGTCAGGAATAAAAGAATCCTTTTGTTAGATGTCTTGGCTTTGTCTTTTCCCTTAACAAATAAGTAGGACGTCAAGCCGGCCACATATAAATAACCCTTCATCCATCATACTTAAAGAATATCTTCTCTTAAAAGCTGATTTCGACACCCTTTCTACTGTTGTTACTGAGGAGATGTTGATTAAATCAAGGCATGCTTATTATGAGTATGGGGAGAAGGCAAACAGGCTCTTAGCCCATCAGCTCAGACAATTCTCTGCTTCCCATATTATTCCAGCTATTAAAACTCATAATACCTTATTGTCAGATCATCACAAAATCAATAATTCATTTTTGGAATTTTATCGGTTATTGTATTCTTCGGAACAAACCTCTGATTATGAGGACTTTCATAATTTTTTCAAAGATCTCTCACTACCTCACATCAGTACCGATGCTGTGCAATTTTTGGATGGCCCTATTTCTTTAGATGAGGTTCGCGATGTCATTTCAGCCATGCAATGTGGTAAGAGCCCTGGCCCAGATGGCTTTCCGGCTGAATTTTTAAATGAATTTTCTAAAGAAGTAGCTCCCTTTTTGCTAAATATGTACAATGAATCGTTTGATCTAGCCTGCCTTCCCCAAACTTTGCGAGAAGCTTCAATTTCCTTAATTCTGAAAAAGGACAAGGATCCCCATATGTGTAGTTCATATCGCCCAATATCTCTTTTAAATGTTCATGTAAAAATTTTAGCTAAAATTCTTGCTTCACGATTAGAAACAGTTCTTCCTAGTATCATCTCCACTGACCAAACTGGCTTTATTAAAAACAGATTCTCATTCTTCAATGTCAGACGATTATTTAACATCCTCTACCATCCCATGTCTTCGTCAATGCCTTAAGTTTTGATCTCACTAGATGCAGAAAAGGTGTTTGACAGGGTGGAGTAGGATTACTTATTCCACACTCTTCAGATGTTTTGTTTTGGAGCGAGTTTTATATCTTGGGTCAAGCTATTATACAAAGCCCCACTTGCCTCTGTTTGTACCAACAATATTTCTTCCACATATTTTCAGATTAATCGAGGCACAAGACAGGGTTGTCCCCTGTCGCCTCTTTTGTTTGCAGTCGTAATAGAGCCTTTGGCCATTGCTTTGTGCCAAAATTCAAAAATAGCTGGTATAATCAGAGGAGGACAAGAGCATAAAGTTTCTTTGTATGTGGACGACTTGATTTTATATATTTCTGACCCATCTAAATCCTTGCCTCATGTCCTCCATGGAAATTTTTGATATGTCTGGAAGACTCTCTGGCTATAAATTGAATTTACAGAAAAGTGAAATGTTTCCTATCAACAATGCTGCCCAAGAGCTCTCTGCCTCTTCTTTCCCTTTTAAAGTTTCCCACTCGTTTACATACCTTGGTATACGTGTCCCTAATACCTTTTATAAATTTTTTACTGAGAACTTCGCCCGTTTACTGGAATGAGTTGAACAGCTTTAAAGTGTTGGGCCTTGCTCCCATTATCAGTTGCAGGTCGAATAAATTCTATTAAAATTAATGTGCTGCCTAAGTTCACCTATTTGTTTCAGTGCATCCCAGTGTTTATTCCCAACTCATTTTTTTCGTAGGCTGGATAGTGCTCTCGGCTCATTTATATGGAATGGAAAACCTGCTAGAATGAGTAAAAGTGTTCTGCAACGTCCTAAGTCGCTAGGTGGAATGTCTTTGCCTAATTTTCAGTTTTATTATTGGGCCTCAAATATTCGCCCTATACTGCACTGGCTATATGAAGAGCCTAGGGCTGATGCCCTATCATGGATAGCCATTGAATCTGCCTCATGCTTGCTTTCTTCACTAGCAGCTTTAGTTTGCGCTCCTCTTTCCTTTCCCTGCGACAAATTTATTAAAAACCCACTTGTAAGATCTACACTTAAAATCTGGAAACAGATGAGATGTCATTTTGTATGGCAAACTATGTCCCCTAAATCTCCTATTCATTGTAATCATGTCTTCAGTCCTTCAATAATTGATAAGTCTTTTACATCTTGGCATGCTAAAGGCATCAGGGAAATTAATGACTTGTACCATGAGGGGGCTTTCTGTTCATTCCACCAGATGTGTGAGCAATTTCATATTCCTAAGAATATTTTTTTCCGCTACCTCCAAATTCGTGACTTTGTGCATAAACTGTTCCTTTAGTTTCCTGATCCGCCTCCATGTTCTCCATATGATCATTTATTGGGAAACCCTCCAAGATGGAAAGGCATTATATCGACAATTTACTGTAAAATTTTGACCCCACTCTGTACATCCCTCTCCCAATTAAAAGATTTGTGGTAAGACGACTTAGAAATGGTTATTCCTGATGAGGACTGGGAATCAGTCTTATATAGAATACACAAGTCCTCAGTCTGTGCAAGACATGGCCTTCTGCAGTGCAAAGTTGTACATCGTGTACACTGGACAAAGTTAAAACTATCCAAGCACTTTCAACATATAGATCCTGCTTGTGATCGTTGTAAGTTTACCCCAGCCTCTCATGCACACGTTTGGTCCTGTATAAAGCTTAGGAGCTTCTGGTGCACTGTTTTTGAAACTCTCTCTGGTTTTTTAGGTAAATCGATTTCCCCTTGCCCGTTGATAGCCATTTTTTGGAATTACTCCTGTATAATATAATCTTACAAAGATACAATCTGATTGTATAGCTTTTATCATGCTGTAAGCTAAGCGACTAATATTGATGAAGTGGAAGGATCAGAGGCCTCCAACTCCAAAACAATGGATCTGTGATGTCCTCTTTTTTCTGAAGTTGGAGAAAATCAAATATTCTATAAGAGACTCATCTAGCCAGTTTAATAAAGCTTGGGGCCCTTTCAAGCAATATGTCTGGGATCATGTTTCATTGTCGGACATAGACTGAATCTTAGTTCTAACATTTTTTTGTTTTCCTTTATCAGTTAAAATCTATTGTATGATACTGATTGTGCATTTTCATTGTTTTCCTAAGCCACACTATTATTTACCCCTTTTTTTCTTCTTTTTTAATCATTATTATTATTATTAGAATTTATCTATTGTATTAAGTTAAGTTGATCTTGTCTTTTGTTCTGCTTTGTTCTCTTCTTCTTTATAACTTTGTACAAAAACTCAAAGTTAAAAAAAATAAAAATAAAAAACATTGAGAAGATGAAGCACGTGCAGCAATTTGCAGTTATAAAGAAGAATCCAACACAGTGCCTCTGAGAGTGTATCGAATATTTTTGGACTACTGTGACAGCCAAAGGTGAGCCTAACTGAAAAATACAAGTTATTCCTCCATTTAACACCAAATAAATGCCACTGTGATGGATGTAAAGGCATAATTTTAAAGGCGTCTGAGATGTCTGCCTTTGCAAGCCCGTCCTGCTTGTTTAATAAATTTAATTGTGACGGTGGCATAAAAATGGAGAAAAAGGAGCTAAAGGAATAAGACTATTGATACTTTTGAGCTGTGTCATTATGAGGGGCAGACAGGTCAATAATTAAACGCTTTTCCCTTGAATATTTATGAGTAGTGATTCCTATAGGATTAATTCGATAATTTGGAATGGGAGATTCATCAAATGGCCCGATCATGAATCCTTTCTTAACTTCCTTTTCTAACAAAGAATTGACGATTTCAGGCTCCTTTGAGGCACAAAGCAAGTTTTTACAAACAAAAGAACAATTAGGCAACCAGGATAACCCTGCAAGAAAACCTGGGCCTGTTATTAAATAACTGACAAAGCAGCAGATAGGAGGTTTTCTCAGCGTCCTTCCCAGCCTGGAAACGTTGACTGGGGTTGATGGATTTATTTCTTTTTCTCCTTTTTTTTTTTTTTTTTTTTAAAACAGGTTCGTCTCGGGCACACCGACTTTGGATGACCATCCCCGCAATAACTACAAGCATGAGCATATTTACAATTACAGAACTTACAAACATTTTCATTGAAATTGTAACACATTGGAGTGGCAATAAGTATCACCTTAGAGTCACCAGGTTGAAAGCTTGGGCCAGGCTTAGTTTGGAGAGACACAGATTTGGGGCACAGATTGCGAGTATGAGCCTGAGAGCCGGAGAGAGCTTGGTGACCAGTAAAGTGTCTGCTGATGAGAGTTAAATCAACTACGGAGCAGTCCAGTCTCTGATTAAATCGCTGAATGAACATGGCAGCTTTTGCAGAGAAGGATTTGTGATACTCATAGAAGAGAGTTCCTCCATATGTCAAAGCCAGGTCAGAAATGATGGCTAGATAAGTATCCAGCTCTGCTGTACGAGATGGATAGACTTCGCATATGACGTCTCTATATTCTCCGAAAGCCAAATTAAGTAAGAGTTAAAGTTTAGTTTTTGAAAGCCGGGGGTCGCTGTCTTTAAGCATAACAGACACGTCACCGCAATCTACAGCACATCTATCATTAAATTCTGAGCTCAGTAATATCTTAACAAGGTTGTTGTCATTACCAGCGATGATTGTTCGAAGAAGGAGGGCCGGGGAAAAGGAGATTTGTAGAGGACTTGGGTGCTGAGCCAACTCCAGAGCCTGGATTCTGGAGTTCATGTCAAAGAGCGAAGACTGGATGGAGGACAATGCTGACAACACGGGATCGTTGCTTTGGACCGTAGAGTTGCCTGCTCGGGCTGAGCCGGCAGGACCACCTGCCCGTTTGGCTGCCGTGGAGGCTGGATCGATGTTCTTTCTCTTCTGCACATGCTTCTTGCTGGAGAAAGGAGGTGAAGGGGCGAAGTCTGCTGCTGAGACATCAATGTTTTCACAGAGCAATGTAAACAATTCCTCGTGAGTAGCTCCAGTCGGAGCCGGGATATGGTTCCTGAACAAGGTTTCCAGTATCTTAGGCAGTGGCCAATCGCAAATGCTGGGAGGACTAACAGATTTACTTACCAAGCGAGAGCTCTGATAGACGGAAACGTTGCTCTCGTCTTGGATGGCTTCCTCTGCTTGGCTTGGATGTTGCTGGTATTCTTCAATGGATTCAACTTGCCACGGATCTTCATCATTAGCGGCGGAAGACATGGTCAGCAATAGGATGATTAATGGCATACACAAGTGTAATCTCATTGCAAAGCAGCGTGCAGAGGAAGCAGCAAAGCAAGCTGACTGAAGCTGCGTTTAAGAAAGGTGCCCTGTTTGAGATTTGCCAATTGAGTGCATAGGAATCGGATCAGCTGATAGGGGCTGGGTTAGAATTTTCCAATCAGCCGATAGCAACGCTTGACTAAAAGGCCTGAACTAACAATGTCACGCCCCTGGACTGTCTGATTGTGTTAATTTGCTCCAGGTGTGTCTCCTTAGTTCTTTCATTGTCCTGTCTTTAAAAGCCCCAGTCCTTTCAGTTAGTGTTGGTCGGTCTGTGAATGTCTTCACGTGTTCTATGTTCCCTAGATGGATTAAAGACTCCCAGTTTGTGAATTCTCCGTGTCTCCTCGTTCCTGGCTCCAGCGTTCGTGACAGAAAGACCGACCCAAAACAGTTACCTCCGTGTGTCTAACCTCCGTTTTGTTTTCCGTTTTCAATCAGTGTTTTTGTTTCCGTTGTGTTGCCCCATGGATCCCTACGTCCGGCCCGAATTCCTCCTCCTCCTGCTGGAGCAAGAGGACCGATCTCTCGAGGACCATACACGACTTTTCCTGTTGTTAGCTAACGCCACCAGCTACCCGGACGGCGCGCTCTGCACATTCTATAATGCTAGCTTGAACACCGCGTGCAGAGCGCTGTCGTCCGAGGATGGTCCTCGAGAGGATTTCGCCGCCTTCGTGGAGTGGACACTGGCGAGGCACGGATCCCCGTTCACCGTCTGTGCCGAGGGGGATCTCGCCAGTGCCACTCCTGACCCAGAGCCCAGCCCACCAACTCCCCGCAGTGCGGAGCACCAGCACGAGCCCACCGATGACGGAGAGCCATTTCCCGCTACGATCCACGAGCCAGCGCCAAGCCGAGCGACTGAGCGGAAGATCGTCCCGGAAGTTGAGCCCAACACATCAGATCAGGTGCGAGAGCTGATCACGTGGGAGCCAGCCGTGGACGGTGTGAGCGCGGAGTGGAGCTCCGCCCCCTGCACCGCGGCTGAGGGTGAGCTGATGATACATCTGGGGCTGCTAGACTTTGAAGAGGATCTGTTAGACTGGGAACATGATCTGGAGGTCGACGCTTCCCCTATCCTCTCTCCGTCTCCGCTGGTTCCAGCCAGCTCCGCTCCTCCCGAGCACCCCCCTGTGCCCGCTTCCCGAAAGCGTCCTCCAGAACCCGCGCCTCCAGAGCGCCCCACAGTGTCGGCTCCCATTCCTGAGTTAACCCCTGGAAGCCCGGAGGATCTCAAATGCCCACCCTCCCACCCGCTCCTGCCTCCTCCACCGCTGTCGTCTGGCAGCCCCTCTGCTCGCCCTCAGCCCTCCATCAATGCGGTGCGAGCTCCGCGGGTCTGCCATCCTCCATCGCCGTGGCTGGAGAATCCCTCACCTCCACCTCCAGCCTCCGAGGCCCAGACTCCACCTCGGCCCGTAGACCCAGCGGCTCCACCTCGGCTCCTAGCTCCCTCGCCTCCACCGTCATCCATCGATCCACCAGCTCCACCAGGCTCCCTCGTCCCTCCGGCTCCGCCTTGGTCGGGCGTCGACCCGCCATCGCCTCGGGACTCCTCTCCTCTGGCTGCGCCTCGTCACTCCATCCCACCGGCTCCGTTGGGCTCCTTCCTCCCTCCAGCTCCACCTTGGTCCTCAGTCGCTCTGGCTCCGCCGCGGATCTCCGGAGCTCCGCCTCTGCCTCGGTCGCCAGAGCTCTCGGCTCCACCCTGGCCCCCCGGATCCTCGGCGTCACCCTGGCTCGTCGGCTCTCCGTCTCCACCTCGGGCTCCTCCTCCACCTGCTCCGCCTCCGTTGGTCGGCCCCCTGGAGTCGGCGGCCATTCCTCCTCCATGGGTCCTCCCTCCGTCGGCTCCACCATGGGCCATCATCATGGCTGTGGCCTGGGTCCTGCCAGGCTCCTCCTGCTCCGAGTCCCTCCTGTCTCCTCCCTGGCTCCTCCCTCCTTCGTCACCTCCCTGGTCTCTGTCTGCCGGCCCCCTCCCGGTTGTCCGTCCTCCTCCTGAGCCGCCGCCATTGTTCCCACCCGTTTCCCCCCCCTCTGTTGTTCCACGGTGCGAGGACGCACCTTCCGGGAGGGGGGAGTAATGTCACGCCCCTGGACTGTCTGATTGTGTTAATTTGCTCCAGGTGTGTCTCCTTAGTTCTTTCATTGTCCTGTCTTTAAAAGCCCCAGTCCTTTCAGTTAGCGTTGGTCGGTCTGTGAATGTCTTCACGTGTTCTATGTTCCCTAGATGGATTAAAGACTCCCAGTTTGTGAATTCTCCGTGTCTCCTCGTTCCTGGCTCCAGCGTTCGTGACAAACGCGGAATGCTTGATTTATTGTATTTTATTTAATTAAGTTTCTATCGTTATACAGTGATGGATGTTTTAATTGTATGTAATCATAGCCAAGTGTGACCTTAAAGCCGTGGTTGGGGATTAGTTTGGGATGGGTTTGTTAACGGGATAAAATGTGGATTCTGATTTCTGTATTCTATTCTGAAATTTGCATGAGAATCAATACAATTGTAATCACTAAGTTTGTGTGTGTGTGTGTGTGTGTGTGTGTGTGTTTGTATGTTCTTTAAAGCTTCAGGCAAAAAAAGTTTTAAACTTTTACCACAGTGTTACTCCACATCCACTGAGTATCATAACTGGTTTGGTTTGTGTCATCAGAAACCTCTTCCTCTGTTGTGTGGGTGTTTTTTCCCTCAAGATATTGTTAGAAGCTTGATATTTTAAAGCTTAATGGATTCAGTTGTGGTTGTATATCTCCTGATTTCTCATCAAAATAAATGTATTATTTATTATGCATGTAACAAACCACCTCAAATATAACATGGAGTTTTACTTTGTCCTACTGAATGGATTTGCACGATATATTATGGAGCAATTAAATTAGCAATACTGTTTACATTACTGGAATCTCAATATCACGATTGAAATCTTATTTATCTGACCATTATAACTAACAATAAATGAAGAAGTGTCATATCAGTCACAAGGTTCAGTACTGGAGTTAAACATGGAGTTAACTTTTATTGTTTCACTGATGATACTCAGCTTTATATTTCCTCAAGGAAACCTTCTCTAGATGATATTAAAGCTGGATGACTAGTAATGTCCTGCTGCATGTGCTACAACTATAGATAGGCCTCTGTAGGCAACACTATCAGCTACAACAAGCTGGCTTTGTGAGTCCCAGAATGCTTTGACTGCATTCGATGTGTCATGTCTGTTTTCTGGCCAGGCTTGCTGGATAGTCTGCTGGACTCAGCAGGGCTCATTCATACAGGTCTTGAAACTCTGAGTACTTCTGCTCATTGACTGAAACACATGGAGACTTACTCTAGTCCTTCCATCTCTGGCTCATTCCCAGCAGCTGAGCTCTTGATCATTGAAGCACGTCAGCTCCACGTCCATTCCTCGCATGTACTTGAGTGTTGGATCATGTCACTGAAGACAGACAAACATTCTTTTTATGTGGATCAGAGATGAGAGCAGAGACTTTTTGAAGATGTCTATAGAGTATTATGGACAATACAATAAGAATATTTTCCATGATGCTTATTGCATCACAAATGGAAAATGGTGTGCATTTCCAATCCAAACACACAGGAAAACACAACTATTTTATGAGGTGACAATTCTGTATGAATTTATACAATATGAATCATGAAAATCACCCCTAAACAGTCATAATCAGACTGTACGAAAGCATGTGGTAAACATCAAAAGTTTGTGGCAGGGCCCCTCTCTAACTGCCGGTGTAGAGGGAGATGTGCCTCACTGTGATTGGATCTTGGTGGAGGAACATAAACAAATGTTCAGAACCATCAGATAAGATGCCAAGACAACTGCCAGACACCTCTAGCAGGACAGGAAGGGAGACCTTCTGCACCCACAACCACCTAAGAGAGGACTTCTCATTGACCCTACCCAGGGGCATAGCACCAAATGTTGGGCCCCGGTCACACAACCAAGGAGGTGGACCCCTCACAACACAACACCTCATCATACATATTAATAATAATCAGTATATCATTATGGGCCCCCTCTCGCCAAGGGCCCCTGTTACTCAGTTCCATTATTACCCCCGTCTGACGCCCCTGACCCTACCCACCAAACTCACCCAGGCAAAAAAAAGTGCACTTCCATAATGTACTTAAAGTGCTCTATTTTCACACACTATATAGTGTAATAGTGTATAGTGTAAATAAAGTGCTCTATTTATTTTTTCATATTTCTTAAGATAATCTTAAGAACATCTGAGTGTACTCAACTGTGCTATGTATTTAGTTACATTTACATTTAGCAGACGCTTTTATCCAAAGTGACCTACAAATGAGGACAATAGAAGCAAAAACTAACAAAAGGGCAATAATATGTCAGTGCTATGACAAATCTCGGTTAGCCCAACACAGTACACATAGCAAAGTGTTTTTATTTTTTAAGAATAGAATTAGAATAAAGAGTGCTATATTTAGAGGGTCAAATAAAGATGGAAGAGATGTGTTTTTTTATTCGATTCTTGAAGATGGCTAAGGACTCAGCTGCTTGGATTGAGTTGGGCAGGTCATTCCACCAGGAGGAAACAATTAATGTAAAACTCTGTGAAAGTGATTTTGTGCCTCTTTGGAATCGCACAATAAAGCGACGTTCACTTGCAGAACGTAAGCTTCTAGAAGCACATAAGTCTGAAGTACTGAATTTAGGTAAAGGAGTGCAGAGCCAGCAGTTGTTTTGTAGGCAAACATTAATGCCTTGAATTTTAAGCGAGCAGCTATTGGTAGCCAGTGCAAATTGATAAACAGAGGTGTGACGTGCGTTCTTTTCGGCTCATTAAAGATTAATCTTGCTGCCGCGTTCTGGATTAATTGTAAAGGTTTGATAGAACTGGCTGGAAGACCTGCCAAGAGAGCATTGCAATAGTCAAGTCTGGACAAAACAAGAGCTTGAACAAGGAGTTGTGAAGCATGTTATGAAAGAAAGGGCCTGAACTTCTTGATGTTGAATAAAGCAAATCTGCAGGACCGGGCCGTTTTAGCAATGTGATCTGAGAAATTCAGCTGATCATCAATCACAACTCCAAGGTTTCTGGCTGTTTTTAAAGGAGTTATGGTTGATGTGCCTAACTGGATGGTGAAATTGTGATGAAGTGCTGGGTTTGATGGAACCACAAGCAGTTCTGTCTTGGCAAGGTTGAGTTGAAGGTGATGGTGCTTCATCCAGCAAGAAATGTCTGTTAGACAAGTTAGTTACCACTTGTAGTACATTTGAACCCATCTTTCATACACTAGTGGGTTCAAGTGTACTACAACTGGTAACTAAATACAATTTTAATACAGAGAAAACATGTTAAAAGCACATTTTATTTCATATTCATTGTGTCCCAAAATAGCACAGTTGATTTACTCAGCAAGGTTACTTCAGCTGCATTTCCTGATAATGACAGATCTTGGCTGTTAAGAGCATTTCTGCATGTGAAATTATGATGGTTTATAACATTTTTCACATACCTTTCTCAAAAATGCAGTTAAGATGAACACTACCTTTAAGACTCGCTGTCCATTCATGAAGTACAGAAATGTCAATCAATGGATTATTAGCATGCACATTGAAAAAGCAAATGCGTCACTTATAAAGTAATTATAAAAGTAATATAAATATAACGGTTCTTGTAATGCATTATAGCTCTTTGTGTCTTTGTAAATATATTTATAGCACTGCAATACTTACTTATAAATAAGTATAAATGGGGCTCATAATATACAGGTGCATCTCAATAAATTAGAATGTCGTGGAAAAGTTCATTTATTTCAGTAATTCAACTCAAATTGTGAAACTCGTGTATTAAATAAATTCAATGCACACAGATTGAAGTAGTTTAAGGCTTTGGTTCTTTTAATTGTGATGATTTTGACTCACATTTAACAAAAACCCACCAATTCACTATCTCAACAAATTAGAATATGGTGACATGCCAATCAGCTAATCAACTCAAAACACCTGCAAAGGTTTCCTGAGCCTTCAAAATGGTCTCTCAGTTTGGTTCACTAGGCTACACAATCATGGGGAAGACTGCTGATCTGACAGTTGTCCAGAAGACAATCATTGACACCCTTCACAAGGAGGGTAAGCCACAAACATTCATTGCCAAAGAAACTGGCTGTTCACAGAGTGCTGTATCCAAGCATGTTAACAGAAGGTTGAGTGGAAGGAAAAAGTGTGGAAGAAAAAGATGCACAACCAACCGAGAGAACCGCAGCCTTATGAGGATTGTCAAGCAAAATCGATTCAAGAATTTGGGTGAACTTCACAAGGAATGGACTGAGGCTGGGGTCAAGGCATCAAGAGCCACCACACACAGACGTGTCAAGGAATTTGGCTACAGTTGTCGTATTCCTCTTGTTAAGCCACTCCTGAACCACAGACAACGTCTGAGGCGTCTTACCTGGGCTAAGGAGAAGAAGAACTGGACTATTGCCCAGTGGTCCAAAGACCTCTTTTCAGATGAGAGCAAGTTTTGTATTTCATTTGGAAACCAAGGTCCTAGACTCTGGAGGAAGGGTGGAGAAGCTCATAGCCCAAGTTGCTTGAAGTCCAGTGTTAAGTTTCCACAGTCTGTGATGATTTGGGGTGCAATGTCATCTGCTGGTGTTGGTCCATTGTGTTTTTTGAAAACCAAAGTCACTGCACCCGTTTACCAAGAAATTTTGGAGCACTTCATGCTTCCTTCTGCTGACCAGCTTTTTAAAGATGCTGATTTCATTTTCCAGCAGGATTTGGCACCTGCCCACACTGCCAAAAGCACCAAAAGTTGGTTAAATGACCATGGTGTTGGTGTGCTTGACTGGCCAGCAAACTCACCAGACCTGAACCCCATAGAGAATCTATGGGGTATTGTCAAGAGGAAGATGAGAAACAAGAGACCAAAAAAATGCAGATGAGCTGAAGGCCACTGTCAAAGAAACCTGGGCTTCCATACCATCTCAGCAGTTCCACAAAATGATCACCTCCATACCACGGCGAATTGAGGCAGTAATCAAAGCAAAATGAGCCCCTACCAAGTATTGAGTATATATACAGTAAATGAACATACTTTCCAGAAGGCCAACAATTCACTAAAAATGTTTTTTTTTTTTTTTTATATTATTGGTCTTATGAAGTATTCTAATTTGTTGAGATAGTGAATTGGTGGGTTTTTGTTAAATGTGAGCCAAAATCATCACAATTAAAAGAACCAAAGACTTAAACTACTTCAGTCTGTGTGCATTGAATTTATTTAATACACGAGTTTCACAATTTGAGTTGAATTACTGAAATAAATGAACTTTTCCACAACATTCTAATTTATTGAGATGCACCTGTATGTGGACAGTGGGCTGGGTTGCCAGGTTTTCTCAGCAAAATCCGGCCAATTGCTACTCAAAACTAGCCCAAAAGTAGCCCAATTGCTTTTCGGTGGTGATCCCCTGGTAAAAACCGTATTCCGGGGGATAAAATACACATTTTTTGGTGGGGTTCCCCTGGTAAAAGTTGCATTCCAGGGGCTAAATATCACATTATTGAGGTCGCCTCAACCCGCGGACATGAAAAACATCCTGTGGAAAGAGTGTTAAAGTAGCCCAATTCCGCGGGAAAACCGTGGACTTGGCAACACTGACAATGAGACTAACTTAGCTTCATTTAAAATGTAAAAATGTTTGGAAAAAATGTAACTGAATACGTAGTTTGGGAAGAATTTGTTAGAAAACATCAATTTATAGTAGTTTACAACGGTATAAACTGACATTGCATGTGTGATAAATAACTTTACATTGATTTTTATTTGTTAAAAATGTTAGCAAAAAATGTAACTGAAAACAGTTTGGGAAGAATTCGTTATAAACTATCAATTTACAATAGTTTACAACAGTATAAACTGACATTGCATGTAGCTGACGCTGATAGGTCAGATATGGGTTATGGATGACGTATTTGTGATTCAGGAGTTAGTATCTATTTTTGTAATTTTTTCATGACTTACAATATAAATGTGTATTACTGTGTATGTGGGCCAATTTCATAATTTCGTTGGTATTTTATTTTCGTTGTACTCCTAGTTTGACCCTGATTAATTTAACCTGGAAGTGTTAGTGCTAGTGAAGTGTTAGGGTGTTTTCACACTTGGTCCTTTTCAGGGGTCTGAGCATGGTTCGCATGATTTTTGGCCCATATGTGAACACTCCAAACGATCTCAGACCCCTCAGAAGTGAAGTGAACCGATTACGGTCCATTTTCGGCCAACGGTACGGTTTGGTAAAAACGTGCATTGTGAACACAAATTGACCCGGGGCTCACTTGATTTTTCCTTTCGCGAATTTCGATGTAGTTTGGCCATCAGATGGTTTCCGTAGGCTACAAATCGGCTGTTCATGGTGGCTGCTGCTTCTTGCAGATCTCTACAAATTATTCGCTGCTCACAACGTACACTCATTTATTTTAATTTCAACCACTTCCAAACTGTGTAAGAGAGACGCCGCTGTGCGTCTTGCCATTTTAAACTTTTTAATTTTTTTTTTTTTTTTGTGATATACGAGCGCGGACATCCCAGCAGGGGGTTAAAGTACACTCTCTTTAGCGTTCATTGTTTCAACTGTCTAAAACACCCATGGTTCACATAAACACAGTTGGTTTTGTCTCAATTGAATGTAAACATCTGGGAAAGAAATCGCATGTGTATCAACTGATCTGTGCATTTTTGTAGCTCTAGTACAGCAGCCTAATGAGAATCAGTAGAATCTTTATTACTCATATGATTAATATGCATTTTATTATTCTTTTTTCATTTGATTAGTACATTTCTTACTTAAATGCTACATTTAAAGGAGACCTGTACTGTACCTGGAAAAATTTAAAGCAGTTTATGATATTTTCTTTTATTTAATTTGTCCAGTTTAATCTCAATGTCAGCATACCTTTTCCGCGGGTCCTTAAAAAATCTTAAATTTAATTTTATCAAATTTAAGGCCATAAAAAGTACAATGGGGACGGAAAGGCAATTGCCATTTAGCTTAATGTAATGATTAAAATGAAAAAGGCTATGATTTCATTGGATAAATATGAGCACTGTACATTTCAAAGTCTATCTTTATGCAGTTCTGAAAGCGCCACCTGCTGGCAGAGAATGAATTTGCACACCTGAATTTGCACTGCTGGTTTATAATAATTATTGATATTAAACCAGCCATTTAAACATTAATATAATAATTGATACATTTGATTTTTGACTCTTTTCTTAAAAAGGGTTTGAAATTTGGAAGGCTGAAATTTGAAATTTGAATTTTTTTATTTCATTTTATTATATATATATATATATATATATATATATATATATATATATATACATACATACACACAGTATATATATATATATATATATATAGGGTGAAGTCAGCTAAAATGGGCTATCAGGTAAAATGGGCCAAATAAGGTTGCAGCATCATATCTCTTTAAATTTTTACAGAAAATCACAATAACTGATCTTGCATTATTGCTTCAACACTTGTTAACATGTAACAATAATTTTTATTGGTCTGAGTTTTTTAAGGCAGGCAGGGCAGAGTGTTACATTAAATTGTAAGGTAATTGAGCCTGACATAGAAAAAGTCATTAATCACTAATAAGGGTACTAAAGCAATTATAAGTAAGCTTACCAACGGGTAAGCAATGGTAATTTTAGGTAGAAATAGCTGGTTAAGCTAAAATGGGCCACGATTTTCTGCTAAAATGGGCTGCACACACACACACACACACACACACACACACACACACACACACACACACACTTTTAGACAGAAATTGAGGGTGAAAATATGCCTAGATATGTATCAATACAAAATCTTAGTCTTTTAAAAAAAATTGCATTGCAAACAGTATGGCAGGAGGACAAGCAAAGTAAGGAAACTGAGAGACGAGAAGATAAAGGGAAAGAAAGATGTCAGTAAAATGGGCTGCATACACACACACACACACACACACTTTTACACAGAAATTGAGGTTGAAAATGGGTTTATAGGCCTACTGTAGATATGTATCCATACAAAATCTTAAGTCTTTAAAGAAAATACAAGCATACACACATACATGCACACAAAAGACACCAATGCACAGAAACACACACCTATACAACATGATCAGTTCATTTTTAATTGCATTGTTTAATTAAATATGCATTTAACTTTCTATTTAATGAAATGCATTTATGGTGTTGCTATGGCACACTAAAGACCATAGTGTCAATTTACTGTTAAAAATAAAATGATTTAACCTGTGGTGTTCTTTTTTTATATTCGCCCATTTTACCTGAATGTTGTGCTGTGGCTCAAGAAGGCTGATACTCTAACTCTCATCATTTTAAAATTTTATACTTTTTTTCACATTTTAAAAATATAAATATATTTAAGAAGACCATGCTAATTTATAAGAATATCATTAGATCTCATGTATAGCTTATTTGACGGTATTATAAATAATTTACCAAAACGTGGCCCATTTTAGCTGACCCTACATCTATTGTAAGGTACTATGAGTCTGTATTTAGCAGCTTAATTGTGAATGTCTATTATTTGTTTATTTATTTTCTTTGGACTGAGCGGAGAGCACGCCCCCAGAGCGACTGAGCGGAGCGCGCGCCCCCAGAGCGAATGAGAGGAGCGCGCACCCCCAGAGCGGAATATTGAGCTGAGCTTCACGACGCTCTGCTCCGCTCACATGCTCTGACTGAGCCTGGTTTCTCCTGATGGAGTTTGGGTTCTTTGCCACTGCTGCCTATGACTTAATTAGCTGGGGAAACTCAATATTGAACAGTGCTTTCATTTTAATTGCATTTAACAATGTCTTGTTTGCTCACAGAACACAGACTCATGAAATGCACCTGATTCTGCTGTTTCAGACGCAGTAATGAGACAGACTCTTCAACATTTATCCTGCACTCTGAGTTATACTTTCATAAAACTTCTGCACAGCTCTTATGTAAATATGGCATGTTTTTAAAAATCGTAAATATTTAATGTTTGAGTATTTATCAGTCAAATATGAAGAAGCTGAACATGTTTTTCTTTTTTTAAAAATGTCTGTGTGGCTGCACCTCATCATTTATGAACAGGCTTGTTCTTACTTTTTTTTCCAAATTAAAATGGATCTGCTTATGTTCATGTTTTTTTTTTTTTTCTGAGAACATCTCAGGGTATGTAGACAACACATTGTTCTCTGTATTTGCTAATATTGTTTAACTTAAGCAGAGCTGACTGCATAATTTTAAATCTGTACACTCGTAAAGTATTTATCTCATATTATTTCCCTCCTAGCGCCGCTTCACTCCAGTCCAGCGAGTGGCGCTAAAATACATATGTTTGTTTGCTAAACACCATTAAACCTCAGAAGAAGAAGATTAGTTTCACAGAGCTATCTGTTGTTATCTCGTGATGCTACAAACTGTTAGTTGAAATGTAGTCTGCTATTTCTAAATACAAAGATACAACATTGAATCAGATCAGTAAATAACTTTATTTGTAATATTCTCATCCTCACAGTCGTTTTGAAGCAAGCAGGAATATCTGGAGGAGTATCATCTGAACTGAGATCTGCTGCTGTGAAGATGGTGTTTGTTAAAGAGGAGAGTGAGGAGAACATGATTAAACCAGAACCCTGGAGAATAAAACAAGAGGAACAAGAATATTTGAGAATAAAACACGAGGAACCAGAACCTCTGAGAATAAAACAAGAGGAACCAGAACCCTGGAGAATAAAACAAGAGGAACCAGAATATTTGAGAATAAAACACGAGGAACCAGAACCTCTGAGAATAAAACAAGAGGAACCAGAACCCTGGAGAATAAAACAAGAGGAACAAGAATATTTGAGAATAAAACACGAGGAACCAGAACCTCTGAGAATAAAACAAGAGGAACCAGAACCCTGGAGAATAAAACAAGAGGAACCAGAATATTTGAGAATAAAACAAGAGGAACCAGAACCCTGCAGAATAAAACAAGAAGAACCAGAACCTTTGAGAATAAAACACGAGGAACCAGAACCTTTGATAATAAAATACGAGGAACAAGGAGGTTGGTGTTTATTCTTCATTCGTCTTTAATGAGTTTGTGGTGTTAACAAAGATTTAACAGGGTGTCTGCGGATCCTTGAATAGTTTTACATTCCTTAATGTAAAAAATAAGTCTTAAATCCACCTTTCAAAGGTCTTAAAAATGCGATAGATCTGACAACGAGAAGATTTATATTTTATTTTCACTCATTGCTTTTTGAATCGTAAAACTGTTTAACTCAGAGCCTGTGAGACATTAGATTCACTTTGTTTTTGCATTAGTGTAATCAAACATTTTGTGGGGCAAAGGTTGTTTACCTGTTTTCTGTCTAAAAATAATGTACATTTATGACACTGCTTGGTGTTATGTTACCTTGGCACAAATATGAAATATTTTATCTCTTTTGTCTGCCCTTTTCCTTCACTGTTGGACCAAACGGTGATAGAAAAATTATATTTGCTAAGGTCTCCCGTATACATCTACTTTTACAATCTGTAGATCTTACTGGGTCTGGTGCCACTGCTCTCAAATGTTAGTCTGGAGCCCTGTAATGGCTGGTTTCCACCGAGCGGTACGGGACAGTACGGTACGGTACGGTACGATTCGACAGAATACCCTGATCCAGCTTGCGTACCCTTACTTGAGAGGTGTGGTGTATGCCGGAAAGTAGCGATCGGCGATAAGCACAACTCTGCCTCTTTTTGTTAAATGACAGTTTTAATGAACAATAACAGCCATTATAAAAGTATAAGTATAAAGTATAAGAGGCTTAAGAGGAAATGAAGACAAAAGCAAACAATTCAGTCAAACATATGCTACAAAGTCAGCACTGTAACATCATACTATGGTAAAGTTCAAAATAAATATATGTACTTGGGTAAAGTTGGTTTTATATTCGCACATTCGGACTTCTGCATTCAATTACTTTAACTGCACTACATTGGACATTCAGCGGACATTCGCAAGTAAGTATGACATTAAAACAATACTTGCCCATTTTGATCGATTGTGAAAAAAAATGTAGTAGGTTGACAATGATGTCACTGATTAGAATTGGCAAAAAAATAACTTTATTGCACATATAATTAGAAAGTTATTGAACGCTGAAATGTGTGAATGTTGTGAATGTGCGAATATAAAACCAACTTTACCCCGGTAATATATGTGACCCTGGACCACAAAACCAGTCATAAGTGTCAGTTTTTCGAAATTGAGATTTCTACATCATCTGAAAGCTGAATAAATAAGCTTTCCATTGAGGTATGGTTTGTTAGGATAGGACAATATTTGACCGAGATACAACTATTTGAAAATCTGGAATCTGAGGGTGCAAAAAAATCTAAATATTGAGAAAATCTCCTTTAAAGTTGTCCAAATTAAGTTCTTAGCAATGCATATTACTAATCAAAAATTTTATATATATATATTTGATATATTTACAGTACGAAATTCACTAAATATCTTCATGGAACATGGTCTTTACTTTATATCCTAATGATTTTTGGCATAAAAGAAAAATGGATCATTTTGACCCATACAATGTATTTTTGGCTATTGCTACAAATATACCCCAGCGACTTAAAACTGGTTTTGTGGTCCAGGGTCACATGTAAAGTTAAACATAATTTGTGTTCAGCCGAAACGAAATGACCAGGAACAAATCATAGATTCATGAGACCATGAAAGCCTGTTAAATATACCCAAAACGAATTGTATCTCATGTTTAATCACTACAGAGACACCAGAGCCAGCGGCAGATGTAGGGAGGACTAGCCGAGCTCCGAAATCGGCATAGCAAATTTTCCAAAATAGGTGCTATCTTTAGAAATAAACCGCAGATTTGAGTTTTAAACAACTACAGGTGCATCTCAATAAATTAGAATGTCGTGGAAAAGTTAATTTATTTCAGTAATTCAACTCAAATTGGGAAACTCGTGTATTAAATAAATTCAATGCACACAGACTGAAGTAGTTTAAGTCTTTGGTTCTTTTAATTGTGATGATTTTGGCTCACATTTAACAAAAACCCACCAATTCACTATCTCAACCAATTAGAAATATGGTGACATGCCAATCAGCTAATCAATTCAAAACACCTGCAAAGGTTTCCTGAGCCTTCAAAATGGTCTCTCAGTTTGGTTCACTAGGCTACACAATCATGGGGAAGACTGCTGATCTGACAGTTGTCCAGAAGACAATGATTGACACCCTTCACAAGGAGGGTAAGCCACAAACATTCATTGCCAAAGAAGCTGGCTGTTCACAGAGTGCTGTATCCAAGCATGTTAACAGAAAGTTGAGTGGAAGGAAAAAGTGTGGAAGAAAAAGATGCACAACCAACCGAGAGAACCGCAGCCTTATGAGGATTGTCAAGCAAAATCAGTTCAAGAATTTGGGTGAACTTCACAAGGAATGGACTGAGGCTGTGGTCAAGGCATCAAGAGCCACCACACACAGACGTGTCAAGGAATTTGGCTACAGTTGTCGTATTCCTCTTGTTAAGCCACTCCTGAACCACAGACAACGTCAGAGGCGTCTTACCTGGGCTAAGGAGAAGAAGAACTGGACTGTTGCCCAGTGGTCCAAAGTCCTCTTTTCAGATGAGAGCAAGTTTTGTATTTCATTTGGAAACCAAGGTCCTAGAGTCTGGAGGAAGGGTGGAGAAGCTCATAGCCCAAGTTGCTTGAAGTCCAGTGTTAAGTTTCCACAGTCTGTGATGATTTGGGGTGCAATGTCATCTGCTGGTGTTGGTCCATTGTGTTTTTTGAAAACCAAAGTCACTGCACCCGTTTACCAAGAAATTTTGGAGCACTTCATGCTTCCTTCTGCTGACTAGCTTTTTAAAGATGCTGATTTCATTTTCCAGCAGGATTTGGCACCTGCCCACACTGCCAAAAGCACCAAAAGTTGGTTAAATGACCATGGTGTTGGTGTGCTTGACTGGCCAGCAAACTCACCAGACCTGAACCCCATAGAGAATCTATGGGGTATTGTCAAGAGGAAAATGAGAAACAGACCAAAAAAATGCAGATGAGCTGAAGGCCACTGTCAAAGAAACCTGGTCTTCCATACCACCTCAGCAGTGCCACAAACTGATCACCTCCATGCCACGCCGAATTGAGGCAGTAATTAAAGCAAAAGGAGCCCCTACCAAGTATTGAGTACATATACAGTAAATGAACATACTTTCCAGAAGGCCAACAATTCACTAAAAATGTTTTTTTTTTTTTTTTTTTTTGGTCTTATGAAGTATTCTAATTTGTTGAGATAATGAATTGGTGGGTTTTTCTTAAATGTGAGCCAAAATCATCACAATTAAAAGAACCAAAGACTTAAACTACTTCAGTCTGTGTGCAAAGAAATTTATTTAATGCATGAGTTTCAGAATTTGAGCTGAATTTACTGAAATAAATTAACTTTTCCACGACATTCTAATTTGAGATGCACCTGTACATTCTCACCTGAAAAACTCTTTAAAACTACATTTCATGACACAAAAACAGTAATATTTTGAATATGACAGGTTTTTGGGCAATGACGTTTCACAAGTCCACAAGAACGCATATTGAGAAACGGCTGTTGTCTGTGTGAAAATATAAAATTGTAAAATACACTTATATATTTTTTTGTGTTTGCGCACTCTTATGTAAATAACACTCATGAACAGCAGAGCGGAACAAGTGAAGGAGAAGCTTTATCCCCTTGTATTACACAAAAGTGATGATTCTAGTCAACCAATCAAGGTTTTGCAGTGAGTTTCGCTCCACTCTTTTGGTACACTTTGCTGTGCTAGGTACCCCAACGGAAGGGTACCAAAAAAGTGGTACGGTATAGTTCGCTATTTTGGTACCATTCACAACTTCTGACAATGGAAACGGACATAATTGCGTACCGTACCGTACTGAATCATACCGCTCAGTGGAAACGAGCCATAAGAGACACATTCTATGAACTGGGCACTTTTTTCAATGACATTGTCTGATCATTTTTGTAGTGGATCAAACATATTTAATAGTTCTTCCTATAGAAACATGGATTTTATAATGTTTTAAAAATCATTTGAAGATCAGTGTACCTCATTCATGAAAAAAATTTCAGGGATGGATAATTTACAAAAAAAAAACATTTTGTATAATATCTACTTTACACTTTTATATCAGGTTTAATTTTTATGTCCACATTTCTCTGCTTTTTATGAGATACTGAAAATAAACCATTTTTACTTTCATTTTTAGAGTTGATTGAAGAAAACGGAGAGAATGGAGAACTGAGAGAAGTTGAGGAGAAAAATCATGTCAAAACTGGAGCAACAACTTTGAATTGCTCTCAAACCAAACAGAAAGATTTAAAGAAAAGAGGAGCCAAGAAATCTTTCACCTGCACTCAGTGTGGAAAGTGTTTAACACGCAAATGTAGTCTTGAGCGTCACTTGAGATTTCATACGGGAGAGAAACCGTACACTTGTGATCAGTGCGGGAAGAGTTTCACAAACTCAGCAAACCTTAAGACACACATGAACATCCACACTAGAGAAAAACTGCACGCATGTGAGCAATGCGGCAAAACATTTTTGTGGGCTTCAAACCTGAAGATACACCGGAGAGTTCATACAAAGGAGAAGCCACATTCATGTCATTTGTGTGGAAAGAGTTTTTCACGTCTAGAACATTTGAAAGAACATCAGAAAATACATACTGGTGTGAGAGAGTTCATGTGCATCGAGTGTGAAAAAAATTTTACTTCAGCAAAGTGTTTAAAACTGCACCAGAGGATCCACACTGGAGAGAAACCTTATAAGTGTTCACACTGTGACAAGAGATTCAGTCAGTCAGGAAGCCTTAAAAGACACGAGAGGATTCACACTGGAGAGAAACCATATCACTGCACAGCATGTGGGAAGAGTTTCAATAATTCAACTGCTCTACACATTCATACAAAAAACTATCACATTAAGTAGATCATCTTCAGATCCAGCACTTTCAGGTCTGATGCTGACTCCTCACCAAATGTGACACAATAATGCATCAAGCAATAAAATATCATCTTGATAAATCTGTTCTAACCAGACATTACAAGTGACATGACAAAGAAACATTATCTAAAGTTTTCACAGTGAATAAAGTTCATCGTCATCTTCAAAACCAGCAGATTCAACTGAGATTCAGATCAACTCAAAGATGGAGTTCCTCCACAAAGAACTATGTCAGAAAGTTATATTCTTGTATAAAATTTTGTTTCATGATATAAATGATATCACTGTGTTTTCTTATGAGTTTCATATTATGTTCAATTGTCTTATGTATGTATGTATGTATGTATCACTTGTACTGTGAGATTCAGATCAAATCAAAAGCCCTATTCGGACAGTAAATGTTGCTCCTGACACCTTGAGATTAACATGATAGTAGATGATGGACTCATGAAACAGTGGAAGTTCTTTCATCATTTGTATGATGTTGAATTTAAGTATGATGTGATGATGATGATGTTTGTTTTATACTGTGTTTATTATCTTTGAACTGAACTAACAGACATGATCACAGCAGTCCTACTGACTTCAGTTACTGCTGGATCATTATTCGGAGGTGCCACATGCGTCTTTGCATTGTTTGTCGTTTTATACCTTTCATTTCATTTCTCAGTTTCACAGACTGAGTCTGTTTTTTTTTTTTTTTTTTTTTCTTCTCGATTGTGTCTATCATCTGTCCACTCGCAGTGATTGTGATTATTGTTGAGTTTGCAGTGTTGCTGCCCCTGGTGTGATTCTTCTTCAGATCATCTGTGCAAGAAGAACTGGTGAGTTTTTCAGCCTCACACAATCCAAATTCTGGCCAGAGAAGAACTGACCCCCTGTCTGAGCCTGTTCTCTGCCAAGATTTTTTTTTTTTTTTTTTCTCTCTCTCTGTCGCTCCATTTTTGTCACCGATGGAGTTTTGGTTCCTTGCCACTGCCACCTTTGGCTTGCTTAATTGGGGGCACTTGATTTCAGTTGACTTGGTTTGCGCACTCTTATGTAAATAAAATTATGTAAAATATTAGGATTTACCTGTAAATGTGTTGAAATAAAGAAATGCATTACAAACTAGTTTAAGGAAACAGAACCTTTCACACCTCCACCAGGTATGAGACATAATCCTTATTATTCTTTTATCATTATTCTTCTGTTTTCATTCAGCCATTATCAGTCTTTATACTGACAATACAACGTTTACCAAGCCACACCGCTTCAATCCCAGTTTACATTTACCCAACTATTATCAAAAATATTTCTAAATAAATACAACAAAACATTTTCTTGCGACCTTACGTGAAGTATTATGACAAAATAAATGCATTATGAAGAAGAATTGGACCTGTTCTGCTGTGCATTAGCGTTAATATTAGCATCATGCTACATAAGACGATTTATGAGATTAATAGTACACTTTTACTCAGAACTCACTTCAAACCACCATCGAGTGTTTGTAATAACTTCCTTTTACGATCACATGTAGAATTTGGTCGTTTACTGTTGTTAAAATATGCTCTTTATAGCCTTTTATATCGCTGCACAAATTAACATTTCAGATGTACACATTCATCTCAAGAAAATCACAAACCATATCCTATCGTAATCGTGTGTTTATTATCTTGTATAATCTATAGTGGCTGTTGTCATGTTTATTTCTGCTGTGTAAAAGCCTTAACATGTGCTCTGGCTGAAACTCACGTTGTTTGTGATGTTTACAACCGTCTCTCAGTTCTTAAGTGGCCAGGGATACATTCCAGCTGTGATACACATTAGTAACAGGATCTATTTTAATTTTTTATTTGTCTATATACACCTTGGGCGGCTGCGGTACATTATAAAAATAGCCCAAAAAAACCGCAACCCGCGGCTCTGTAATTTTTCCCGCGACTGTATTTTCAAAATAGCCCACTTGTGCCGTTACCCTGGCAACACTGGTTCACTGTAACCTCATCACACAACGATAGATAACCTTCCGCGCTGCGATGACTGGAAGAAGTTGGGGTCAAACCTTATCACATGATTAATTTGCGTTAAAAAAATATTAACGCGTTAAAATTTTTTGATTAATCGCATGCGTTAACGCGTTAACGTTGACACCCCTACTTTAAACATTTTACAACTGTAGCCAGGTGGTGAAGACAAGAAAAAAGAAACAGAATTACAGTGTCACTTGCAATCGACACAAATCGTGTGTTTTGATGACAAAACACTGTGGTGGTTCCCTTTCATAGGTTCACTTACGCTGCGATAGCGGTCACTATGGGAGCACCTTCGTTGTGATGAATGTCTACAGCCCTTATTCCATCATGCCATTTTATTGGGCAGTAGCGACTAGCACCATCATGTATATGCTCACATCAGCGTGTTACTGTCAGGAAGTCAATGTCACAACAGTCATCAGCACCCACGTTCACCTGATCTCAATCACCTGAGTATTAATCACCCGCACCTGCTGCTGCCAATCAAGGTCCCCTTTATCTACACACTCTATTCACTCCTTGTCCAGTCTACCGTTCACAACCTGAACCAAACCAGACTCTCGCTATCTGAACTTACCTATGTTTACTCACTCTAGATCAGCGGTGGGGAACGTTGATCCTGTAGGGCCACTCTCCTGCAGAGTTTAGCTCCAACCCTGGAAAAATATATCTAACTGCATCCTGAAGACCTTGATTAGCTGGTTCAGGTGTGTTTGATTAGGGTTGGAGCTAAACTCTGCAGGCACAACAGCCCTCCAGGATCAACGTTCCCCACCCCTGCTCTAGATGTTCCAGTGCTCCACTGCTCCAATTCTCCTCCACTCCGGCTCATCCTTGATCCTCCTACGACAAAGCAAATATCCATTACTGCAAGTTAAGCCATTCGGACATTAATACTCTGTCTCATACTCGCCTCTCGTCTGCACCAGATTCACCCTCGCTCATCTACTTCGAACTAAGAAGATGTGCTGTTCTGATCTAGAAACGCTCTTCATTAACTGCAACCCGTTCTATTTGCCGCGGGATATTTGTTTGTTCATTATTGTGTCTACATTCCTCCGCAAGCACACTTGAGCTCGGCTTTACAGAAACTCGCTGATATGATCACAGAGAGTGAGCAACAACACCCAGACTCTGTTTTAATCATTCTCGGGGACTTTAATAAAGCAAATCTCTCCTGCGAACTGCCAAAATACAGACAGAACATCACATGCCCCACCAGAGATAGTAATATATTGGATCACTGTTACACAGCGATAAAGGACGCATATCACTCTGTCACACGGGCAGCTTTGGGGCTCTCTGATCACTGTTTGGTTCATCTCATACCGATCTACAGGCAGAAACTTAAATCTGCTAAACCTGTATTAAGTACGGTTAAACGATGGAGTAATGAAACAGAGCAGGTTTTACAAGCCTGTTTCTCTCTCACTGATCGGACTGTTTTCGAAGCTGCTGCAAATGATCTGGACAAGCTCACAGAGACTGTAACATCTTATATCAGTTTCTGTGAGGATATGTGCATTCCTACCAAGACTCATCTAACTTACAACAACGACAAACCATGGTTCACTGCAAAACTCAGACAGCTCCGTCAGGCCAAAGAAGATGCTTACAGAAAGGGGGATAAAGTCTTGTATAAACAGGCCAAATACACACTGGAAAAGGAGATCAGAGAGGCAGAGAGGAATTATTCTGGTAAGCTAAGGAACAAATTCTCTTCCAGTTGTAGGAATTTCATATATAGAGACTATCCCACAATGAGCTCTCGAATAAACTCATTTTAAGAAAAAGCTAAAGTTTGCAGACGACACCACACTGATCGGCCTCATCCAGGACGGTGACGAGTCTGCTTACAGACAAGAGGTTAAGGAGCTGGCTGTCTGGTTTAGTCTTATCAACCTGGAGCGTAACACGCTCAAAACAGTGGAGATGATCGTGGACTTCAGGAGAAACCCCCCTGCTCTCCCCCCACTCACCATCATGAACAGCACTGTGACTGCAGTGGAGTCATTCAGATTCCTGGGCACCACAATTTCTCAGGACCTGAAGTGGTACAATCACATTGAGTCCATTGTGAAAAAGGCCCAGCAGAGGTTGAATCATTGGTATAACCCTCCCCACTCTCTAAGAACTGTACTTATCCTGAGTGAGCAAAAGGGCTGGCAAAATCACTCTGAACCCCTCACATCCAGCACACTCCTTCTTTGAACTGTTACCGTCTGGTCGACGCTACAGAGCTCTGAGCACCAGAACGACCAGACACAGAAACAGTTTCTTCCCTCAAGCAATCCATCTCATGAACATTTGACATTAAACGTGGAACACACAACACTATTATATATTATTTTTTCACCACACATACTTATTTTTTATTATTTCAAATTTGCACATATCAGACCTATACGCATAATTGTCTATATTATATATAGTGTTTTTGCTATTTTGTACATTGCCTATTTGTATATTATTCATTTATTATCTGTGTCCTGTCCTGTTGCTGTCTTTTTGTTGCACTGTAGAGCTTCTGTCACTAAAACAAATTCCTCGTATGTGTAAACACACCTGGCCAATAAAGTTCATTCTGATTCTGATCAGTCAATAAAGCTCTGTGTTTAACCACTTACCTATGTGTCCCTTGTCTGTGTTGTGACAGAAGACCGGACCCGGATACATACCATGGATCCCCGGCTTCCCACTCCAGCGGACATGCTCGAGGAGTTGGTCAACACCCTAAGAGCCACTCTCACACCAGTTCAAACCACCGTATCTGCCTCTGCCAGTCCCATGACCATCCCTGCTTCCTATTTAGACGATGCAGCTGAGTGTGGTGGCTTCCTTCTCCAAATCTCCCTGTTCATAGAAATGCAGCCGCAGAAATTTACCAACGAATGCTCAATGGTAGCCTTTCTTATTTGTGGCAGAGCCTTGCTCTGGGTTCGCGCTATATGGAATGCTCAAAGCACCATAATTAACTCCTACGAAGTTCCCCTTCAATTCGGTCACTCTACATTGCTATGGGAAATACATTTTCCTCGAATACTACTGAAGCCTTAATGAATCACGCCAGTGAAACTGACCAATGGTGTTCAAGCGCAAAATATGAGCAGGAATCCCACTATATAAGGCAGTGCTTGTACGTCATCCGTTCAGAATCTTTTCCTTCAGCCAACCTTCTACGAGAAGCAAGAAGCCTATCAACAATACTACTCACCGTGATCTACACGCTGCAGCGGACACGCCTTCTCTTCCCCTGCTGTGTTCCGGTGAGCTTCGGAAACAAGATGACTCACAATTGCCTCTCCTGTGCGGAGCCAATCGAATCTTCTGATGGCCACGAATCGTGCGTCTTTTGCCTGGGTTGTGCCCAAACAGAGGTGGCGCTTGGGGGTCAGACTGCCCCTACTGCAGAGATATGAGTCTCCGGGATCTCAGACTCCGTGTGGCCATCGTCCAAGGCGATGAACTCGCCCAACTAACTCTGCCGCACTCTTCCTCTGCAGCCTCTTTCGAGCCAAGGAGGAAAGTGCCGCGAGTTTCTGATGCGGATCTGTCAGGATCAGGTGACGAGCCCGCGCTGGCTCAGTGCCTACACGCTCCTCACCCCCCTGCTGCAGCTCCCCTTCCAGTGCGCTTCATGACCGCTGATCTCCGCCCCTCCCCCGACGCTCAAGATGTGGTGTCTTTCAGTGCCATGGAGGGCACTGAAGAAGAGGATGATGCCATTTCGGTGGCAGGGTCTGCAAGAGAGGAGTGGTCTAACAGCCCACTGGATTACACTGCACCCCACAGCAGCGACGCGGGGGACCTCCATCACAGTGATGTCGAGCTCCTAAGCGTCCTGTCCAAGGCAGTGGATGAGCTCGGTTTGGAGTGGGCGCCTCCTGCCGAACCGGCCAGAAGCCGTCTGGACGAGTGGTACCTCCAGTCGGATCGCGGCCAATAAGACACCCCGCGGAGACCCGGCTCCTTTTCCCCGAGGTGCATGACGAGATAAAAAAGTCATGGAACGTGCCGTCAGGTGCATAATCCGGCATCCTCCCTCCTGTCTTCCGTGGATGGAGCTTACCAAGTGGGTTATGTCAAACTCCCCCCCCATGGAAGAAGCCGTCACTGCCCATCTCTGTCCTTCAGCTGCGGCGAACTGGAGAGTGGGAAACAACGCGTTTCTCCCCTCTAAACCTTGGCGCACCACTACAAACTTCGCTGGCAAGGCTATCTCCGTGGCGGGCCAAGCAGCTTCAGCACTGCAGGTGATGGCGATACTCTAGGTATATCAGGCCAAGTTGCTCAAGTCTCTGGATGAGGACGGGCCGGAGCCTGAAGTGTTCAAAGAGCTCCGAAGCGCCACAGATCTGGCCCTCAGAGCGACGAAGGTGACCGATCGAGCGATTGGCCGCAATATGGGGAATCTTGTGGTACTAGATCGCCACCTATGGCTTACTCTGACCGAGTTAAAGGACTCAGAGAAAAAGGCCCTTCTGGATGCTCCCGTGAATCCCTCAGGTCTCTTCGGAGCGGCAGTGGAAACGTTCACGGAGAAGCAGTCGAAGACCATTAGCCACTTACTGCCAAAGCGTGCCGGTGCAAAACCTCCTTCGCGTTCCCGCTCCTCCTCAGCACAGTGCGCGGGAAGACCGCACACCTCTTCTGCTGCTGTTCGGTGCGATCATGAGCCGGCGGTGAGGTCAAGACAACCGTGGTTGAAGCGCCATCAGGGTTCAAAGGGCCAGAGACAGAAACGGAAACGGTGGGCCACCGGCACCGGAATCAAAGCCGTCTTCCTGATGCTGTCTCTCGGAGGAGGAAAGCTGCACCCAGTGCCGAAGACGAGCCACTGAAGAAGTCCGCTCACTCCACTGAGTGTGCTCACCACGCCCCCCTGACTGTTGCAGGGGGCGAGAGCAATTGTCATGTTTGTGTTTTGACTGTTCCACTATGCAGTGCAGTAAAGTCAAAAAACATACAAAACTCACCTCAATATCAGGGCAGTTTTCCTCCTCTCACTCCCCTCTCTCCCATCGCTCACTCTCACGCTCGTGTGGTATTAAACTCCCCGCCCCCAATGGTGAGTTATCCCTCACGGTGTGCAGTCTGCCTGCCTGCCTCAGTTCTGCAAGAGGAAATACACAATCTTCTCGCAAAGCGTGCTGTAGAGGCAGTGCCCCTCACAGACCGCGAGACCTGAGACCGCTGAATCGCGCGCTTTCAAAGTGCCCGTTCAAAATGATTATGCTGAGACAAATCCTCTCACATATCAGACCGGGAGGTTGGTTTATCTCAGTGGATTTAAAGGATGCTTATTTTCACATTCAGGTAGCCCCCCGCAACAGGTGCTTCCTGAGATTTACATTCGAGGGGATAGCGTACCAATTCACGGTCCTGCCCTTCGGCTTATGTCTGGCCCCTCGTACGTTTACGAAATGCATGGATGCTGCTCTCTCTCCTCTTAAGCGGAGTGGAATCCTCATCCTGAACTATCTCGACGACTGGCTAGTCTTAGCCCAATCAGAGAGCGCGCTGCTCAGCGGCAAGTTCAGACTCCTCGCTCTTATTTAGAGCTTAGGGCTGACTGTAAATATGCAAAAGAGCATGCTGGTACCATGCCAGAACATCTCCTTTTTAGGAGTGGAGCTGAACTCAATCGATATGCGAGCGCGTCTGTCGGAGAAGCGCTCACAAAAACTGATCAGCTCTCTCGCAGTCTTCAAATTAGGCTGTTCTCCCCCGCTAAAATGCTTTCAGAGGACGCTCGGCCAGATGACTGCTGCCTCAACAGTGTGCAATCTAGGGCTCCTACATATGCGACCGCTTCAGCTCTGGCTAAAGAGCCGGGTACCACAGAACGTATGGCGCACAGGCACCTTGCACATCAAAGTGATGCCCGACTGTTTGCATACGCCAATCGATTCGATATCGATTCTCAAAAGCCGCAAATCGATCTTTTCCGGTATTTACTTCAGCACATATTTAAAACAAGATCTGATTAATGTGATTCTTATCATTAGTCTTCTCCAATAGATGTCACCCTTATTTACTTTGCGCGATATTACAACAGAAAGCCTGTCATTCATTCAGTGCTTATCATGGCGGAGATACTGTTGACAAGAACCAAGAACAAAGGCATACGCGTGATTCGTAATGCTCAGGTGAAATGCTATAGTAATACTATAAATCTGTGGAAGCATTTGATATCACGCATAAGGCGCCATGATTTCCGCAATGAATGAATGAATGGCGCGACACACTGTTTTGTTTACCACACATACTAAAGCGCGGATGACGCTCGCGGTGTTTTCATATTCTGCCGTCTTACTATATGATGATATTAACACACTGCTGCTCTGAGAGTCATTTTATTAGCATTTTACAGATTAATTTGAGAAAACTACCGTCATATCACATGATACACAGCAGCTGCAAGTTCCTCACGGCAACCTGTCAAAATAAAAGTTTAGTTTAACGTTAAGAGCAGTCTTAAAACTACATGCTGCTACTACTACTAATAAATATTAATAAATCTTTATTTTAAAGGAATAATCCCATTTGTTTTCTTTTTAATTTTAACAGTAAAGCTCTCTTGTGCAGCACTTTGTTTGCCAAAAAATAAAAGGGTTTAATTTTCATTTGATTAAGTTAAATTAATATTTTATGCCTTCATCTGACTACCAGAAAAATTAAGAACATTTTATAGGGCCCTATTATTGTTTAAGAAAGGACCCTATACAAAAAAAGAATAGGTTTAAAATACAGGCCTGTGGTTCTTAATTTCTTTTTATTAATTCACCATTTGTAAACTGATGTTTACTGTTCATTTTTTAGAAATATCAATAGCTTTTGTATTAAAACTATATTCGCTGAATGTAATCAAAAGATCGAGAATCGAATTGAGAGCTTGCGAATCGAAATCAAATCGGGACTCCTCACCCTTGTACTCTACCCACTTGGGACTTGGCGCTTGTGCTTGACGCTCTCACGGGACCACCGTTCGAGCCCATACAATCAGCGAGCTTGCGAGCGCTCTCTCTCAAGACAGTGCTCCTGCTCGCGCTGGCCTCTGTTAAGCGAGTTGGAGACCTCCAGGTGCTTTCAATTGATGACTCGTGTATTGAATTCGGGCCAGGTGATGGCAGACTCACCTTAAAACCTAGAAAAGGTTATGTGCCTAAAGTGCTTTCGACTCCATTTAAAGCACAGGTCATAACACTATCTGCTTTCCGCCCTGAAACAGACCGGGACGGAGCCGCTTAATACACTCCTGCTGTGCCCTGTTCTTGCGATGCACACTTATATCGAGCGGTCTAGACAGTTCAGACTCTCTGAGCAGCTATTTGTATGTTTTGGTGGATGCACAAAAGGACTGCCTGTGTCCAAGCAAAGGCTGTCACACTGGATTGTTGACGCAATTGCTTTGGCTTACAGCTCTAAGGATGCGGAATGTCCTATAGGGGTTCGGGCCCACTCAACCCGCGGAGTCGCGTCCTCGTGGGTCTGGGCAAATGACATGTCTATTCATGACATTTGTATAGTGGCAGGCTGGTCGTCACCCAGCACTTTCGTGGGGTTTTATAACCTAGATGTGTCGTCGCTTGCCTCGCATGTGCTGTCAGTGCGAGCAGCGCACGCGCCTACTCAGCCTCAGCTATGATCTGAGATGTGTATCAGTGGTTTCGACTAGGTTGTATACACCCTGTTTTGGCGCACCACCAATTCAATGCTGTCCCTATCAGTTTATAACAGTGTTATGATATAGTTCACCACATCTTTTAGGACTTGACCACTATCATACTTTGCTTATTGAGCACCGGTACAGCCGTGCATCATAACCCATGATTCATTGAAATTAAACAATTTCAACTAATCTATATGTGAAAGCGCCGAAGCCGCCGCCATTTCACATTCTCTGTTTCACCGGCGTTAACTCCACCCCTGGTGTAACGCGACATCGTCTAGTTGCCGCGCCCCCCCCCTGACTTTTGCATGGTTTCAACTAGGTCCTGTAGACCTGAGCTGTGTTTACCAAGAGCGCCAATATCATTGCCGCTCTCATTACGGCTCCGAATGTGAAACTTGACATACTTAGTCGAGCCAGGCTCCATCTATGTGACACAGCGGGATTTTATATGTTCCCATAGCAATGTAGAGTGACCAAATTGAAGGGGAACGCTCTCAGTTACTCACGTAACCTCAGTTCCCCAAAATGAGGGAACAAGACATTGCTCTTATTGCCATGTCACCGAGCTCAGGATCTTAGAATGCAAGTTGCTTCAGTCAAAGATTCTGAATGGATGACGTACAAGCACTGCCTTATATAGAGTGGGATTCCCACTCATATTTTGCATGCTTGAACGCTATTGGCCAGTTTCACTAGCGTGATTCAATAAGGATTCAGTAGTATTCGAGGAAAATGTATTTCCCATAGCAATGTCTCGTTCCCTCATTTCGGGGAACCGAGGTTACGTGAGTAAACGACAGTGTTTTTTCCAATCACTTTAAGGAGATATTCAATTCTGTCACTGGAACGCTGTCAGTTTAAGATCAACTCCTGTGGCTGCGCCAAGGTAATTCTTCTACAAGTGATTACATGCTACAGTTTCGCACGCTGGCGGCAACTAGTAGATGGAATGAGGCTGCGCTGATGTGTGCGTACTATCAAGGGCTGAATCCCAGCATCCGCATGCAGATGGCTATTTATGACGATAACGTTGGACTGGAAAGCTTTATGCAGCAGGCCTCACACATATCTCAACGCCTCGCCACCTGCCACTCAGAGGAAGCCCCACACCAGCTTGCCACACCCGCCCTATAGTTCCCCAGTACCAGAACCCATGCAGGTAGACTCCACACGATTATAACGCATGGAGTGTGCTCGCTACCTTCCGGCCGGACTATGTCTGTACTGCGCAGCTTCCGACCATTACATCAGGACCTGTCCTGTCCATCCCCCACGCCCAGCGGTGAGATATATTCAAGTTGAACCTGTAATCTCCTCGTTATCTCTCCTCTCAGTTCAACTATTGACTCCTAATTCCTCCATTGCAATATCCGCTCTCCTTGACTTGGGCTCCTCGGGGAACTTTATCTCCCAAAGACTTCTGAAGCAGCTCGACTTACCCCGTAAACGCCAGCCCCGGGAGCTCCGAGTCGAGACTATCCAGGGAAAACCGATTGGGCGTAGAAGGGTTAAATATCACGCTCCACCGATGACGCTGAGGATTGGGTCAGATGGGATCCCTGCAAGATTACTTGCGAGGCTTGCTTTCACAGTAGTCTCTCCACGATATCCAAACCAGTCATGAAGACACCCCAGTTCCAAGTGTGTTCCACCCTTGTGGAGAGCCCTGAATTGCAGGTGGAACATCGTATCCCATCTGACTACCAGGTGTTCCAGGATGTATTTAGTAAGCAGCCAGCCACCTGTCTTCCACCACATCGGCCATGGGACTGTGCCATCGACCTGCTGCCTGGGGCCAAACTCCCCAAGGGAAGGATATACCCTCTGTCCATCCTGGAGCGCAAGGCAATGGAGGAGTACATTCAGGAGGCTCTAAGGGAAGGCAAGGCAAGGCAAGTTTATTATATAGCACATTTCATACACAGTGGTAATTCAAAGTGCTTTACATAAAAGGAAGTAAAATAGTCATGAAAAAATCACAACAATAAAAAAAAAAGTAAAATGATATATTTGATTTTAAATTAATTTAAAACAGTTAAGGATAGAAAAAGATTATACATAAAATACAGTGCAGTCAGTTCGGACGTAGCACAGTGCTCATTTAATAAATGCACAGCTAAACAGATGAGTTTTGAGTCTGGATTTAAATTAAATTCAATTCAAGTTTATTTGTATAGTAATTTTTACAATACAATCCTTGCAAAGAAGCTTTACAGGAAATTAAGTTTCCACAATATATTTATATATTATCATCTCCTCTCAGGTGTTTGGTCATCTCAGATCATTTAAGGGTTGGATCCAGACTGAAGCTTGTGTAATTCCTAGTTAGGGATGTTAATCCCGTGGCAGAAACAGAGAAACAAATAGAGACATAATTAGTGTAGCTGTTGTTCCATCCAAGCAAAAATTATTTGTTCAACGCAAGCTAAAGAATAATAATGTGCGTTTGATCAGATATAACTGCAGTATATGAATGCTTGGCTAAAGAGATGTCTTTAATCTTGATTTAAATAGAGAGAGTGTGTCTGAACCCCGAACGTTATCAGGAAGGCTATTTCAGAGTTTGGGAGCCAAATATGAAAAAGCTCTACCTCCTTTAGTGGACTTTGCTATCCTAGATTCTACCAAGAGTCAAGAGTTTTGCGACCTTAGGGAGCAGGTTGGATTGTAGCGTGATAGAAGACTAGTTAGGTATGCAGGCACTTAACCATTTAGGGCCTTATAGGTAAGTAATAACAAATATGTAACTGACACGGAACTTAATAGGAAGCCAGAGCAGGGACTGTAAAATTGGGGTAATATTATCATTTTTTCTTGACCTGGTAAGGACTCTAGCTGCTGCATTTTGGACTACCTGTAGCTTGTTTATTGAAGATGCAGGACAACCACCTATTAGTGCATTACAATAGTCCGGTCTAGAGGTCATGAATGCATGAACTAGCTTTTCTGCATCAGAAACAGGTAACATGTTCCGTAGCTTGGCAACGTTTCTAAGATGGAAGAATGCTGTTTTTGTAACATGGGAAATATGATTGTCAAAAGACAATTTGCTGTCTAATATAACACCCAGATTTTTGACTGTAGAGGAAGTAATAGTACATCCGTCTAATTGCAAATTATAATCTAAGAGATTCTGGTGTACTGTTTTTTTGGTCCAATAAGTAATATCTCTGTCTTATCTGAATTTAATAGGAGAAAATTATTGGTCATCCAATCTTTTACATTTTTAACACACTCTGTTAGCTTAGATAATTTAGAAGTTTCATCTGGTCTTGTTGAGATATATAGTTGAGTATCATCAGCATAACAATGGAAACTAATCCCACAATATTACCAAGGGGCAACATGTATATTGAAAATAGCAGAGGACCTAGGACAGATCCTTGTGGTACTCCATACTTTACTGGTGATAATTGAGATGACTCTCCATTTAAACAAATAAAAAGTGGTAGCGATCAGACGGGTAGGACCTAAACCATCTTAAAGGCTGCCCTTGAATACCTGTATAGTTTTGTAATCGATCTATGAGTATGTCAAGATCTATAGTGTCAAACGCAGCACTAAGATCAAGTAAAACTAGCAATGAGATGCAGCCTTGGTCTGACGCAAGAAGCAAGTCATTTGTAATCTTAACAAGTGCAGTTTCTGTGCTATGGTGGGGCCTGAAACCTGACTGAAATTCTTCACAGAGATCATTTTTTTTTTTGCAAGAAGGAGCACAATTGAGCAGACAAAACTTTTCTAAAATTTTAGACATAAACGGAAGATTTGAAATGGGTCTGTTATTGGCCAGTTTACTAGAATCTAGTTGTGGTTTCTTAATAAGAGGCTTAATAACCGCCAGCTTGAATGGTTTTGGGACGTGACCTAAAGATAACAATGAGTTAATAATATTGAGAAGCGGTTCTTCTGCTACAGGTGACAACTCTTTCAGTAATTTAGTGGGTACAGGATCTAATAGGCATATTGTTTTAGATGCAGTGATAAGTTTATTTAGCTCTTCCTGTCCAATAGTTGTAAAGCACTGCAGTTTTTCTGTGGGTGTGATGAATGAAGCTGAATGGCTAGTCATGCATCATATCAAGTCTGCCCTCCCCCCCTCCCTGGACCCCTTCCAGTTTGCATATCGGTCCAACTGCTCAACCGATGATGCCATCGCCACTGCCCTCCACTCAGCACTCACACATCTGGACAAAAAAGACTCGTACGTCAGAATGCTGTTCATAGACTTCAGTTCAGCATTCAACACAATCATCCCTCAACAGCTCATTCACAAACTGGTCCAGCTGGGGCTCAACACCTCGCTGTGCAACTGGCTGTTGGACTTCCTGACTGGGAGACCTCAGGCAGTACGGGTCGGCAGTAACACATCCAGCACCATCACACTTAACACAGGGGCCCCTCAAGGATGTGTGCTGAGCCCCCTCCTCTTCACTCTGCTGACCCATGACTGCACACCGTCACACAGCTCCAACCTCTTCATTAAGTTTGCGGACGACACAACTGTGGTGGGTCTCATTAGTAACAGAGATGAGACAAACTACAGGTGCGAGGTGAGCCGCCTGGCCGGGTGGTGCAGTGACAACAATCTCTCTCTGAATGTGGAGAAGACGAAGGAGATTGTTGTTGACTTCAGGAGAGTGCACACTCAGCATGCTCCTCTGACCATAAACGGTGCGACTGTGGAGAGAGTGAGCAGCACCAAGTTCCTGGGTGTGCACATCACAGAGGACCTCTCCTGGACTGACAACACCGCAGCACTGGCCAAGAAAGCACAACAGCGTCTCTACTTCCTCCGCAAACTGAGGAGAGCCAGAGCCCCGGCCCCCATCATGTGCACCTTCTACAGAGGCACCATCGAGAGCATCCTTACTAGCTGCATCACTGTGTGGTATGGCGCCTGCAATGCGTCCTGCCGCAAGACACTCCAACGCATAGTGAGAGCAGCTGAGAGGATTGTTGGTGTCTCTCTCCCCTCCCTCCAGGACATCTACAACACCCGTCTCACCCGCAAAGCCCTCTGCATTGCGGGTGATCCCACCCACCCGACACACAGCTTCTTCAGTCTGCTGCCATCAGGGAGGAGACTGCGGAGTCTCCAGGCCAGGACCAGTAGACTGAAGGACAGCTTCATTCATCAGGCTGTCAGGAAGCTGAACTCCCTCCCGACCTTGCCCCCCCTCCCCTCTTTTGCCCCACGCACCACTGAACTCTGACCCCCCCCCCTTTACACACTGTGACCCGCACCAGTCACTTAGTGCACCACTGGACTGCCCACTACCTCAGTCAGTATTGAACTGACCCCACTCAACTACCTCTTCTGTCACTTTAAACAGCCTGATAAGCTATTTTTGCACTACACTCTTTATATCTGCACAGTTTTCGTTTTAAGCTCTTTTTGCACTACACTCATATCTGCACAGTTTTGTTTAGTTTTGTTTATTTAACCGATTTGCATTTCATCTGCCATGTGCCTTATGCCACTTAATCTAACTCTTTTCTACAATGTCCTTATTTGTATATCTGTATAGTTTGTTTTTATATTTTAAACGGTATTTATTTGCATTCTACGTCTACTGTTAGTGTTTTACTGTTAACTGTATGCACCATGGGTCTGAGAGTCACGCAATTTCAATTCTCTGTATGTATGTGCTGTACATGTGGCAGAATTGACAATAAAGCAGACTTTGACTTTGACTTTGACTTTGAAGTACTAGACGCCGTAGAATCTACATTTGTTATTGTATTTCTGATGTTATCTATTTTATCATTGAAGAAATTCATAAAGTCATTACTACTAAACTGTGAGGGAATATTTTGATTGGGTGATGTCTGTTTATTTGTTAATCTAGCCACTGTGGTAAATAAAAACCTTGGATTGTTTTGGTTATTATCTATGAGTTTGCGGATATGCTCGGTCCTGGCAGCCTTTAGAGTATGTCTATAGCTGGACATACTGTTTTTCCACGCAATTCTAAAAACTTCTGACAGGGGTCTGAAAACCTGTCAGTATCTGGTGTGACCACCATTTGCCTCACGCAGTGCAACACATCTCCTTCGCATAGAGTTGATCAGGTTGTTGATTTTGGCCTGTGAGATGTTGGTCCACTCCTCTTCAATGGCTGTGCGAAGTTGCTGGATATTGGCAGGAACTGGAACACGCTGTTGTATACGCCGATCCAGAGCATCCCAAACATGCTCAGTGGGTGACATGTCCGGTGAGTATGCTGGCCATGCAAAAACTGGGATGTTTTCAGCTTCCAGGAATTGTGTACAGATCCTTGCAACATGGGGCCATGCATTATCATGCTGCAACATGAGGTGATGGTCGTGGATGAACGGCACATAAATGGGCCTCAGGATCTCGTCACGGTATCTCTGTGCATTCAAAATGCCATCAATAAAATGCATCTGTGTTTGTTGTCCATAACATACGCCTGTCCATACCATAACCCCACCGCCACCATGGGCCACTCGATCCACAACATTGACATCAGCAAACCGCTCACCCACACGACGCCATACACGCTGTCTGCCATCTGCCCTGTACAGTGAAACCGGGATTCATCCGTGAAGAATGTGAGCATTTGCCCACTCAAGTCGGTTACGACGACGAACTGCAGTCAGGTCGAGACCACGATGAGGACGACGAGCATGCACATGTGCTTCCCTGAGACGGTTTCTGACAGTTTGTGCAGAAATTCTTTGGTTATGCAAACCGATTGTTGCAGCAGCTGTCCGGGTGGCTGGTCTCAGATGATCTTGGAGGTGAAGATGCTGGATGTGGAGGTCCTGGGCTGGTGTGGTTACACGTGGTCTGCGGTTGTGAGGCCAGTTGGATGTTCTGCCAAATTCTCTGAAACGCCTTTGGAGACGGCTTATGGTAGAGAAATAAACATTCAATTCACAGGCAACAGCTCTGGTGGACATTCCTCCAGTCAGCATGCCAATTGCATGCTCCCTCAAAACTTGCGACATCTGTGGCATTGTGCTGTGTGATAAAACTGCACATTTTAGAGTGGCCTTTTATTGTGGCCAGCCTAAGGCACACCTGTGCAATAATCATGCTGTCTAATCAGCATCTTGATATGCCACACCTGTGAGGTGGATGGATTATCTCGGCAAAGGAGAAGTGCTCACTAACACAGATTTAGACAGATTTGTGAACAATATTTGAGCGAAATAGGCCTTTTGTGTACATAGAAAAAGTCTTAGACCTTTGAGTTCAGCTCATGAAAAATGGGGGCAAAAACAAAAGTGTTACGTTTATAATTTTGCTCATTGTATTATTGTGTGATTATTTGTGTATAAATATATATAGGCTGCTGTTATGGGGCTACATAAGCAGTATACCCTGCAAATGAAAGCTTAGATCTTCTTTAGATTTGTTCAGACAGTTAGTAAAATCACTGAAATTCTGCTTCCCCAAAGGCCCAACGTTGTAATATTACATTTCACTAAAAACATGCTAAAATATCAAAAATGTTAAAACTCATTTATTTCTGCATTAGAGTCCTCCCACAATAACATATAAATGGTGAAATTATTTTTTCAGAGGGTTTTTTTTTTTTCTTCTAAATTTGGATCCTACAGGGTTAAACCCCCACCCCAGTGTGAAAACGCCCAGTGGTTGGGAAACTCCCCCCTTTTGCTGTGTGTCTGAAAGCTGAAGCGCTTCCTCCAGAGAGGATTCATTTCATTCCGAGGAACACGACAAGATACGCTAGATCCAGTGCTAGCTTCACGTCCTGCCTTCATCTGATCTATGTTTGAAGACTGGGCAGATATTCCCTGAGAAATTAATGTGGACGCCAGTTTGTGAGTAAATGTAGTTTTTGACCAACTTTTTTTGTAGTCTTTTGAAAATTAACCATGATTTTACTACAGCATTTGCAGTAAAACCATAGTAAACTCAAAATCAACCATAGTTTTACTACAATAACCGTGATTAATTATAATAACCATTACTACAACATTTAGTAAAACCATACAACATTTACCATGATTTCAAAAACTATGGTTACTAAGTCATGGTTACCACAGTTTTACTGAAGTATTACTACAATATTACTATAGTAGAATACGGCATCAAAACCATGGTTTGAAAAAAAAAAAAATCAATCATGCTTGCTACAGTTTTACTATAGTAAAACCATGGTTAAATGTTGTATAAGTATAGCACTTTTCACAATACTTATCATTTCAAAGTAGGTTTACAGAAAATGCATGTTTCAAGGTTACAATTTAAAAACATCCTTTAATCAGCCAGAGGTGACTGAGACTCACTGAGGAAGACCATCTTCTGGCAAAAAAATAATGTCCATATGACAGCAGTTCATAATACAAGTCATGTGTTCAGTGCTGTCAGCATCGAAGGCTATCTTCATGGCAAAAAACTGAGCTACAATAATACAAGAGTTACATAAACACAAAATAAAAACCAGGCAAACAATAATTAAACAGTTAAAATGTTTTAAATTGCATGAAAAAAATTCTAAAATATTTTCTAATAAAATCTTACTAAAGTTTCTAGTTATGTTTTCAGTTAAACATTATCCTACAACATTATTAAAGGGTAAGTTAAAAAAATTTCAATCCATTTTGTATTGTTACAATGTTGGTAACATATGTAAAAGAACAACGTTTATTCTTTCTCCGAGATACCCAGTTTATTTGCCAGCAAAACTGATGCAAAACAGCATTTTTTCATTTTGATGCAGCAAAAAGTGTTTGTGTCATTTTGTCAAAACTGTCATTTCATTTTGCATCATCTTGCGGAGTGCTGCTTACAAATAAAAGGGGACATATAGGTACTAGGGATGGGAATTATATAGGTATATAAAGGGGACATATAGGTAATAGCGATTCGCTCGGTGCATCGGCAAAAAAAGTTGACGATGCGATGCATCAGTTTAAAAAGTGCGCATCGGATACAAGTTGGCATTTGTATCGCGATGCATCGTTTCTAACATATTTGCATCAGTAAAAACCAATTTATTTATATAGGCTATAATTACTAGTGGATGCTCTACACTTTTATTGTTTAGAAAGTGATCAATAATCTGTGACCAATATTTTATTTGTAGATTGATTTCTGCTCTCGAAACTGATATCTGTTCTAAATATAAAAGGTACAGCTGTTATAAAACCAGAGAGAAAGGCTGCATGGCTATGATAGTATGTGAGAGAGTCAGTGGTAATATCATTGCATTCCTATTGGTCAGTGAGCTCAGCTTAGCCTGACAGTTTGCCTGCCCTGAACTAGGTTAGCTTTACAGCATAAGTAGCCACAGTGACTGAGGTTGATCTTTGTTAAATTTGCTTTATGGAACCAAATAATTTGACAGTGAGTCACACTAACTGAAATAAGCCTGGCCTATTTGGTAAACTTGTTTTATGAAACAGGCCTCGAGGTGTTAGAAGTCAGAAGACACATAAGTTAATTTATGATTTGCTGTCTGTCTGAACCAAAGAAATAAAAGTGATCATATTTATTCCATTGCATCGAATCCCTTTGTGTTGAATCGAATCGAAATCGAATCGCACTGCATTGTAATAGGGGTGAATCGTATCGCATCGCTAGCTCCTTCATATGTATCGTATCGTTGACTATGCATCGAGATGCGTATCGCATCGGCCTCAATTATGAGATGCACATCCCTAATAGGTACACATACAAATCTCAGAGAAAGAGTAAATATTGTTCATTTACAGATATTAGAGATGTTGCAATAATACAAAGCGGGCTGAAAATCGTCAAACTTACCCTTATTGGCAATATAAGGATAATATTTGTTTTGTGTGTCCATGTACAGTTGCTGTCATCTGTAGTCTTTGTGTGCATTGGCGTCATCTTAGCATAGCTGCTGTTCATATTATTTCAGAAAATATTATTTATTTCATCATATATAACTGGAGTGCATGGTTATCAGATGTGTTGTGTGAATATTTGGCTAAAATATGCATTTTAATCTAATTTAAACTAAAAGAGTGTGTCTGAGCCCCAAATATTAGGAAGGCTAGTTCAAAGTAAAATACCAAAAAGCTCTACTTCGTTTAGTGGACTTTGATAAATCCTTGGTATTAGAATTTTGTGACCTCTCTACTGGCCAAGCACCATAGCTGCTGCTGCCCCCATTTGTGCTTATTTTGCTATATATATCTGGTTTAATCACAAGAAGGAGTAATATGGGCACATCCAAAAACTTTAGGCAGGTGCTCAATCACATGATACACTTCACCTATCGATAAACAGAAATCGGCACACTGCCACTAATTCTCTCAAAAATCAATTTATTGATGAAGTGTTTCATGTGATCCCTTAGTAAATGTATTATTTGTCCTCATTATTTGGGGAACAGGCAGTCTCTTTAGAATGGACTACACATGCCACAGTATCATTTAAGTGGGTGGAACATCATAACTGTAATTTACACTACCGTTAAATGTTTGGGGTCAGTAAGATTTTTATACGTCTTTGAAAGAAGTCTCTTCTGCTCACCAAGGCTGCATTTATTTGATCAAAATGAAGTAAAAACAGTAATATTGTGAAACATTATTACAATTTAACACAACAGTTTTGTATGTGAATATATTGTGAAATGTAATTTACTTCTGTGATCTAAGCTAATTTTTATTATTCCAGTCTTCAGTGTCACATGATCCTTAAGAAATCATACTGATATGCTGATTTGCTGCTCAAGAAACATTTCTTATCAATTATCAAAAGTTAGAGCAAACATTTCTGTTTCAAATAAACACTGTACAGTTTTAAAACTTTATTCATCAAAGAATCCTGAAAAAACGAAGCAGCATAGCTGTTTTCAACACTGATAATAATTAGAAATCTTTCTTCAGAAGCAAATCAGAATATTACAATGATTTCTGAAGGATCATGTGATACAAAATTCAGATTTATCATCACAGGAATAAATTACTTCCCTAAATATATTCAAATAGAAAACAGTTATTTTAAATCGTAGTAAATTGTATTAATTTCATACATTAAACTGTGGTTGGCATAATAGACTTTCAAAAACATAATAAAAAAAAAAATCACACCAACCCAAACTTATGAAACCGTAGTGTATGTTTGAGATTTTACTTACTAGTCCTGCGGTTTATAGCATCTTGGAGATGTTGTCTGACAGAAGGTTCACACTGACTCTGCTGGGTGCAGCAGGCCATCAACACTGAAGAATCTATGAACAAAACAAGCAATTTGACACAGAGCCAACAATATTTAGTATGCAGTTCCAGGTTTATAAGAAGTAAAACGAGCTAGAGCAGCAGTAAAATGCAGATAAAAGAAAGAATAATATATAACAATATAATAACATATACATAATATACAACTAATGCTACTAATAATAAATTAATCTTAACCCTTGTGTAACCTTATGGGCCTTTGTGTCCATTTTAGTTTTTTTTAAATATAATTTTGCCTGTGTTAATGCTAACTGCATAAATTTTGGCTCAGGTGTGTATTTTTATTGGAATTTTAATATTCCACCCTCATTTCCTTTAATAAATCTATTTTACACTAGGTACAAAAAATAGTTCCTCTCAGCAACTTTTGGACAAAAATGTCCCCATTGAAACCCATTATAACTGCAATTTTTAATCGCAGTGCCGTTTAACTGTAAAATGATGCAATTTTTGTTAATAGGCTTTCATTCTGTTGGCAAGGCTTCAAAATTTTTTTTTTTTACTATTTTTTTACCAGATAGTACCATTTTTTCAGGTTTGGTCTATAAAGGGTCTATAAAGCAAATACTCGCTTTATTCCTGTTTTCTGCTTCTGCATATTATAGAGCCAATTGGATAAATAATGCAGCTATAATTGTGTGGGTGTGTTGGTATGGATGTCAGAGTGTGGTTTGTATGTGTGTCATAAAAAAATGTGTGTGTGTTCTTGTGATATTTGAGAGAGAGAGGAACTCTACTGTAAATCGCAAATCCAACCACTGTGTGCACCAGCGGAGTTTTGCTGGTATCTAATGGGGAAAATTTGGTACTGCACCCCAAACAAAATTTGACTGAAAGCTAATTTTTTGAGATATCAACCTCAAATTTGGAACACAACTTGTTTAGATTTATGGCTTTGATTTTCTAGCAGGCTTAGAGTTCAACATTTTTCATAAAATATATATATATATATATATATATATATATATATATATATATATATATACACACACACACACACATATATGTGTGTATATATATATATATATATATATATATATATATTATATAAATATTGTTCATAAATCATTTTCATAAACCTAAACCTGTATAACTTTTTTTGGGTTCATTTTTTTAAACTTTTTTTACTTCAGCAATAATTTGCCATGGGTCTTCTTTAAAATGAGACCAAACTTAACTCTGTGCTCCCAAGCTTCAAATTTTTATGACCATTTTTTGACATGGACATTTTTGTCCACTATGGACCTATGTGTAACTTTTTTTTATTGATGCACAAAAGTTAAAATAACAAAATCTATGTTTTTAGTTTTAGGTCGAGTGTCACTTATGTTTTGATGTCAAGGCCTTCTTAAAATTGGTGAAATATATTCTGAAAAATGCATATTAATGTATATCAGGAGCTGCTTCAGTTCACCTGTATTTCTAAGTCAGTAGCTCCCTTCAGAAATGTTGAAATCTTGGAGCTTCCCATCTGTCCTGTAGAGTTTCTTTCTGAAAGATCAAAACGTGTTTTAACTTGTTTTCAGTCGTTTACACTCTCCATGTAAGTGACGTCATCGATTCACAGTACAGTGTATCTGTTTAGGTTATATAAATTAGCCTATTTCCAATAACCCATTAACAAAACCAGCAAAACCTTACAGAGTTATCAAAATATCCCATATACACATGAAGATTTGATTAAAAGCCAAAAGTTTCATAAACAAGAGCTCAATCTACAGAGTTAGCCTACCTGAAAACTGCTAAGACTTTTTCGAAGACACTAAACCATTTCTATAAAATACATATTTAATAGAAACACATCAATAACAAGTAAGAAACATGTCAGGGACGTTTGTATGTGATATTTGTGTGATTTTAGGGACTAAACTTACCTGAAAGCAGTGAAAACCGCAACGAGAGACAGAAATTATTGGCCCCATTTCCATGGCAACTCTGCTCCCCGCTCGTGCAGAGCTCAATGCACACACAGCATTTACACAAATAAACATCTAGAATTAAAACATTACATTAATAATTTACAGTCTCATTCAATAATTATTCAATGATGAATTTAAAACTCATTTTGTAGTTCAAAAAGCAACAGCAACAATAGCTCACCGACAGATTCTTTCTGGCAGCCTGTAAAAGAGTGAAAAAACACGGCGAAAAAGCAATTAGGACTTCTCTTTAAAAATACACTTCTACATTTTCCCTCCGAGAAGTTGCTGGAAATGCATAAAGCCGTTAACATTAATTTTGAAAATCGCTAACGTTACCGTGACCGTTAGCTAAACAAGTTGGAAATGAGCCACAGTCTCTTCACCTGTGCTGTAGCACACAGAGTGCCTTTTAAGTGTCACAGAATTAACATAGTATTTTTAGGTACATAGTATTTTATTAGGTAATGAGGCCCACGTTTCGATATAGGGCCGACATCGGCCAGACGTACCTGTGCTGTCCGTGACACATATATGGGGGTTCACTGTTTTCAGTAAACTCATAAATGGCATATTCTCAACCCATTACATATGTTGTTAAGTTTTCTTGTTGATTCTATTTATATATGACATTGATTGTTTTGTTATCCTGCTGTGGGTGTGAGGGATTGGTGGAGCATGTCTTCTGTTTTGCATATTTGTTTGTGTACATGTTTTGTATGATTGATTTGCTTACGTTGTAATATTTTTTATGTTGTAATATTTTGTTTTTGTGTTTTTAGGACCCCTTGAAAATAAGATGTCACATCTGAAGGGGCTATCCATTCAATAAATTCAACATATTCTTTAAAACATCAGTTTGAATAAGGAATAAAGGAATATCTTTGTCGTAGTATCCTGTCAGTGGTTAAAGTTTTGTCGTTGCATGCTTCGCATGTGGTGCATTTTATATGTACCATTTTGATTTACCTTTTTTAAAATTTGAAAGATAATAAAGTTGTTGTTTGGTAAATGAGATCTCTGATTGTAGTTCCTAACCCAATAGTTGATCATGCTTAAGTCTGTTGACACCAATAAAATGAGCTTAATGTGGCAATTTACTGATCTGAAGAGATCAGCATAACGAATGAGGTGAAAACAGGATCTATTGACATGAAATAAAGAGTCTTTTCAGCTGCACTGATAATAGTGATGAGCCATAGACTATCAATTAACTCTCTGGGGTCGGCTGTCTCGCCAGCGAGACAAACTCATTTTTTTTTCTTATCAGTGTGAAAGACACTAAAAATACTCAGCCGATTTTGGTCATACAGATAAGTGTTATACATCAATTGAAACTTTGAAGTGTCTATTTTTTTTTCGGGTACACTCACAATAAAAACAAAATGTAGTGGTTTTGGAAAATAAATAAAACAAACAGGGTGCGCTCTCTGTCTTCTCCATCTCCGTGAACTGCTTTTAGAAATGCATCAATAAAATGAACTGTAACTCAGCAAATACTCAACACACAGACACGAGAGATATATCTATAGAAAGCTTGAAGTGTCTACTTTTAAATGAAGTCATATCAAAAACAAATATTCTGTGATAAAGTAATCCGTATGAAACCAACACGATGTTCAGTCTTTCCCGTCTAACTCATCATCTTTAAAGCGATCCCGCCCCCTCGCGGCTCGCGCCATTCATATGTAAATATCCACATGAGATGCGCGCATGGAAACGCCCAACATAAAGCGCGAGGAGATCGTTCATCGCAGCTACTGTTCGTTTCTGGAAGAAGAAGACTGGATTTCCCTCAAAAGAAGAACAAGATTTCATCCAGTAGAGGAGATCAATCTGATGAGTAAGTAATGTTTGTTTTTTGCATTAGTTAACATGTTACTGTGAAAAACTTGAAAACATTTACGAGTTGGGCTTTTCCCAAACTACAACATGATAAATGCTACTCGTCTAAGAATGTTTAGACCATGTTTATTATTAACAATCTGTTCACAAATAAATTTTAATAGCGTGCTAAACAACAATAATTAGTTTCTCAGATATAAAATATCCTTTTTTTATAGTACAAAGCATGTGTGAGTCTATAGCTACAGAATCATATCATAGGCTACTAAAAAAATCATACATTCTAGGCTATATGACTACAAAATCATAGTTGGGTTTTTTCCAAACTATAATTCCTGACTACAGTGTTTGAAATTGAGTAAAACATTTTGAATATATAGGCAATTCATTGTATTTAAATTTCTTACGGCACGATGATGTTTTCATGCTCTATATAAAACAAAAGTAATATGAACGTATACTGTAACATGATGAATGCTACGAGTCTAAGTACTCAGACTCGTAAATACTTCATTGTATTTAAATTTCTTACGGCACGATGATGTTTTCATGCTCTATATTAAACAAAAGTAATATGAACGTATACTGTAACATGATGAATGCTACGAGTCTATGGCTACAAAACCTACACATGCTCACAAATGTTTTTTTTTTTTTTTTGTATTTTATTGAATCAGACACCTGCACCACAGATGAATCCTGATGTTTCTTCAAACTGTTTTCCTCTGAGAGCACTGTACCAACATCAGATGTTCAACTACACTGATATTCTATGCTAAAACAAGCTCCTTGACTACTGATTATGTTTTTTTCTTCTTGAATCCATGGAAAGAAGCAGAAACACTTAAATTACACACGTAAATATCAGGTATGATTTACTTGTTTCACTTGTTGGACAGAATCTGTTGCAGGAATGACTCAAAGTCTGTTCACATCTCTGTGGTTAGATCAGTGTGCACAATGTGTCTTTGACCTTCATTATGTATGTTTTGATAATACTGTGTTGTAAATAAAATACAAATAATTTAAAAAACCCATTTTTTCAATTTCCTCACATTCTGTCTTACTTGCCTCAAAGTCACAGTCATACTGATGGGCCATTAGGGGAGGGCCCTTTGTCTCTCAGGCAAGAATCACTTAATATTCAGGGCCATTGCCACTCCCTCGCATATAGGCTTTCGATCACAAAACATGTCTTTAAAAATTTAAATCAATATATTGTTTTCTGTGAATGAGTAAGCAAAATGATTTTCACATAATTTTGAAGTAAATATTCTAGCCTACAAGACTGATTACTCAAAAGTCTTATTTAGAACTATTTAGTGTGGGTTTTAAGGCCTTATTTAAGCTACATTTTTCCCCCTAAACTTTTCTAACCACGCATAATATTTTTTTTCTAAAAAATGCAAACATGTACATTCATCTTGGTCACATATTATTGTAGCAGTTTGTGCTGAATACAAAAAAAAAATGTTGGTCAATAGTATGTTACAAGTAGCTGAAATAAGCACAAATATCAGGGCATGTCAAAACATCTCAAGGGCCCCAAAATTACCTCAGACCCCAGAGGGTTAAATCGCATCGGCTCACAAGAACTGCATCAGAGAACTCCTCATTTACACAGACTCATGTTAATGTATGCCCACAACGCACCATGTGCTGGACACCACAGTACCAGAGACACTTATGAGACACTAAAACAAGTGGCATACGGGGCTTGCATACAGCAAGATGTGGCAGAATATGTCAGAGCATGTCAGTTTGCTGTCAATTCCAAACAGCAAACCTGAACCACAAAGCCTCACGACAACACACTACACTTTGAGTTTGCAATCACTGTAATGACACTTAGCTGTCTCATCATGTATGGGCCTATAACACCATACAGATCTGTGTCAGCCCTCACTTTCCAGTCTGCTAGCATGTCACAGACTGCAAACCCCACTGCCCGAAGAGGAGATGTGAACACCTGGCTTAGAGGCATTACAGATAGCCTCACCCACAAGACCATTGAACTTTTAATATTCTGAGCATTAGTCACGATACGGAAGAGACCCCTGAAACACGACTCAAGCCAGAATCACCACCACAGGGAGCTAAACAAGGCCATCAATTCCCTAAGCTACGCCTTCACAGCCCAGCTGACACATGCCCAAAGCCGCATCGACAAGCTGGCAGTGAAAGTCCAGGATGATTTCAGACATCAGACTACTGAGTTCCTGAGAGAGCTATTGCACATCTCACGCTGCACAGACAAGCTCGAAGTGAAAACCCAGGATAAACTCAAGGTACCAGACAGAGTGAAGCAGGAAACAATACGGAAGAGACCCCTGAAACACGACTCAAGCCAGAATCACCACCACAGGGAGCTAAACAAGGCCATCAATTCCCTAAGCTACGCCTTCACAGCCCAGCTGACACATGCCCAAAGCCGCATCGACAAGCTGGCAGTGAAAGTCCAGGATGATTTCAGACATCAGACTACTGAGTTCCTGAGAGAGCTATTGCACATCTCACGCTGCACAGACAAGCTCGAAGTGAAAACCCAGGATAAACTCAAGGTACCAGACGGAGTGAAGCAGGAAACAAAGGAAAAAGTTGAACAGCTCCAAGAAGCCCTTGCAGTTGCTGAACGTGACCGACAAGAACTAAAAGCTCCCCAGAAAGACATCTACAGTCTGCAGAACAGCTACTAGAGAAAGCCAAAACTGACTTTAAAACAAAGACTCTAAAATAAATGCTCTTGAAGACCACCTGAAAAGAAATTAGAGCCAAGAAAAGCATAGCCCTCATGAGCATCACCACCGCTGAGCAAAACGGAGTCCCCTATCCAAGAATTGCTACACGATGGAAGAAGTGAATGGCCGCAAACCAAAGTATCGCCAGCCTTCACCACAGAACTCTTCCCTTCTAACAAAAGAAGAAAGCCCATCCATACAGACCCCAAAACTGCACATGAGACGACTCTTAAAGATCCTGACAAACTGGCTAAAACATCACCCAGTTTGACCGAACGCTACTGAAGGCCAAGATATCCAGAAGTGGAAGCTCATGCGACTGACAGAGACAGGTTATACCTCCTCAGACCCTCATCCAGTCCTGAGAGTCAATGTGGTGCAAAGGTCCATGAACAGGTGCACGGCTGCACTTCCTCGGACCTTCAAACGGAACCACCGGAGAAGAGGGACACAGGCGGAAACAATGCTGAACCTGACCAAGGTTAACACCCAAGCTGAGGATCCAAAGGCTGAGGAAAATTAGAAACCACCTGTCATCCGTCCTCTCTGATCCACCTGCCATCTGACCATCAGCATCCACCTGCCATCCGGCCTTCATGATCCACTGTTGTCTGAAGATGTCTCCAGGTGAACATCTTCAGCCAAAGGGGGGATTCTGTAACATCTGCTTATGATCCTTGATGGTCGTTAGGACTTTATGTCTTAAGAGACCCTTTTAGCCTTTTGACATTTGCATATAATTCACAGACCTGGCCCTACATTCTACCTTTATATGAGTGCTAAATTGCCAATGGTTGTCTCCCCACTGTCAAAAAGATGCTGAACAGACTCTCTATTCGACTCTCTATTCTCTCCATCGGACTTCAAACACATTCCAAAGAGAACAGGACTATGGTTCCATGGCAACCAATCTGGTAACACTAGTTTATTGCTCAAAAGAATGCGGACAGAACTCTCATTTCTTCTTAGGAGAGACATAATGCCCATAAAAATGGACTCTCCTCCAATTAATTCATAGAAAAACCTTTCTGTGAATGAACACACATATCCTTCAGGTTATTGTGTATATTGTTACTGTTTTTGTATATTGTCTTTTGTATTGTATACTGTTTATGCATGCTAATGATAGAACCACTCTTTCATGTAACCTACCTATACCCTGTTTAGTATCTATGAATTCATCTTCGGATGATCTAAGCGAGAGTGTATATTACATGTTGATACCTATGCAACATAATAGTGTTCTAACAATCTTTTGTAGTTTTGCTTCAACACATCCAAGCAAATTACATGGGCGAAATACCATGCTCTCAGACAAAGGGTCATAAAACCCCCCAATATTTCCAACCTCCCGCTTGGGAATTCAGCCTTTCTCATTGGACAAGCCCATCCTGAAAGGCGTGACTCTTCTCAGACCTTAAAGGGATCACGCACAGGTCCGCCTCTGCTCTTTACTTTCGATTCCCGGAAGACACACATCTCACCTCGGAAATCTCGCGAAAATCTCGGAAATCTGAATATAATTGATAACAACCCATTATGATTAATTATGTCATCTCACATTGATTAATTTGCTACAGTGAACAAACCATTTAAAACACATTTCAGGCTTAATATTAAGAAATGTGCACTGTGCATAAGTAGGACTCCAAATAAAGTTTAATTATAATTTTTATATCAGTAAGTCTCGGGCGATTTGTCAGTAAAAATGTTAATAGATTTGATCTACACTTAGTATGGAATACATTTATTTTAAATATTACGTTTTTTTCTTCTTTTTTTTTTACTAGGGTTAACTTTAAAAATAAAAAATAAATCTCTCTGCCCATAAAATCTTTTATTTAAACAATATCATAAGAATGTTGTTCTGAATATTCATTATCACAGCACAACTGCTAGTGTGATAGTGCTTTAATAAAATTGTTCAATAAACAAGTAACAAATATTATACAACTTACATTTATGACAGAACTTGGCCAGTTGGTTTGTGTTTCTTTTTCCACAGAGAAGTCAAAGGACAACTTTCAGCGTTGCATTTTCCACTTCATGCTGTTGGTCTGATGGAGAACATATGTGAGATACAAACAAAAGTGAATAAACTTTTAGTCCATTTGGTAAGTTTAACTGTATCATTTCTAATTGAAATAGTGAGATCTTACTGTCAGGTAAGGAGCAAGACGACTGGGGAAGCTGCAGTGAATGGTGTTTATTGTGCAACAGTTGTATGTTGAAATAAGACGAGTATTGACAGATAAAATAAACAGATGGTAGTCAAAAAGAGTAGTTTGAGTGATTTTTATTTATTTATTTTTTTTTGGCACAACTACCTGAGTACACTAAAAACACTAAGAATGCTTTCTAGTTTATTTTTCACAGTGTTTTTCACTTCCTCTGTCAAATAAGAAACCTGCAAACACTAAGAGAAAGCACAAATGCTCTGACTTTCTTAATTCTCTTAATTCTTTTGCTGCTTTGTAAACTCAGATGTTTTCTTTAGGAAACAGAAATCTGTCGTTATTCCACTCAGTGCTGATAGTAAAACTGAAATTGCACAGACTTTTAATTAATTAGTTTGATTAACTACAAACAATCAGCAATACCAGAAATACAAATATAGTTAACACCATATGAACTCATACTTGAGATAACATGACCTAAACTGCAATCATAATGACAATTACAAGATAGATGTTTATGAGCTGATCACCTCATTATTGAACACAACCCCTAAAATGAGAAGTGGCTCAGACAAGGACCTGAAAGAAACCACCCAAAGCTACATTAAACAATATACACGATCTTACCTGGATCAGACTGTGGCTTGAAGATGTTTATCAGTAGATGATGGTCTCTGTGAGCTGATGGCCATTCTTTTATAGTCTGAATTCACTCCTGAAACAGCGGCGAATGGAGAGTGATTCTGTCAAATAATGAGCAAATGAACAAAGATGCATTAAACAATGAATGCTTAATACCCCCCATCGAGAGTTCTTTTGAAAAGGCAGTGAGTATTGTTCAAGCTTGCGTGGCCCTACACAACTACCTGAAATCAACAGATGTTGCATCAGCAGAAAAAGCTAGGTACATCACACCAAACCTGGCTGATGTCACTACGCCAACTGGTGAGGTTCGACCTGGAGATTGGAGGGGAATGACAGAGGCTGAAAGCAACTTGGTCGCTTTCGGCAGGCCTACCAGTTCTGTCAGAACACAAGCTGCTACTGCGACCAGGAATGCCCTGAGAGACTTTTTCCAAACACCGGAGGGTTCTGTTCCCTGGCAAAATTGCGTTGTTTCACGTGGACTGCGCGATGGGCCCTTGCCCAACTGAGCAACTGACTTGCCTGTTCAATCACTACATGCGAATATAAGTATATAACAAATGTACAGCTAATGTGACAATAAAATTGAGCTTTGTAGTGAATTTTGCTTTCGCCAATCTAAGGAGGCAAAATAGTTTAGTGATGGGTACTCACGTCACAGGCGACGTTATGATTTTTGGATCATGTGTCACTTAAGGTGTGGTTAGGAGTACATCACATAAGAACGATTGGTGGGATACCTAACTTGTAGAACCTTACTGCATTATCATCACAAGGAAGACACAAGTGTAATAAAAAAAAAATTTATTAACAAAAGATAGACAAGAGTAATCAACAACTACTAAATGAATGAAAAAGGAATAAAGTGCTTAAGATGCATAAAATGCAAGTGATTATGTTGGATGTTGCTATGTCAGAGCTATGTTATCTGTAAAGATAATCTGTTGCTACTCTGAAAGAAATAAGGTGAAGAACCTTATTATGCATCAAACAAATACATGAAAGATTTGCTATAAACTGCAATCAGCTATATAACATCTAATGTCAATTAGAAAAATCATATACTGATAATACACAACAATGCCAAGGTCTCTGGAAGAGGTTTGGATAGGTGATAGTTACGTTCTCTGTGGGTGAGTGAGCAGTCCGGTGGCGGTGACTTCATCCACTGGTTGTGCTGGTAACCATGCAGTGGGTAAAGGAGCAGGGATCCGTTTCGACAGCCTTGAACACGAAGCGTTGGAAGATGCTGATCTCCTGGAGCACCAAAGGGTCCTAAAATCTGGAACACGCAGATGTGACCCTGAAGTAGGTGCAGAAGGTCCTTAGCCTGGAACACGCAAGCAAAGGTACCTTGGAGTGAAAGTTTGCTCTCCGGAGCTTAACCTTGTTGCAAATGTCTGTGTGTCTTCTGCCTCTCTGGTCTAGAGACCCAGAATTTGGTCAATCCGCTTTGTCTCTCTAGGATGGAGACTCAAGACGTGCTGCATCTGTTGTTGTCTCGCTGGACGAAGACTCTGAAGGAAGTCTGAACAGAGATTATCTCTTTCCTTGCAGGCAGGAGGCTCAGAACGTGGTCGTATCTGTTGCTGTCTCAAAGCTGGAGACTTAGGAACTGTGTATCTGTTAATGTCTCACCCTTGCAGGCTGGAGACTCCGATCTGGTGTATCTGCTACTGTCTCTCTGGATGGGAGACTCAGAACGGGTTTATCTGTTAACGTCTTTCCCTTTCGGGACTCAGACTCAGAACGGGTTGTTTCTGTTGCTGCCTTCCCAGTTACAGGACTCAGACTCAGAACAAGGAGTGTCTTTTGGGAAGGTACCTTTATCTCTTTCCGGTGAGGAGAAGATTGCAATCTGGCGCTTCTCCATTTCCAGGCTGTGATTAGCGATTTCCATCAGAGAGGGGGGACACGGTGTGGCCCACCCTTCTGTCCTCCTGTGGAACTTATTTGCATAGTCCAAACACACATTTAGAAAAGTGTCACTAAAGTTTACCAATGCATCATTCACTTACCAAACCACAACCAGAATACCTTTGGCAATGTTACGAACACATTAAGTCCAAACATGATGGAAGAAGATTGAACTGTCATGCATGCATTCATTTGTCCATTAACAGCTGAGTTTGTGAAAGATGCACTACACATCGCTGTCACTGAGAATACTTATTTCTCTGAATAAGTATAAGATGTGTGTGTTGTAGTTTGCATCAGTTTAAAGTTTGAGAACATAGTTATGAATGGATTTGTATGGAACTCTGTGATCCCTGTTTGTTTCACACACTGCTGCTGCATCCAGAGGATCTTAAGGAATTTTTATGGCAGTCACAGGCCAAAACCTTAGAAATCAGTCTGTTGGTGGGTGAAGGGCAGAAACTGCATTTTGACCAATGAGAAGTCCTGTCCTTCCTGGGCTTTTTTTCCAAAGATCTTCTTCTTGCCCTCTCAGAGGTGTCTGGCCATTGTCCTGGCATCTTTATCTGATGGCATTGGACAGTTTGCTTATGTTAGTCCACCAAGATCCAATCAAAATGTAGCAAACCTTTGTCCACTATAGTGGTCAGGGAGGGGCCCTGTCATAAACTGGGCCCTGGAATGTGCTGTCCACTACAGCTTTGTGTGTTAACAATGAGTATGTGGCTGTTTTCATTCCATTGAATACACATACGATTAGTAAAAGCATAAACACTTATCTTATTATTTTCATCAAGCATATTATTTACATAAACGTTTAACTTTCTATAATGATCTGCCTTTTAGAATATCAAATCAATATAACAGGATTTGCCTATTCAGTGCTAGTATGTATATGATCATATAGGCATAATATAATACTGGTATACATATATCATTAAAAATACATAATGTTTCTAATCGGAGTTTATTTGCACAACGTTTTTGTTACCTGCATATTCAACCATTATTGTAAAATCATTTGTAAAACACTTAAAAAAAAAAAAGGATAACATCTCAGGATTTTCTCTAGTAGTTTCAATCGAATGTATGATGAAGTGCAATGTTGAAGTCTATCTAGGTGTGAGACAGGTACCTGACCAAACTGACCATTCAGTTTGGTACAGACAAAAGAATAATGATTAGCAGCAGTTCAGAGTTAAGTATCATGTTTGCAATACAAAAGAAACATTCTATTTCCATAACCAGTCCTCTAAGTGTGAATGGCTCATAGTCTGAAAAATTTAGCTTTAAGTTAAAAACAAAAAATTATTGGAGTCATCTCAGTAACACAAACCTGTTACTTTAATATTGCTCATTTCATTTATTAAACTGGGTAAGTTATTACACCTTTTTATACTTTGGCGTTATGATGTAATTTTGATAAAACCAAAAGTTTATTATTGTATGTTCTTTTGGCACTTCATTTATTGCAACTTTTAAATTGCCTTATTGAAAAACAACAGCTGCAGCAGTGTGGTGTAACAACATTTATTTGAAACACCAAAACCACAATTTTTTACACAAGAGAGAGTACACAAAACAAACAGCCTCTAATGTGTTGTGCCATTGTCTTGCTCATCCAGTAGCTGCATCTCAATATCAAACATAATGTCTTGTATGCGTTTTTTGAAGATGGGACAGTGTCGTGGCGGTAGTTTGCGCATGAAATCTGCAACAATCTGTGCGTGCCTATCAAAACTGTCAGTTTTGTCTTTCTCAAGGAAAGTAAGTAGCTGTCCAATGCCATCATCTGCACTGTTCCTTCTCCTTTTCCTTTTGTTGCATGGCACAGAAGGGAGTGAAGATGGAGATGGCTGCATCATTGAATTTGTAGCAGCTTTGCATGGAGTACTTGGCCTCTGCAATACTGAAGTGCCAAAGTCATCCAGGGAAATGGTTGAGCACTGCTCATCTTCCTCACTGTCACTGGTGGGACCAGATGATGATGATGGTGGGGCTGTGGATGGAGACGATTCATCAGCCACCACTTTTTTCAGAGAGTCATCACTTTCAACCTACAGTACATAGAAGAATAACGTTTTAATGAAAGAAAATCAGACAAAATGAACATTGTGTTACACAAGCACCAACAAGTGTGGATTTTTTGCATATATTTAACTCATGTAGCTAGCCATCACTAATGTTTTTATAAAGAAAATAACTGAGGTCAATCAAAAAACTAGTTTTATTAGAAAAATTCAAAATGTAAATACTACAATTTGCTAACTACAAACGAATTTGCAGCACAAACATATCACCAATTGAATAGCGTGTAGTTTACCTTTTCAAAACATGGTATGTTGGACACAGTTTGTCTGTGCCGGACAAAAGGTCTGAGCCATGACATCTCCAAATATAGCCTGGGTACTTTGGTACTCTCCGCTTCATCTTCACTCTTTCCTTTCATTCTTTTCATTGCTTTGGAAAACTTGTCTCGGATGTTTCTCCACGTCACTTTGCATAATTCTGGTGTTACAATATATTTAGTTCCTGAAATATTTGGTTCCACTGGGTGGCGCTTACGTGAATATTCATCAGGATAACGCCGTGGGCGGGGTCATCCAAAATGGGATGAGTGGAACAGAATTTATTAGCTTGAGCGCCTCAGATCGCGTTTTGTTTTACGGATTATTTCAAGCAGGTAGTAAAATTGAACGAAGTTAAACTTAAACTACTCATATGATTGTTCACATTTTGTAAATAATTAATTGTTTCTGTAAAGTGTTTCTTAGTAGTCTGTTTACCTTCATCCTATATCAGAACTGATTACTATTTAGGTAGTGTTGAAATACAACTACAATAAAAAGCATATTTCTCCGAATTTCTCCAAGATTACTTGTTGACTGTTGACGTTTTTCGCGAATGTCTGAGCGTTTTCAGTGTTTAAATAAATATTTACAAATATATTCTTGTGTTTTTATTCTGTCTCCCAATGTTGTCTGTGTCTAAAAATAGCCTTTAAATTATACGCTGATAGCTCAAGACCATACAAGAACTTGGAATTGATGTTTGCGTGCTTGAATGTTGCTCTTCACTCAACTCAACATCATTTTGATACACAACCCTCATGCTTTCTTTATCAACAGTTATCATAAATGTTAAGCTTCAGTGGCATTAACTGTTGTCACACAACGGTTCTGTGACTTTGGTTTAATTGGCAGAGAAAATAACAGTTTTGTATGCCACCAGTTAGCTGGCCAATACTCAATATAAATTAAATAAACTCAGCTTATTGTCTAAAACTACCTATGTTCACATAAATTAATAGTGGTCGTCTGCGCTTGCCTACAATACATTCTCCCCGTGCTGCAGTGCATCGCGCAGCTTTGCCACAAAGATTTTAATAGGTGGTTATAATAAAACAGGCGGTGTGTCAAAGATGTAGGCTAGTAGGTAGTTGTGAGTGCAGGTGCGAAGTAAATATTTACGAGATAAATTAATATTTCACGGGTTGCAGAATTTATGCCTAAACAAAAGAAAGCTCTGTCTCTGTACGGTTTGTGTCAAGCCATTCGTTAATCTGGCTGTTTGATGAAGAGAAAGAGATAAAATTGTAGTAGACATAAACACATTAAGAATCCGTAGAAGCGAAGGACTCTTATTATGTTTTAGGACTATTATTATGTTGTAATGTCAGATAGTAAATCTGGTACAAAACTTTTGTTAACATGCCAGATGGATCATGTGAACTGTCATCACTTCTCTTTAATGGTAACGACCTCAAAGCTTCCCAACAAACTTATTCGCTCTTGTTTGTCTATAGACAGGGCTTTCTTCTGTGTCGATATAAATTCATTTCTTTGCATCAGCTGGGCATGATATGACGGCTGTTATAGCATACCCTGCTTGCCCAGTAAGTTTGTTTGTTTAATTAAATAAATCATTATTTAATTCATTTCAAAATAAATATTTTAAACACATATACACAAAGGAACGAATGCATTGACTTGGGTATATAACGTTCACGCATGAAACTGTCATTATGACTGACAACAGGAGAACAACAGAGATATTAAAATACATACTCTCCTGAGTTTTATAATGTAGTCTTGAATTTTATTAAAATTGACTATAATTGGTATCTCAAAATATGCTGCCCACTCGCACATAGGAATGCGAGATTTTCATAAAAGTAAAACTTGCCATTTCGGTTGTTTCTCACCAAACCCATATACCATCAGAACGCTTGGAATATACTCAAGTTATTTTACGACAGATTTGCATCCGCTTCAAAAAGAAAAGAAAAAGAAAAAAAAAGAGATCATTCGAGCGAGCATTCATCAAGTGCGAGCACGATATTTTGTGTGTGTGCGTGTGTGTGTGTGTGTGTGTGTGTGTGTGTGTGTGTGTGTGTGTGTGCGCGTTTCAAAAAAAAGAAGGTAATAGCCTTTAGAACAGGTAAGTTGCCCAGTAGTTCACACAGTTCCAATAAATTGCGATGGGTTTAATCAATAAGCAGACAAACGCGACTACAGTCAAGCACAGACCAGTATTGAAGTGCACAGGAAATATGCAGCAGTCATTTTAAAGCAGTATATTTAATTAATATTGAGTATTTATTCATGTTCACTTGGATTTTTTTCCTCAACAGGGGAAATAACTAAATACTCTATCATTTTATTTGTGTACATTCAAAATAACTACAAAATATCATGCCTTTGAAAAATAAAGAAAACAACAGCATGCGACACTTTTGGCACATCTTGGTCTCCCTGGACATCTTACTGTCGCACGCCACAAACACGAACCAATCCACAGCGAATATTTGACACGTCTACTTTTAAAAGTCTACATTTAGATTCTTTGACGTTAAATGCACCATATAAGTCACTTTGGAATAAATCACAGTATGTATCATGATAAAAAAAAGTGACTTTACAGTCTGAAAAATATTGTAGGATATAGCGAATAATTTTGCGGACCCCTATCACTTTAAGAACCGCTGGTCTACACAGAAGAAAGCCCTGTCTAGGCTTCAAATCTATGAGGACTACTATTTTGCTGCGCGGAACTGCAGAAGAACTGATGACGGCACGGTTTGATCTTCGGCTGACCAATCAGCAGTAAGGGGCGTTTAAATCCCGCGCACCTGTAGAAATCAAATATTTAAGCTGTTTATTCATTTTCTATGCCGGAATGAAAAACGAAAAATTAAGCTGAATTCTCGTTTTTTTCTTTCTTTGAACAAACGAAAAAACGAAAATAGGCGTCGTTTTCTCGTTTTTCTTCTATCAACATTAATTCAAAAAACGAATGATCGGATGATACACGGACCAGATTTACTTTGTCCTACTGAATGCACAATATATTTTGGAGCAATTCAATTGCCAATTCTGTTGGAATCCATGTATCATACGTTTTTTGATTTAATATTGAAAGTAGAAAAATGAAAAAAGGGCTCCTTTTCATTTTTTCCCAAAAAACAAAAAACGAGAATTCAGCTTAATTTTTTGTTTTTCATTCAGGGGTAGAAAAATTAATAAACAGCTTGAATATTTGATTTCTACACGTGGGCGGGAATTAATGCCCCTTTCTGCTGATTGGCCAGTCGAAGATCAAACCGTGCTGTCATCAGTTCTTCCGCAGTTTTCACGCAGCAGAATAATAGTCCTCCGCTCCTGCAGTTGTACGGATTCTTAACGCATTCACTGCAACTACATTTCATGTTTTTTCATCAAACAAACAGACTAATGAATAGCTCGACACAACTCAAGAGTCTAAACAGGGTAGACATTTATTCTGTGTAGATATAAATTCTGTTCTTTGCATCAGCTGGGCCTCATGGCAGGGTATGATATGACGGCTGTCATAGCCAACCCTGCTCACCCAGTAAGTCTGTTTGTTTAATTAAGTAATTCATTCATTCATTCATTTCAAATTAAATATTTTAAATAGTGCTGTCAAAGTTAACGCGTTAATAACACGTTAACACAAATTCATTTTAACGGCACTTATTTTATTAACGCGCGATTAACGCAGCACGCATTTTCTGTTTGACCCGTGGCCTAGCCAGTACTACTATAGTTGGAGAAATGGAAATGGATGGAGATGCTGACAGTGCTGCCAACTTAGCAACTTTTCAGATCACTTTAGCAATTTTTATTATTTGTGTATTTATTTATTTAATTATTTTCAAAAAGCACCTAGCGACCAATCTTTATAGGGTTTGCCCAAACCTTATTTAGTTTCTGAGACGGTACTGCTGTGCGAGTGCGAGGTCTCTCTTTCCTGCTGCGTGCACACCTCTCTCTCTCTCTCTCTCTATCCCTCTCTCTCTCTCTCTCTCTCTCTCTCTCTATCCCTCCCTCTCTCTCTCTCCGCGTCTGCTTTGTTCAGTGCGCGGATGAGAGGAACAGCGCTTTCAGTTAAAACAGATATTATGTTGCTTCTCTAATTTAACATGCAAGTATAGCCGAAATCACAGCAGCTATTGTCTTTATCTTATGTATATCTTATTTGATTTTATCGGACGATGGCTGGATTATAAATCAGGATTTTTGTGCAGACTAACAGCTTGGAAGGGAGAGCTTGTTATGGAGACTTAATGGGTCTCGTTTCAATCACTATTTCACATTCATTCCGTTGTCTGACAACAGAAACCGTAAAATATATCAATGAAAACAGTTTTATTGAGAATTTAGCTGCATCAAAATAAAGTATATGGGCACAGAGAGGCAAACAAATGTAATAATAAATAATAAATGTACATTTAGCATGTTCAGAAGAAGTGAGATGTCCTGTCATGCGGAAATGTAAACAGGTTTGTGTAAGTAAATTGCTCAGTGCAGAGAAAGAGAAGTAATGGGAACCTGGTATTTCTTTTTTTGTGTGTCTAATAGACATGAGCAAGTTCTTTGAAACACATCTATGATCTTTGAAACATGTCTAGTCTTTAGGCTCTGTTAACTATGGTTTCACTAAAAATAAACATATATTGCATAAAGCATCCATATTTGTCATTGCCCATGTTGATTAGAGTATTTAAAACATGAAAAGTATTAATTGAAGGTACATTTAGAACAGATAAAAAATGTGCGATTAAATTACGATTAATCGCGAGTTAACTCGTGACAATCATGCGATTAAATATTTTAATCGATTGACAGCCCTAATTTTAAACACTAAGACAAAGGAAAGAATAATAAATTGGCTTGGGTATATATAGGCCTATAATGTTCACGCAAGAATTGTCATTCTGACTGACAACCAGAGAACAACAGATATTAAATAGCCTACAGTTAGAGTTTTATAATGTAGTCTTGTTTCATTAAAACTAATTATAATTGATATCTCAAAAGGATAGGCACTTGTGTGCGGCGTGAGCTGCTGCAGTATTCAAACACAGGACTGCAACACAAGATTTTAATAAAATACAATAACTTGCCATTTCGGTTTGTTTTTTTGCCAAACCCACAGTATACCTTCAGAATGCTTGGAATATACACCACGAGATGCATAGGATTATTTTACGACAGATATGCATCTGTTTAATAAAAAAAAAAAAAAAAAAAAAAACTTAAGTCACCATTCTCTGCCATTAAGTTGGCAAGTGCGAGAAGGACATTTTTTTGTGTCAAGTAATAAGCCTTTAGATTAGAAGAACATTAAGGTGAGTAGTTAGTCTAGTTCACACAGTTCCAATAAATTGCGATGGGTTAAATAAACTCAATAAGCAGACAGACGCGACTACAGTCAAGCACAAACCAGTATTGAAGTGCACAGGAAATAAGCAGCAGTCATAATTAAAGCCGTTTAAATATGCAGTTTAAATTAATAATGAGTACTGATTGATGTTCACTTGGATTTTTTCCCCATTGAGGGGAAATAACTTAATACTCTATCATTTATAATTGTATGGTAAAATAACGGGTTATAAGAACAATGACTTATTGCTGCTGCTAACTCACCTTCAACGTGTGAAGCACATGGATCTGCGACGGTGGGTGATGCTAAATGTGTATTGCTGCTGCACTCGGGATTTTCCTTGGGCACAGGTGTTTTGTGAACCAAGGTAGTTAGTTAGTTTTTTAATTTTAGCTGTAAGATTAGCCTTAAGTTTTTCCCTTTTAACTTTATTTCTCCTTTTTTGCGCACCACTATCAATTTATTTTAAACATTTTGAACAGCAGCAGCGAGCCGAGCGGAATAGGCTACTTCACATTCTCGACACGCGGAGGCGTAACGCTAAGAGGCGTTTCCCGACGTCATGGCGGATGGCGCAAATTGTAAAGTGATTTTGATTGAAGGGTGAATTATATCAGTCAGGAACATCTCAGATAATTTCTTGTTATTTTATAATTAGACACAAAACAACCACCTATATGAATTATCAATCAATGATGTAAGGACAGTTCCCATTTCCTCAAGCCAATCAAGGGCCCCCTTCTTCTGCGGGCCCTGGGGCTTTAATCCGGTCCTGAATGTACTCACTGAGAGCCTTTGATGGCAGCATTCCTTCATCAGTCACTCTTCACTGGATAAACACGTGTGTCTCATCTGTCCCTGTAACATCCAGACAAGAGTCAGTCACCTCTGTGATTTATCTGCTCAATACTGCTTTTACATGATGAGTTAACTCACATTTTATTAACAGTAATAATGGACAAATTAAATAGATAACTCATGTTTAGAGCAGTGTTGACAACAGTTAATTCGACTATAACAGCACACATATATCACTCACTCAGATGTCTATTCATGTCTATTAGATGTGCTCATATGCAATTCTTTTAGAATATTTATCTGTCTCATGTTAAATAGACATTTAGTAATCATCTTTAAGATGTATATGGTTTATGTAAATGCACTTTGGAGACGTGCTGTGTTTACTGGAGCTCCCCTGTTCGCTATACATAATGTGTTTTTACAGCAGAATCACAAATATACTTTACTATTTAGCGTCTTTACACCTTCAACAATTGAACGGTTTACTCTACAGTAGCTTTTCTGTACAGCTCTTATGTAAATATGGGATGGTTTAAATAGTACAATTATTTAATGTTTAAGTATAGTCAAATATGAGGAAGCTGAACATGAGTTTTAAATGTCTGTGTGGCTGCACCTCATCATGTATTATGAACAGGCTGTTCTTACTTTCTCTGATTCAGAGACCATTTTTACAACTGAAAATGAATCTGCTTATGTTCATGTTTGTTTATTCTCAGAATATCTCAGGGTATGTAGCCAACACATTATTTTCTGTTTATGCTAATAGTGTTGAAGTTAAGCAGAGTTGACTGCACAAAATTTAAATCTGGAAACATATGTAGTTCAGCAGTGTTTGAATTTCTATTTAATGTAAGTGAGAGTGCAGTCCAATAATAATAAATGTTGAGAGTGCTTTATATTGAAGTCTTCAAGCTCATCAGATAAAAAGAAAAAATCTGTCTGCTAGACAAGCGTCCAGTTCTCCGTAGTTATAGATTTCACAAGAAACAACAGACTACTATTTCCTAACAATATTATACAATGCTGACTGAAAACAAATGCACTCTGTAGGACAACACTGCACCTCTCAAAGCATGCAAAACAGAACAACAGCAACAGCAAAAACACAAAATGAACACAAACGTGTGTGTGTGTATATATATATATATATATGTATATATATATATATATATATATATATATATATATATATAAATATATAAAAGAAAAAATACCAGGATAAGAAAAAAAAATCTATACATTAGGGCAGTTTCATAAATTTGAAAATCTTTAGAATTTTTGTTTTTATAAGCTTCTTATTTTGTGATCTCATATTAAAAAGGGTTTCAAAGTATATTTTAAGATCACTGTTACAATGATGTTTCTTTTGAATTACTTTTGACTTATGAATATAAAACTTTGCTAAGATAATTAACAGATTAATAATGTAAATCTGTTTATCAGAAAAAGATGGGTTTTGAAAACAGGGTTTTGTTTATTTTTATTTTATTTTTTTGTCATGTCTATTTTAAAGTCAACCCAAAATGAAATAGAGAAAGGGCAATAGAAAAATAAATGTTCAATATCTTCAACAGATGTATTACAAGAGGTACATTTACAGCTGAAATTACAGGATAACATATGTGAATAATATTGTAAAGTACTTCTTTTACTTTATTAGAAATTACATATTTAAATGGTAACTCGCTAAGTATTTCTCTCACATTATTTCCCTCCTCTCTCGCTTCACTCCAGTCCAGCGGGTGGCGCTAAAACACATACATTTGTTTGCCAAACACCATTAAACCTCAGAAGTAGTTCAGTTCGCGCTCTCTGTTCTTTTGTCATGATGCTGGCTCAATACAGACAGTTAGACATGTGCTTTCTGTAGAAGAATACAGTTTTTGAATCAGATCAGCAAATACCTGCAATATTCTCATCCTCAAAGTCGTTTTCATGCAAGCAGGAATATCTGGAGGAGTATCATCTGAACTGAGATCTGCTGCTGTGAAGATGGTGTTTGTTAAAGAGGAGAGAGAGGAGAACATGATTAAACCAGAACCTTTGAGAATAAAACACGAGGAACCAGAAACTTTGAGAATAAAACACGAGGAACCAGAAACCTTGAGAATAAAACATGAGGAACCAGAACCTTTAAGAATAAAACACAAGGAACCAGAAACTTTGAGAATAAAACACGAGGAACCAGAAACGTTGAGAATAAAACACGAGGAACCAGAAACTTTAAGAATAAAACACGAGGAACCAGAATCTTTGAGAATAAAACATGAGGAACCAGAAACGTTGAGAATAAAACACGAGGAACCAGAAACTTTAAGAATAAAAAACGAGAAACCAGAAACTTTGAGAATAATACACGAGGAACCAGAACCTTTGAGAATAAAACACGAGGAACCAGAAACCTGGAGAATAAAACACGAGGAACCAGAATCTTTGAGAATAAAACACAAGGAACAAGGAGGTTGGTGTTTATTCTTCATTCAGCTTTACCCTTGTGAAAATTAACCAAGATTTTAACCAAAACCATTAATCATGGTTTTGCAACACAAACCATAGTTTAGCCATTAAATTTGTAGTAAAACTGTGGTTATACAAATGTTAATAAATACACCAAAATAAAACATGGTTACCACACTTTTACTACAATAAAACCAGGGTTAATTTTCGTAAGGGTAATGATTGTTTTTGGTACATTAGGCTTACAAAGCTGTAACAATACTGACAGTTATAAAGTTTCAAGCAGATTTAGTTTGTTGTAATAGAAGCAGTCTTTAGAGCTGTTGAATAATATAGATGGAGCAGCAAATAATAGGAGACACTTTTTTCAACAAAATGCATGTTGGATGATTTTGTAGTTGATCAAACATATTTAATAGTTCTCATTGTAGAAACATGGGATTTGTGTCTATGTTTTAAAATGATATTTTGAAGATCAATGTACTTCATTCATGTATGTTTCAGGGATGCATAATTTAAAAATTGCATCAAAAGGAAAAAAAAAATTGTATAGAAATTGACTTTACATTGTTACACTTATGTCCTTTCACATTTCTCTTTGTTTTTCTTTGTTGTTTGTTTTTCAAGCTACTGACAAATGAACTGTTTTTGCTTTTATTTTAGAGTTTACTGAAGAAAGAGAGGAGAATGAAGAATTGAGTGAAGTTGAGGAACAAAATAATGTCAAAACTGCAGAAACACCTTTGAGTTGTTCTCAAACCAAACAGAAAAATGTAAAGAAAAAGAGAACGGATAAATCTATCATCTGCACTCAGTGTGGAATGGGTTTCGCATACAAATATAGTCTTGATGTTCACATGAGAGTTCACACTGGAGAGAAACCTTTCACTTGTGATCAGTGTGGGAAGAGTTTCACACAATCATCAAACCTTAAGAATCACATGAACATCCACACTAGAGAGAAGCTGTACACATGTGATCAATGTGGCAAAATGTTTTTGAGAGCTTCAGACCTGAAGAAACACCTGAGAGTTCATACGAAGGAGAAGCCACATTCATGTTATTTGTGTGGAAAGTTTTTTTCACGTCTAGAACATTTGAAAAATCATCATAAAATACATACAGGTGTGAGAGAGTACATGTGCTTTGAGTGTGAGAAGACTTTTAAATCTGAACAGTGTTTAAAACGGCACCAGATTATTCACACTGGAGAAAAACCTTACAAGTGTTCACACTGTGACAAGACATTCAGTCGGTCAGGAGATCTGAGAAGACACGAGAGGAATCACACTGGAGAGAAAACCGTGCAAGTGTTCACATTGTGACAAGAGATTCAGTCGTTCAACACATTTGACGTATCATTTGTAGTTTACTTACACTTTCATGAAGGAAAGTAGCTTTCTACAAACTGTTCTTATTCAGTAAGCTGAAAAAGAGACTGTAACACTTTTGAGAGACACAATATTTATTTTTAATTTGTTCTTTGTTGTTTTTTAAACCACTAGTTCTGCTTCACTGATGTATTAAACAGATACAGGATATATTGTCATGTAGCTTTGTCACTGATTGTTCTGTGCTTCTCTTGTAAGTAGGGATGGTACCTGAACCTGGTATTAAACAAGCCCTGGGGCTGAATTACGATAAAACCGTAGTATCTGACGCTATCAGTTCTGCTTTTCAAGACCAGAGTAACTAAGAAAATACACTTAAAATTTATTGTTGGTACATAAATGTTTTCAAGCTAATTGCATTTTGTCAACTGTTTCTATATGCGATAATATCAAGACATTCATTTATGATGTGTTTTTCGCTATTTGCAATCCAGAAGTGAGATCTCTCTTATGTTTTCAGTCTGAGAGATTAATTTCATTTTCAAATTCGAGATTGGCTTCCAAGAATTATGAAAACAATGGGCCTCATTCATGAAACACGAGCAGAACGAATTTTTGTGTAAATCATTCATAAAGCCGTTCTGACATATAAACTTTCGAATTCACGAAAATGTTCGTATTTTCAAAATGTTAGTTGGTACGAAAGAAATGTACACCTGCTCCCTACCACGTGTTAATGGTGCATAAAGGCTGCGTTTACACTGCAAGTCTTAATGCACAGATCCGATCTTTTGACCATATCTGATTTTTTGGCCCGTCTGTTTACATTCACTTTAGACACGACTGGTATACGATATCTGTGTTTACATTACCGGTAATTCCCACCCAAAAGGATTGTCTGGCGTGATCGCTTTACTATGCACATGGTAGACCCTCGGGTTTTAAATGGCCGTGCTATTACATTTACATTACATTTCCATTTATGCATTTAGCAGACGCTTTTATCCAAAGCGACTTACAGTACATTCAGGCTATACATATTTTTATCAGTATGTGTGTTCCCTGGGAATTGAACCCACGACCTTTTTGCCCTGCTAACGCAATGCTCTACCACTGAGCCACAGGAACATTATTTATATAATTCACGTCAAATGGCCATTATTAGTTGCTGTCATGGATGTTTTTCAGCACAAAATCTGACTGAATTGATAAAGAGTGGAAAATAACGGTAATTTAAATTTGTTAGACTATTTTATCTACAGCTTGTTAGAAGTAGAATTATTTAGTGAAATAAAGATGATACTTATTGAAATGAATTTGAATGAAGGAGAGAGAGCGACCGAGAGAACGAACGAACGCATGCATGCACCCACGTGCGAGCGAGCGAGTGATTGTGAAGCATTGCAACCAAGCTTGTCGGTTTAATTACAAAAACTGCAAAGTTATCGGCTGAGAAATATAATGTAACTTTTAGCTGTTGTATTTTCAAAATTCACGGGGCGGGGGTTGAAAACCAGCTCCTGAATGTGAAATTTGTTTACCTATAAAAAGTTTCCATCTCAATAAAATGCAAGCGCATACAGCACGCCGGCATTAAAACGCCATTAATAATCTACGTGAGCAAACGTGTCGCCCTCGCATTGGGAGTTCTGTGGAGAATCGGATGTGTGTGTTTAGACGTAGGTCGGATGTCCAGATATCGGATATGTATCTGATTTAAAACCACATTTGGAAACGGCTCAGATCGGACATGAAAAAAATCGGATCTCATGCGGATTTTTGTGTTTACACGCATGCATCAAATTCCGATCTGTGTCAGATGTGGGCAAAAGATCTGATTTTTTCTGCCAGTGTAAACGCAGCCAAAATGTTCTGTGTTCTTTCTGATGACACTGAATTTTGATCCACTGCCATAACAATTACAAGGTCATTTGCTCTTTTTTTTTAATTTATTTATTTTTTTGTAGCTGAGAGTTGCTAAACTGTTTAGCTTTGGGTAGAACACTGCTTGTCACTGTCACTTTTTACCCAGCCATCAAATCAATGGAGGGGTGGGGCAAATACTACACCAACCAATCATCCTACTTCTACAACAACTGAACAACAATAGAGAAGTTAATATTGCTGGTTACTGCATTTTTATATTCAGTGATATTCTTTAAAGTGAGATACTAGTAATACGTTACTGCTGTAGATATTCCTTATCATAGCAACCAAAGCGTCTCAGCTGGAAAAACACTGTGCCACCAAAGCATTCTCAAGTGCCACCAGCTGGCCGTTTTCAGAAGAGCGCCTGACATTTTTCAGGCAGCTAAAACGCTTTGGTGGACACACATTATTGAATATTTATTGTTAGCCATATGGCCTATTAGTTTTTTTTTTTTTTGCATTTATACAATATACTAGAGCCAAACCTTAGAAAGTAGACCAGAATATTCCACTGTGTTCCTGGACACGCGTAGCTGTAATTCATAGGCGGGGAGTATGCTAATTGTGAATGAGCGTGCACGAGCGCCCTATTTACCAATGATTGGAATTCATTAACATACGCATGTTTAACTATCAAATCGGACATTTACGAAGTGATTGTGAATCTGGAGGAGAGTTTTTGGGAAGGTCCGTTTTTTTACACGCAAATTACTCAGAATTTACTGCTATATTTATGAATGTTTCATAAATGAGGCCAAATATGTTTGAGGTAAAGCAATTATTGTGCGGCATTTTGTTTCTCGAATCTTCCTTTCCTTCATAGTGCTTTTGTTCTACACTTAAAATCCACATCAGCTAAATCAGTGAGTGAATGGCTAAAGCATGAACCTGTCGACACAGGTAGTTCTTTCCCTCTTACCCCTATTTCACGCAGCATGTAAAGGCATTAATCTGCTTTCTGTCGGCTTATTGAAGTGCGCATGTGTGATATTTGATAGGAATGCATCATCAGTGCTGATTTAAGTGCATCTAGACAGAGCAAACATTTTGCAGTAAAGAAATGATATATCATAAACGCAGACTTTCATGACTTAGAAAGTGATAAAAATGTGTTCTCATCTCGTGCAGCATAAGTAGAAGTGCTTCTTTAACTACACGAGAGGATAATATATGAACTAAGTTTCACACTGACATGTTACAAGCTTTATTTAACATCACAACTGATAAACATATGGAATATGGAATGGAGTCAGATACGCAAAAGATTATATTTTGACGTCACTACAGTGGAAATAACCTGATTTATTAATGAAGTCATTAGGGCTGTCAAAAAAAAAACGTTGAATTTTAAATAAAAATCCACATTCGAATGCAAAAATGCTGCATTCGAATTTTAGGTGTCCGTCAGGCTGCCTTATCAGTGGCGCACAAGATGCGATGACGATGTCGGTGTCATTGCATTTTAATGCTTTTTTTAGCCTATCCAGTTGAACCCGCTGCTACGTTGTTCATTCAAATAATTGAAGAAAAAGATAACATCAATGCGGAGAAGAGGGACATCTATCACCTTTGCACTCGCGTCTCGCACAAGAGAGTGGAATGTTTAGAAAGCTATGTAAAATTAATGTAAGTTCAACTTTTAAAAAACATGTCTCGAGACTTTATGGTGGTTTTTCTGTATCCCACTGCATCTCATGTTTTTAATTGAAAAAGAGCTCTTTGTGATTGGTTTTCTGTCCTTAGTATTAAACTATACATACATGATGCTTTTTGTTTCTAATTGCTTAAGCAACGTAATTAATTATATATGGTTTCTAAACATTATTTTAAACCTTATGCACTTTTTTCAAAGATAGTTGTGTTATTTTTAATTGCTCTGAAGAAACGTGCATTAGTAATATTTTACTCGGTGCGTCCTCTTGTGGCCTCAGGAGAGAAGCCAGCTTTTTTCCCCCTAACAGAAATTATGCTTTATAAATTCGAATATAATTTGAATTTTGATAATATTTTAGTACAAAATTCGAAATTAGTTTTTCAGCCAATATGATAGCCCTAGAAGTCATGTAAATGCGGCTTACTTGCGTTGTCAGATTACTGATGTGCATGTAAACGGGTAAAACTGGTTATTTTAATAACCTGATATTTGTGAGTCATCAGCTTACTGGTTTGCATGTAAACGTGCTCAGTGACTGTCGTAAAAAGCTGACAACTGTTTAATAACAAAATCAAAGATATATTGATAATCCATAATTTGACAAAATTACATAGTTATAATAACATGCTATAAGTAGGAATAACATTTTGCAAGACTCAATTTTCATCGATTTGTGCAGAGAGAATGTGTCGCGATTCTCTCTGGAATCGATTCTGAGCTTAGATTTTAACAGCAGATGGCGCTTTACTCTAGTTTTTATCCGCACACTCAAATGTCAAGTCAAGTCACCTTTATTTTTATGCAGTTTTAACAGTACAAATTGTGTCAAAGCAACTTCACAATAGGAAAATAGTGTCAATAATGTAAAATGACAAGATTAAACACTCAATTTTTCAGTTAAAGGCATTTCGTTATTGAATTTAGTGATATTATCGTCCAGCTCAGTTCAGTTTAAATAGTATCTGTGCAATCAAGTCGACGATATCACTGGAAATTAAGTGTCCCCAACTAAGCAAGCCAGAGGCGACAGTGGCAAGGAACCAAAACTCCATCTGTGACAGAATGGAGAAAAATCCTTGGGAGAAACCAAGCTCAGTCAGGGGGCCAGTTCTCCTCTGGCCAAACAAAACCAGCAGTTTGTTCCAACTGGAGCAAAGTCAGATTGCGCAGAGGACTCATCTAGTTACATCTGATACGATATAATAATATAGCATAAATGTCTCAAATGAAGATGGGGTTTAAAGCAATATTTTATTGAATAAACCAAATTCTCTCAGTGAAAAAAAAAAACTCAGTGGAAACACAAATGCCCAAAAACTGAGCAAAGTTACCAAATGGGACTGTTTGAAGAGGTCCGTGGCTCCTTTGTCCAAATCAAAGAGAAACGAGGTGGTGGAACCAGACACTTAAAGGCTTTAAAGAGTGCTACCATGGCAGAACTTTTGGAGTGTGGCAAGGAGCTGTTCTTTCCAAATGGAAAAAATAAATTAGGGTATATAAATGAATTACCCTTCACAGAATGAATGAATCTTCACAGAAGAAGTAGTAGATCCACAAACAACATTAAGTGAACAATATGAAATGAAGAAGGTAAAGATGCTGAGACTGTATCTATCTTGCAAGAGAACAGACAGAACTGCAAGCACAAGCATTCAAAGAGTAGATGAGTATGTACCTGAAGGTCCTTCTACCTCTGCCATGGCAAGTGAATGCAATGAAGAACCTGTTGCCATAACTGAGGACAATGGTTCCATCATTGATTCTTCATCATCAAGCCTTTTCTGTGTTACTGCCTTGGACTTGAAATTGATGAGGATGAGCTTTTTACAGCATTTTTGGAGATAGTTCCTCAAGAGGAAAAGCAGCTTGTTGAAGCAATGAGAGACTTTACATCTGTCTCTGAAAGAGAAGAATGGGTTGAATTCTTGGAAGCTCATGAAGTGAAACTTATCACTGAAAAAAAAATGCCAAGCAGATCTTACTTGATGTGGCACACAAAGAAATTGTGCAAGATCCAGCTTACATAGCAGAGTGTTGGAGTCCAGTTTTAAAAGAACTGAAACTGCCACCAGGAGGACTGAATGAACTGATGATCAGCCTTACTCCAACAACTAGGAAAGTTGTAGCCATACTAAAACATGAAACACTGAACAACAGAGAAAGCCAGATCATGGATTATGTGAAGAGATTTATCAAGAACTCCAGTGATGTTCGGCTCAGGAAGTTTCTGCGTTTTTGCACAGGTGATTGATTGCTTCAGATATTTTGTTTTCATTATATTCATTAGAATATAACATTATTGATATGAAACTACTTATACATTTATTTATTTATTACACAATTTATAAATAAGCAAATAGATGTTTTGAATTTCCTGATGTTGTGTATTATATTATATAGTATTATTATTATATGTATACATTTTAAATTGTTTACTGAATTATTTCTTTCTTCGTAGGAGCTGATCTCCTTGTTGCAAAGTTTATTCATGTCTGGTTCGTTCAGCCAAAGAGCTTCTTCACAAGAAGTCCCCAGTCCCACACCTGTGGATGTGTGTTTGAAGTTTGTATTGGAAGTGTATATGTGTGTGTGTGTGTGTGTCTGTATATATATATATATATATATATATATATATATATATATATATACAGACACACACACACAGTGGTGTGAAAAAATTGTTTGCCCCTTACTGATTTTTTTTTTTTTGCATGTTTGTCACACTTTAATGTTTCAGATCATCAAACTAATTTAAATATTAATCAAAGATAACACAAGTAAACACAACATGCAGTTTTTAAATGAAGTTTTTTATTATGAAGGGAAAACAAAATCCAAACCCACATGGCCCTGTGTGAAAAAGTGTTTGCCCCCTCCCCCCCGTTAAAACATAACTGTGGTTTATCACACCTGAGTTCAGTTTCTCTAGCCACACCCAGGCCTGATTACTGCCACACCTGTTCGCAATCAAGAAATCACTTAAATAGAACGTGCCTGACAAAGTGAAGTAGACCAAAAGATCCTCAAAAGCTACACATCATGTTGAGATCCAAAGAAATTCAGGAACAAATGAGAAAGAAAGTAATTGAGATCTGTCCGTCTGGAAAAGGTTATAAAGCCATTTCTAAAGCTTTGGGACTCCAGCGAACCACAGTGAGAGCCATTATCCACAAATGGCAAAATCATGGAACAGTGGTGAACCTTCGCAGGAGTGGCCGGGCCGACCAAAATTACCCCAAGAGCGCAGTGATGACTCATCCAAGAGGTCACAAAAGACACCAGTAGAACATCCAAAGAACTGCAGGCCTCACTTGCCTCAGTTAAGGTCAGTGTTCATGACTCCACCATAAAAAAGAGACTGGGCAAAAATGGCCTGCATGGCAGAGTTCCAAGACGAAAACCGCTGCTGAGCAAAAAGAACATAAAGGCTCGTCTCAGTTTTGCCAGAAAACATCTTGATGATTCCCAGGACTTTTGGGAAAATACTCTGAACTGACGAGACAAAAGTTGAACTTTTTGGAAGGTGTGTGTCCCATTACATCTGGCGTAAAAGTAACACAGCATTTCAGAAAAAGAACATCATACCAACAGTAAAATATGGGGGTGGTAGTGTGATGGTCTGGGGCTGTTTTGCTGCTTCAGGACCTGGAAGACTTGCTGTGATAAATGGAACCATGAATTCTGCTGTCTACCAAAAAATCCTGAAGGACAATGTCCGGCCATCTGTTCGTGACCTCAAGCTGAAGCGAACTTGGGTTCTGCAGCAGGACAATGATCCAAAACACACCAGCAAGTCCACCTCTGAATGGCTGAAGAAAAACAAAATGAAGACTTTGGAGTGGCCTAGTCAAAGTCCTGACCTGAATCCTATTGAGATGCTGTGGCATGACCTTAAAAAGGCGGTTCATGCTCAAACCCTCCAGTGTGGCTTAATTACAACAATTCTGCAAAGATCAGTGGGCCAAAATTCCTCCACAGCGCTATAAAAGACTCATTAAAAGTTATCACAAATGCTTGATTGCAGTTGTTGCTGCTAAGGGTGGCCCAACCAGTTATTAGGTTTAGGGGGCAAGCACTTTTTCACACAGGGCCATGTGGGTTTGGATTTTGTTTTCCCTTCATAATAAAAATCTTCATTTAAAAACTGCATGTTGTGTTTACTTGTGTTATCTTTGATTAATATTTAAATTAGTTTGATGATCTGAAACATTAAAGTGTGACAAACATGCAAAAAAATAAAAAATCAGGAAGGGGGCCAACAATTTTTCACACCACTGTGTGTATATATATATATATATATATATATATATATGAAGAGCTCTTTTCCAAAACGCTATAAATCCATTTTAATAGTTTTCATGAAAATGATATTTTTTTTACCTAGACCCATACATTTTGTTAATATTCAATTTATCCTGTTAAAATGGTTTGTTGGCTCAGTCTGAACATGCTAAACAACGATTGTTAAATGAAACAACAATATTGTCTATTATAAATTCAAAGTTTTTTTTTTTTTTCAAAACGCTACAAATCCATCCTTTTTTTTTTTTTTTATAAAAATGTTGGTTTACGTCTTTAAAAAAAACAAAAAAAAAAAACAAACAAGAGAACATGCAACATATGACATCAGGGACTCATACTATAAATTAATATAAATCAAATAAATACAAATGCATGAAATAAATAACAGCCAAATAAAATAAATAGTAACATAAACTAAATATTAAAATAAAATAAATATTTTCAATTTCATGTTTCAATATTGTCCACCACATAAAACAAATAATTTAAAAATAACACATACAAATACCACTAATTAAATAAAAATACAACGTTAACATTATATTCAAATCATTTAGTAACACATTTATAGGGTAATAGTCATTCAATGCCGAACCTGTAAAAAGTAGTGATAGTAATGATAACAATATTCAATAGGCAAGTTATTTAGTAATACATTCAAAGTCTTTTTTTTTTTAGTAAAGTGTCAAACCTGTAACAAGTAGGACCAATTTGTCCACTACATATGCATGAAAAAAACTAATTAAAAATATTCAATAATGATAATGATATTCAATAGGCAAGTCATTCAGTAATACATTGGCATTCAGTAAAGTGTCAAACCCGTAAACAGTAGGACCATTGTCCGTTATACATAAAACAAATCACATAGTGTGTGTGTGTGTGAGAGAGAGATAGACAGTGTGTGTGTGAGAGAGAGAGATAGACAGTGTGTGTGTGTGAGAGAGAGAGTGCGTGAGCATGGATCACTCTGCATCTTCATCACTATGGCCTGGATTGTCAGTCACCTGATACAGTGCATCATCATAAAAATCCCTTACCACATCAGACACACCTATTGCTCCTAATAGTGCCAGCACATCGTGCTTCTTTGCGGCCTTCACAGAGGTCCGCTTTGGAAGTAACTCAGGTTTCAGGTCAGCCCACTGCTTGCCCCGCTTTAATACACTATGGAAACAAAACTCCCCATTGTAAGCCGTCTTTAAACCAACCTTGTTGGTACTCAAGTCAAGCATGCATGCTTCACCGATTTTAAAGCTCTTCTGAGCACTCATTTTGAAGACTGAGCACAAACAAAGGCTTCAAAGTGTCGCCATGTTGGATTGCATCGAACGAATTCTGATTGGTCGAGAGCACATATCGCATTTAGGCTAAAAACAGGTTCGGCGCTTATAGCGGTTTGGAAAGGAACTGCATCTTGCAGTACATTTTAAACAAGGAAATATAGCGATTTGCCATGAAACATTGATGGAGCAGTGAATAGGTTCAGTACACAGCAAAATGGCATGACAAAACTCATTTTTTTAAATATGGCGTTTATCACGTTTTGGAAAAGAGCTCTTCATATATATATATACAGTGATGGGCAGTAATGTCGCTACAAATAGTGAAGCTAGTAGTTTAACTACATTTCTCAGTAGCGTGGTGGTAGCATCGCTGCTTTCTGAATCAAACAGCTTTTCAGTAGCGAAGCTCTATTTTTGATCAAGTAGCGCGGTAGCGTCAACAAAAGCTAACGTTACATTTTCCAAAGCATTTCTGAAACTCGAGCTCAAATCAGAAATAACTTGCTACGCATCACTGATCCTGGATCAGTAAGTGACGCCACCGCCACTAAAGCTCGTAACTCCATTGGCTCCTCAACCTGTCAATCAAACCTCATTATTCCTCCCGCCTCTCTCGTCAATGAAGTTTAGAGCATCTCAGCTTGTTTGCCGTCTGAAGGTAAATAAAGAACTGTTGATTGAATAAGTGCAGCGTTTTCTTTACTCTATATTTATAAAAGCTAATGTTTTTTGTATTTGAGGAGTGGAGAAGAGTGGCTTAGTCTAGCATTTTGTTGTCAAGTCACAGCCAAATAGCTCGTGCGAAGCGCTGAATCTTTTATGATGCTTTGGCGAAATAACAGAAAAAACTGAGCGCCCACATAGCGACAGAAAACTGTATGACCTGCAAGTTCATGAAAATGTAAATGCGATGCCAGTACTGCCTTTGATGTGGCGGTAATGACGGGGGAAAAAATGCTGGTCAAAAGCTTGAACTTGATTTTGGTGAAATGTTAATAATATGACACGTAACGATACAAATAGCCAGGTCTATACATCTATATGGTAACACTATACAGTAAGATTTCATTAATGCTAGCTGTATTAACTAACATGAGCATACAATGAACAATACATTTATTACAGTATTTATTAATCTTTGTTAATGTTAGTTAATGAAAATACAGTCGTATAAAATACATTGGTAGTTCATGCTAGTTTACAGTGCATTAACTATTAACAAACACAACTTTTTATTTTACAGTTTTTCTCAGTCACTTTGGTGCATTTCTCGAATCATCCTTAATATTTGCAAAGTATGTGCATTTTTCAAAACAATTTGTACAAACAGCACCACACAATGGATTACCTGCAAAAGCCTGAAACCTATTCAAAATCTTTAGTTCATCTCTCAAAAGTATTTGTCAATGAACATATCAGACAGTGCCATCAGAATGAAAAGTCCTTGTGTCATTGTTCACAAACAAGATAGTCAAAATGCTTAGTCATGTTGTCAATATAGGCCTAACAGTGCAAACTGTTTGTATTACCTGATATAAACTATGGCAACAGTTTGGATGACAGTTCCGGCCCTGTACATGATAGTGATTTTTGTTGCCAAATTGGTTTGGAACAGTTGTTGAATAAACAATTAAACTGAATTCTCCCACACTCTTACCAGCACTCACACACATCATCAACGCATCTCTCCTCACAGGCATTTTCCCCACTGCGTTCAAGCAGGCTCGGGTAACCCCACTGCTCAAGAAACCTACATTAAACACTTCTCTTATTGAAAACTACAGACCTGTCTCTCTCCTTCCATTCATAGCGAAAACACTCGAAAGAGTTGTCTTCAACCAGGTCTCATTGTTTCTTTCACAGAACAACAAACTGGATGCTAAACAGTCAGGTTTCAGGAGTGGCCATTCAACTGAGACTGCGCTACTCTCAGTCACTGAAGCCCTGCGAATTGCAAAAGCAGACTCCAAATCATCAGTCCTCATTCTGCTGGATCTATCTGCCGCGTTTGACACTGTTAATCATCAGATCCTCCTGTCTACCCTCTCATCTCTGGGCATCACTGGGATTCCACTTCGCTGGTTTGAATCCTATCTCACTGGTAGGTCTTTCAGGGTGGCCTGGGGAGGGGAGGTATCCAAAGCACATCAACTGGTCACTGGGGTTCCTCAGGGATCGGTTCTTGGACCCCTCCTCTTCTCCACATACACGACATCACTGGGTCCCATCATACAGGCACATGGCTTCTCCTACCATTGCTACGCTGATGACACACAGCTATATCTCTCTTTTCAACCAGATGATCCAACAGTAGCTGCACGGATCTCAGGCTGCCTGGCGGACATCTCGGCATGGATGAAAGAACATCACCTACAGCTCAACCTGGCAAAGACTGAGCTTCTTGTCTTCCCTGCTACTCCAACCCTACAGCATGACTTCACGATTCAGTTAGGTTCATCAACAATTGCCCCATCAACTTCGGTCAGAAATCTTGGTGTAATCTTTGATGACCAGTTGACCTTCAAAGAGCACATTGCAAAGACTGCTCGATATTGCAGGTTTGCACTACACAACATCAGAAAGATCAGGCCCTTTCTGACAGAGCATGGTGCACAACTTCTTGTCCAGGCCCTTGTTATTTCTAGGCTGGACTACTGCAATGCTCTTCTGGCTGGACTTCCATCAAACACAATCAAACCTCTACAAATGATTCAGAATGCAGCGGCACGTCTGGTCTTCAATGAACCCAAAAGAGCCCATGTTACACCTCTCTTTATCTCTTTGCACGGGCTACCAGTTGCAGCTCGAATCAAGTTCAAGACACTGATGCTTGCATATAGAACAACCACAGGCTCAGCACCTGCCTACTTCCACTCACTATTACGAATCTACACCCCCTCCAGAAGTCTGAGATCTGCTAGTGAGCGACGCCTCGTGGTACCATCACAGAGAGGCTCAAAATCACTTTCCAGAACATTCTCATTCACCATTCCTGGCTGGTGGAATGATCTTCCCACCCCTATCCAGAATGCTGGATCCCTATCAATCTTCAAGCAACAACTGAAAACTCATCTCTTTCAGCACTACTTGACTTCATCCTAAACTTTATAAAAAAAAAAAAAAAAACTTTCTTTCTCTTTATTTATTCCTTTCTAGCTTGTACTTATTTGAACAATGCCTGAGACTTGTTGTTACGAGCACTTTCTCTGTCTGATTGCCTCTTCAAGATGAATCGCTTTATGCATTCCCCAATTGTAAGTCGCTTTGGATAAAAGCGTCTGCAAAATGACTAAATGTAAATGTAAATGCCTGTCTATCTATCTTGACTGACAGTTTTATTGATCACTGAGAGAGCATTGACTTGGTATGATGTTGGTTCAATAAAAATGATTAAAAATAAAAAATAGCTTAGATGTAGTAAACTACTTTTGCCATGTTGCTGTAGCTTAGCTTGCTACGTTTCCCAGGGCTGTAGCTTTAGTGTAGTGAAGCTTCATTTAATGAGGAGTAACTGTTAGCTTAGCTCACTACATTTTCCAAGTAGCTTGCCCAACACTTTGTGTGTGTGTGTGTGTGTGTGTGTGTGTGTGTGTATATATATATATATATATATATATATATATATTAAGCAGCAAAAACTGTTTATAACATTGATAATAAATCAGCATATTAGAATGATTTCTGAAGAACCATGTGACACTGAAGAGTATGATCCTGAAAAATCAGCTTTGATAATAAATGGAATAAATTATATTTTAAAGTATATTAAAATAGAACACTGTTATTTTAAATTGCAATAATAATTTATAATTTTACTCTTTTTTTCTGTATTTTTGATCAAATAAATGCAGCCTTGATGAGCAGAAGAGACTTCTTTAAAAAGTGTGTGTGTGTATATATATATATATATATACAGTCAGGTCCATAAATATTGGGACATCGACACAATTCTAACATTTTTGGCTCTATACACCACCACAATGGATTTCAAATGAAACAAACAAGATGTGCTTTAACTGCAGACTGTCAGCTTTAATTTGAGGGTATTTACATCCAAATCAGGTGAACGGTGTAGGAATTACAACAGTTTGCATATGTGCCTCCCACTTGTTAAGGGACCAAAAGTAATGGGACAATTGGCTTCTCAGCTGTTCCATGGCCAGGTGTGTGTTATTCCCTCATTATCCCAATTACAATGAGCAGATAAAAGGTCCAGAGTTCATTTCAAGTGTGCTATTTGCATTTGGAATCTGTTGCTGTCAACTGTCAAGATGAGATCCAAGAGCTGTCACTATCAGTGAAGCAAGCCATCATTAGGCTGAAAAAACAAAACAAACCCATCAGAGAGATAGCAAAAACATTAGGCGTGGCCAAAACAACTGTTTGGAACATTCTTAAAAAGAAGGAACGCACCGTTGAGCTCAGCAACATCAAAAGACCCGGAAGACCACGGAAAACAACTGTGGTGGATGACCGAAGAATTCTTTCCCTGGTGAAGAAAACACCCTTCACAACAGTTGGCCAGATCAAGAACACTCTCCAGAAGGCAGGTGTATGTGTGTCAAAGTCAACAATCAAGAGAAGACTTCACCAGAGTGAATACAGAGGGTTCACCACAAGATGTAAACCATTGGTGAGCCTCAAAAACAGGAAGGCTAGATTAGAGTTTGCCAAACGACTTCACAGTTCTGGAACAACATCCTATGGACAGATGAGACCAAGATCAACTTGTACCAGAATGATGGGAAGAGAAGAGTATGGAGAAGGAAAGGAACTGCCAGTGGAACTGGTTCTCTTGTATTTATTGATGATGTGACTGCTGACAAAAGCAGCAGGATGAATTCTGAAGTGTTTCGGGCAATATTATCTGCTCATATTCAGCCAAATGCTTCAGAACTCATTGGACGGCGCTTCACAGTGCAGATGGACAATGACCCAAAGCATACTGCAAAAGCAACCAAAGAGTTTTTGAAGGGAAAGAAGTGGATTGTTATGCAATGGCCAAGAATGTATCTTTTTAAGTCCATTTTGGGGAAAAAGCTTAGTATAATAAAATCACCAAAACAAGTCTTCATGTTAAGAATGAATAGTACATAAACATTTCTAAAACTGTAAAAAGTTATTTAAAAATAAAGCATTCATGAATTATTTTGAGTCATTTATAGTCACAAATTAAAATTAATTGATAAATAAAAAATAATATAATAATAATAATTATTATTATTATATTACTATTATTGTTGCATTTAGGCTACATATGCATTTAGAAGACGCTTTTAAGTGACTTACAAAACAAACAAAGAAATTAGCCAAAAGTCAGTCATAATACACAACGCCAGGTTTATTAGACAATAATAATAAAGTGCTAAGATTATCACAAATAAACAAGATTTTGACGCACATAATTCTTATTAAATCATTGTATTCCACCTCGTACCCACTACAATTGATAGAGAATCACTGTAAGCATGCAGTTAACATAATTTGATGAATAATACGCAGTAAAACAATAAGATTTGTTAACACATACCTGGGAGTTTGCTGTTCTTCTTCTAAAATGAATCCGTGAGCACAGTTTTTACAAAAAAAAAACGTGCGAAACCGTGTGCACAGATTATGAATTTGTGGGTACGGATTCAAAAATCGTGGGTACGGTTTGTTAATCCGTGGGTACGATTTGTTAAACCGAGGGAACAGTTTAAGAATTTGTGAGTACATTTTATAAACTGAGGGGACAGATTGCAAAACCATCGCCATGGATTGATTTTTTTTTTTCCTTACAGGTGACTTCCGGGGCTCCGTAGGTATCAAAGTATTGGTGTGGACAGAGTAAAAAAAAAAAAAAGACATGAATCATTCCGCCTTTCGCTTAAAATGACTTATCAACTGTAAGTCATTTACCTAACTATTGTTTAGAGACATACGCAAAAGAAACGCGTATTTGTGTATGTACTATGAAATGCATAGCTTTGAGTGTAATAGTTGTATAGGTAACAGAAAAACACAAATACTCGCTTTTCGTGTTTGGGTTGTCGTGTCTTGCAATCCCACATCATAGACAGACAAGAAAGATTACCTAAAAGAAATATTTGTTTAGTCTTAAGCAGTGCCATGTAGAAGGATCGTCATTTGATTGATCAATAAAAGTCAGTTCTGTTGTTGTATTTCTTTTGAGAGTTCAATCCTGTTAACCCTAATTACAGAATAATGCAATATCGGTAAATGATCAGACAAGTCTGAATATAAAACACCAGATTTAATTCCTTCACTTAGAGAATTTGCCGAAGTTGTTGAATTTTCCTTAACTCTTGTAGGTTTATGAATAAGAGGAAAATAATAACTAGAATAAAGAATATTAAGAAAATCTACATTAAGGATATCAAATTTCTCAGAACCCCAAGTATGTTACTGTGGCGAAGAATAATTATTTTGTCCTCCCTCTTGATCCATCTCAGCTATCGTTGAGGTTTTGTCTGTCTGTCTGTCTGTCTTTTGGGGACAGGTTTTTGATTGAATGAATTGTTTTAAGGTGAGCAGAATGCATTAGTTTTATAGTATTTGATAAATGTTTTATGTATCGAATGTATGGAAGCGGTTGTTTAACAAGTTTGAAATGTTTTAATGTTCTTGTTTAAGAGTTTTATATTCAGCATACTGTAAATAAAAACAGTTAAATGAGCACATAGTACTATTTCAATGAATTCCATGTTAACAAACAGTACGTACTTCACTGGTTCTTTGTGTGATTTCATAATAAAAACATCTAAATTGTTAACAGACTATTATCTTTTATATTAAAACTTAAAAAAAAAATGTTTAAGACGCGAACCAAAGCATTACATTAATATGTTTTCTGTCCTTTTACACATATTTTGTGTTCTATTGATTTTAAGAGTGTATGATTTATCGCGCATGCAGATTATATTTTAAAGTTGTTAAGGCAAGGCAAGGCGAGTTTATTTATATAGCACATTTCATACACAGTGGTAATTAAAAATGCTTTATGTAAAAGGAAGTGAAATAGTCAAAAATAATAATCACAACAATAAAAACAAAATGATATAAAAATTGATTTAAAAAAGATTTTAAAACAGTTAAGAATAGAATATGATTATACATAGTGCAATCAGTTCGGACGTAGCACAGTGCTCATTCAACAAATGCACAGCTAAACATTAGTTTGGAGTCTGAAATGGGGCTAATGTTTTAGGACATCTGATCTCTTCTGGAAGCTGGTTCCAACTGCAGGCGGCATAATAGCTAAAAGCGGACTCCCCTTGTTTTGTGTGAACCCTTGGTATTTCTAACTGACTCGATCCTAATGGTCTGAGTGGTCTGTTAGGTTTATATTCAGTGAGTATATCTACAATGTATTTAGGTCCTAGGCCATTAAGTGATTTATAAATGAGTAAAAGTACATTAAAATCAATCCTAAATGTAATTGGAAGCCAGTGTAAGGACCTGAGGACTGGTGTGATATGCTCAGATTTTCTGGTTCTAGTCAGAATCCTGGCAGCAGCGTTCTGGATGAGCTACAGCTGTCTAATGGTCTTCTTGGGAAGGCCAGTGAGGAGACCATTACAATAATTTACCCTGCTTGTGATAAAGGCATGAACAAGTTTCTCCAAGTCTTGACTGGAAACAAAACATCTAATTCTTGCAATGTTTTTGAGATGATAGTATGCTGATTTAGTTACTGACACTCTGTCTCCAGAATCACACCAAGATTCCTGACTTGATTTTTAGTTGTTTGACCCCTAGAGTCAAGGTATGCATTCACCGATAACACTTTAGAATACTGTTCCATCATTAATGAATAACTACACAAGAACACAAGTAATTCAATATTAGCACTCTAGTAACTACTAGTAACTAAAAAGAAACTCTGATTAATGAATTAGTAAGTAATAGTGCTTAGTCGAATGTGGTAGTTCACTATTAACTAATCAGTAACTATTATTTTTTCATACCTCCTAAGAACTACTGCATACAGGTTCATAATTAATATGTATAATTAATTCTAAAGTAAAGGTCATGGTAACCCACTAGTAATGACTCAAGTTTGACCAAATTCTTCTGAAGGAATTACTAATTATTTGGATCAGTATTCTAAAGTGAAGATCATGATAACTCCCTAGTAATTACTGAAATCATTGTAAGCTTTTGAGAGTTTTGTAAAGTATTGGATAGTAGTTATTCAGGTGTTACTACATCCTTCTAAAGGGATTATTAATTATATGGATCAGTATTCTAAAGTGAAGATCGTGATAACTCCCTAGTAATTACTGAAGTCATTGTAAACTTTTGAGGTTTTTGTAAGGTTTTGATTAGTAATTCATTTTGCTAGATTTGGTAACTCTTAAATCATTACTATAGAATACTGATCCAAATAATTAATAATCCCTTCAGAAGGATGTAGTAACACTTGAGTAATTAGTATCCAAAAGCTTAAAATGACGTCAGTCAATATTATGGAGTTATGATGCTTTTCACTTTAGAATACTGATCCAAGTAGTTAGTAGTTCCTTTAGAAGAATTTGATAATTCTTGAGTCATTACTAGTGGGTTACCATGATCTTCATTTTAGAATTAATTATACATTATGCATAATTCACATTAATTATGAACCTGTATACAGTAGTTCTGAGTAGTTCTCCAGGAGATATCAAAAAATAGTAATTATTGATTAGCTAATAGTGAACTACCAGTTTCAACTGAGCGCTATTACTTACTAAATCAATAATCATAGTTTCTTGTTAGATAGTAGTAGTTACTACAATGTTAATAGTGCATTAGTGACTTGTTCCTGTGTAGTTATTCATTAACAAAGGATCAGTATTCTAAAGTGTTACCCATTCACCTAGAGAACTCTATCTTTTTTTCCAAATGCAATGACTTCAGTTTTCTCCTTGTTTAACTGAAGAAAGTTCTGGTACATCCAACTGTTAATTTCATCAGTGCATTGGGAGAGGGAGTCAATGGGGCTATAGTCATTTGGAGATAAGGCTAGGTAAATCTGGGTATCATCAGCATAGCTGTGATAGGCAATTTAGTTCTTCCTCATTATCTGACTTAGTGGGAGCATATACAGGCTAAACAAGAGCGGTGCTAGAATTGAGCCTTGTGGGACTCCGCATGTCATGGCCGTCCACTTAGACTTATGCTCTCCTATACTCACATAATAATCTCTCCCTCCTAAGTTTGACCTGAACCATTTGAGTGCCATCCCAGAAAGCCCGACCCAGTTTTCCAATCTCTCTAGAAGTATGTTATGATCGACAGTTTCAAACGCAGCACTAAGATCTAATAGTACCAGCACCATAATTGAAGCTAATATTATTTATTATCTTAATAAGCGCTGTCTCTGTGCTGTGATGCACTCGGAAACCAGATTGAAAATTGTCCAGGTATCCATTTAAGTTTAAGTAGTTGTTCAGCTAATTAAAAACTACCTTTTCAATAATCTTACCTATGAAAGGAAGATTTGATATTGGTCTATAGTTGCTCAACATGGTGTTATCAAGATTGCGCTTTTTCAGAAGGGGCTTACCTATTGCAGTTTTCAGGGAGTTTGGAAACGTCCCAGAAAAAAAGTTACGTTTTCACCACTTCTAAGAGATCTGCTTCTAAACAGTTAAGCACACTTTTGAAAAAAGATGTAGGAAGTGTGTCAAGATAGCAGGTTGACGATTTAAGGTGCTGTACTATTTCTTCCAAAATTTTGCTATCAGTTGCTTCAAAAACAGACATAGTCACTTCTTCTTGAAATTGCAGTCGAATCTGTGTGACCTCTGCATGACTAGAAGATGTGCCAATCTGCTTTCTGATATTATTGATCTCAGAAAAGAAGGAAGCGAACTCATTGCATTTGCTGTCAGAGAGCATTTCACTGCGAATCTGACTTGGGGGTTTTGTCAGTCTCTCAATAGTAGCAAAAAGAGTGCGAGTGTTGTTTAAGTTACTGTTTATAAGGTTTGAGAAGAAGGTCTGTCTAGCTGTGGCTAGTTCCACATTGAAAGCATGAAGGCTGTCTTTATAGATGCTATAGTGAATTTCAAGTTTCATCTTCCACCACATCCACTCAGCTTTTCTGCATTGTCTTTTCATACTCTGAACTGTTGTCGATTTTCTCCAAGATGATTTTTGTCTGGCAGTCTTTTTGCTGACCTTTAACGGAGCAATATCATCAATAACATTCTTAACTTTTGAGTTAAATGAATCCAGGAGAAGATCAACAGAGTCTGCAGAAATGCTTAGTGTTAAAGATATAGCGCACTAGTGTTCTCTTAATGCATCTCCTTCTGACAGAGACAGATCTAGATTCAGCGGTAACAGAGATCAATATATCAAAGAAAATACAGAAGTGATCAGATAGTGCTACATCCTTAATAACAATGGATGAAATGTTTAGACCTCTACTGATGAGTAAATCTAGAGTGTGTCCACGGTTGTGTGTGGGTCCATGCACATGCTGAATCAGGTCAAAAGTGTTTAAAACAGTTATAATTTCTTTTGTAGTCTTGATTTCTGCATTATCTATGTGAATATTAAAATCCCCTGTGTAAGGGGGCTTTGATCTCCTCATGAAGCCAAACACTCAGGAACTCTCACAACACACGTCATCCAACAAAACAATAAACTCTCTAATCTGACAAGAAGATCTGGCAGAAAGACCATTTGCTCATCAGTCCCTTCACCCATCTTTCCCCCCTGGGCACATGGTCCAGGTCACTAAAAGTTGACAGAGAAATGTCAACTCAAGTTGCTATACTTATATCATGCATTTACTGCATCTTCAGAATTTCATGTTTGGTATAATTTTAAAGGTCTTTGCGATTGGTAAATTGGTCTCAATTTCACAGTAGTCACTTACATTATGAGGAATATTGAAAACTGTTGTAGAATTGTGTTCTGCTGAGGAGGGGGTGTGTCCCCCTTTAGAGGTCTGCGGGAATGTTTATCCGTCTTCATCCAGGTGCGACCCTGGAGTACTAGAACTAAAAACACCAAAAGGTCTAATGTTTTTACAACTGATCTGAAGATTTTTATTTTTTTTATTTTTCTTATCTGGGTATATAAGGGAAGTGACAAAACACTACTTTGGAATTTCTGTAGTCAGAAAACCCTATGCAGTGTGTGAGGGTCTCTGGAGCTCTGCTCCAGAACTCTCGCTGCTGTGTGTCTCTCTGCTGTCAGGTATGATTTAAAAATGTAATTGTGTTAAACACTGTCATGAATCTGGTCCATGGACCTCCATTTGTTCGCCACCAGAGGTCACCCTACCATCACATTGACTCTCACACCACACACTACCCCGGACTTCATTTCCCAGCAGCCATTTCCCTAATCACATGCTCACACCTGATACCCATCTCGCAATCACACACGCTACATAAGCCTTGGACTTCCTCTCTGTCTCTGCCGAGTATTGTATGCAAATATCCCAGTGATAGCTACCCTACGAAGCCTTCTTAGTTCCCATAGTCTTGGCTTGCCTGTCTTCCCGTGTTTGATTATAGCCCGTGTTTCCTGGATTAACCCTTGCCTTGCCGTTCGGACTCTGTTTGCACCTCGTTTGGATTATTTCTCTGCCTTGCCCCGTTGGATATTGTTCGCCGATCGTCGACCCACGCTTGCCCTAGGATTACTCTTTGTCTTGTCCCTGCCATACCTGTTTGCCATTGTGTCGACCCTGCCTGTATTTATGACCATCTCTTCTCAATAAAAGCCTGCAAATGGATCCGCACGTCTCACGTCTCGTCATCCCCGTAACAAACACATTGTGCCCATAGAGCACACCGTATAGTTGTTTGTGCTACTACATGTGCACATAGGCTAATTAAGTTTATTCTCTAAAACATCTGAGTGCTTTGCAATGCATTTTAGACCGTGTGTCTTGTTAAATTAGGATAACTGTTACTTGTGTGACTATGTTAAATTTGTTCGTCTCCTGCGTAGGTCATTTGGCTATTTCCCATATAGCCACAGTCTCTATGTACAGGAGAAGGGTTGCCACGCGGTTACAATGTGATTCACAATTGCATTATCCTTTCTAAATTGGCTTCTAATTGTTTCATTATGTAATTGGCATGATACAGCTTTACCTGACTAATAATAAATTGTTATATTTGATTCATTCTGAACTGTCCTGAAATCATTATGACTATAGACTGTGAGGAGGCTTTTGTTACCGCAAATCTACGGCCAGGATAGGTCAAACTGAAGGCTTATGAATGAACAGAGCAGTAGGCACGTCATCTGAGACCTCAGATTTCCGTCTATCTCTGGTGCTAGCAAGTTGTACGGGAAACGACTAAGCAAACTACACTTTTTTTCTGGCAAGTTTGTGTCCATGAGATCTACGCAAATCCCAGGGCGTGAGACTCTATGCGACATTAGGTCCCCAGTGAACGGATAATTGAAAGTATGGGATGTCTAGAATAATCAAATATCTAAATTAATATATAATCGATATTCATGATCAGTTTTTAATTAGAAGTACAGTCTAAATTTAATGATCACTTGAAATCAGAGTCAGATTGAACACAGAGCTAGACTAAAATTGAAACTAAATCCTGATAAATTCAGAAGCGCAAGTAAAAAATCAATGCGCATTAAACCTTCGACCAGGCCACTGGATTCTGCTGTTTGGACTAGCGGGTGGATCCTTACACCTGCAATAGCAAAACAGTCAGACTCTGAGGAAATCATTGATAACAGTTCTGTGAATTCTAGAGAGTATTTTGGAGGCCTGAAAATAATGAGTGGAGCACCTTTCAGCACAATACCTAAGTATTCAAAAGACAAATACTGACCAAATGATGCTTGCATTGATAGACATATTTAAATAGAGCAGCTACACCTCCACCTCTCCTAACAGTCCTACAGACACTTATAAAATTAAAGTTAGGAGGGGCTGTTTCATTGAGGACTGTTGCACTGCAGCTGTCTTCTAGCCATGTTTCATTTAGAAACATAAAATCCAGGTTGTTTGTGGTTATTAAGTCATTGATCAGAAATGATTTATTTTTTAGTGAGCGAATGTTTAAAAATGCTAACTTGACTGAATTACATTTTGTCTCTACAGCAATCTTAGACTGATGCATAATAGGTCACAGATTAGATGGGTCAGCCGTACGGCTTGAGAAGGCCTTAGACTTTCTAACACATAAAACAGAGATAGAGAAGGCTACAGGCACACTGGGATCCCGCTTGTTCTGTAAACATTTGTGTAAGTTGTTGCTAACTGCAAACTTTTCAACAATGATTTCATTAACAGGATTCATTTTGAAGCAGGTAATGATGTTAACGGTGGCTAAAATAGTTATTAACAACATATATACATAACATTTTACATGGTAATGCTAGTAAAACGGCATATTTGCGTGATTGGTAGACTCTGAAATAGATGTTGCTCAATCAGGACATTAAAAATATACACATCATAACTTATTTAGAGGAATAACTGACTGCATACGGGACAGACTTGAAGACATGAAGATTTATTTCAAGATGATGCATGGTAAGCTTTTCATTTCAGTACAACATAGAGCAATATGTGACCCTGGACCACAAAACCAGTCTTTAGTGTCAATTTTTAGAAATTGAGATTTATACATCATCTGAAAGCTGAATAAATAATCTTTCTATTGATGTATGGTTTGTTAGGATAGGACAATATTTGGCTGAGGTACAACTATTTGAAAATCTGGAATCAGAGGGTGCAAAAAAAATCGAAATATTGAGAAAATCAATATTTAAGAAATTTACAAAATATCTTCATGGAACATGATCTTTACTTAATATCCTAATGATTTTTTAGCATAAAAGAAAAATCTATAATTTTGACCCATACAATGTATTTTTGGCTGTTGCTACAAATATACCCCAGCGACTTAAAACTGGTTTTGTGGTTCAGGGTCACATATAGTAACAGAGGCTTGTATTGTATTATTCGTTATATATTCAAATCAATTTCTGATACTAATACGTTCATGTTTAATAATTCCTGAATAATTATGTAGATAAAGAAATTGGCTATATTTTGTGTCAGCAAGTGCACAGCAGGCACACCCACCCTAACGATTTAAATATACATCGCTTATCCTGCCCTAAAAAACCATAAACATTGCAGACAACATCTGAAGTAAAAATGAATTGGGGAAGTCGTGGCCTAATGGTTAGAGAGTTGGACTCATAATCCAAAGGTCCGGCAGGAATTGTAGGTGGGGGGAGTGAATGTACAGCGCTCTCTCCACCCTCAATACCACGACTGAGATGCCCTTGAGCAAGGCACTGCTCCCCTGGTGCCGCAGCATAAATGGCTCCCCACTGCTCCGGGTGTGTGTTCATGGTGTGTGTGTGTTCACTCCTGTGTGTGTGTGCACTTTGGATGGGATAAATGCAGAGCACAAATTCCGAGTATGGGTCACCATACTTGGCCGTATGTCACATCACTTTCTTATAACATAAAAACTAATCTTGTGTGACTTATTCGCTTCAAATTGGGTGATTTTAGGTCATCGGTTTGCCTGTGAGTCTGGTGCTCTCTGCTGGTAGGAAATAGTAAGATGACTATCACTATAACATCATATTTCTGCTTGAATACAGTTCAGTATATTCACGTAGTTGAATATAGCGAGTGTTTTATAATGGATGCTTGCGTGTTTTGGAGAAGTTTGTGAGGATCAGTGGTGTTTATGTACATATGAGCATCAGACGCTCTGAACAGCTTGTTCTGACAGAGGAACTATTCACTGATGGCGTCAAGCCGAGTTCAGAATGGCTTCATTTTTAATTTGTATTTTGGTGTGTTTAGTGATTCTGATATGGAGGACAAGAAATGACTTATGTATTTCTACATTTATTTATTTATACTTAAGTAAATACCTAACCTCTCTCAATGCAGGATTGGTCAATTAGGCAAACCAGTCAGAACAACTGTTTCTGTTAGGAATGAACACGAGAAAGCAATTAGCCTAGTTAGCCTGCTAACTTGTTTCAACGTATGTGAAGCTCACCTGCTGCTTCTTGAAGACCGGAGAACACAGCTGGATCAAGGTCTACATCCATATCAGCACTGAGCTGAACTAAATCATCGACTAAACGTTCCAAATTAAACAGAAGGTAGTCGACTGGTGCATGATCTATATCATTTACTATTAAACGCAAATCATTAGCAATGGTACTTAAAAAAACCCGCCATATTTAGTATTCACAGTAGTACAGCCATAACGATAACGATCCTGTTTGACCAATCCTGCATTGAGAGGTTAGGACCGCCTACCTTATTAACATACGGACACAGAAATACAGAAATAAATAAATCTAGAAATACATAAATCTACAAATAAATTTAGTATAACACAAATAGTACAAAAACAGCACAATTAAAAATGACACTTTTGACAAAATCATTTATTCATTCATTTATGCATATCTGCATTTATTTCAGCATTAATTAAATTTATGTATTTCTACATTTGTTTATTTCAGCATTTAATTATTTATTCATTTATATATTTCTACATTGATGAACTTATTTCTGCATTTATTCATTTATTTATTAATTTATACTCAAGTCATTTCTTGTCCTCCATATTCTGAATGGACCCATATAGTAGTTTATATGCAGTCCTTTGGCATCTCTCTGTATTATTGTTTGGTATGTTACTGTATAATATATATATATATACTGTACATATATGTACATATTTTTAAGCTGTACAGAATATCTGCAGTGACATTTTTGCAAATTATATTATGTTGGCAAAAAAGAACATGGAATGTTTAAATCTATCTTGAATTTGTTTTATTTAAAAATTACATACAAAAGTTTTAGTGAATAGAAATGTTTGGGCTTGCAGTATTGATTTGGAGAGGAGGGGGTCTTGGAGTAAAAAAGGTTGAGAACCACTGATTTTGGTAAATGCAGGCACAGTTTTATGGGGATAATAATAATTGAGCATTATTTTATTATTATTTTTAAATTTAAAATTAAATTAATGCAATATAACGATACATCCCAACAAGCTTTTTTATTTTTTATTATTTATTTATTTTTCACTTGGTAGATCTCGGTGAGATTCTCATTTGAAAAGTAGATCACCACATAAAAAAAAGTGTGGGCACCCCTGCTCTAAAGCAACTGGGTTGGATGAATTTTCAGCAACACAACACACTATCACATATCTATAATTCAGATCCATTAAAAGATTGTTAGGCTGCATTAATTTTGTCAACCGGAACCGGAAACACTTCCCATAACACCAGATGTACTTGTTACATCGTAAGAAGAATGGCATTGACACTGATATTAGTCTGTTTCTTTCTTATTCCGAGATCACTGTAGCCAGTCTGTATCCAGATCAGATGGTCACTGCAGTCACTTGGATCCTAGAGACGACCTCTACAACCCTGAACGTCAGCGGAGACCAGGACAACTAGATGAGCCCCAGAGACAGATCCCCAGTGAAGACCTCGTCACCTAGATGGTAGTCTCAGCCTCAGACATCACTCACGCCCACGGACCGTTGGCTAAACGCCTGATGCATATGCACACTTATCTGGAAACACTTCAGGAGTGTCGAAGTCGTCGTCGTCGGATTGGTTGAATTATACAGGATTTCCGGGAGAAGTGTGTCGCGTTCTTTAACGTTCCGTCTGGAAACAAAAATGCCGTGGTGCCAAACCCCCTCACGAAAGAAGAAAGCCATCGTGTGTACAACTGTGACAACGAATGCTAATCAGGGCCAACTAAATGCTAGATTTTCAAAAGTATGTGAAATATTTAAAGTTTGCGGCATAGTATCTTTAAAATACGTCCAAGAGTTTCACACACTGTTATCCTGGCGACATTTCCACACCCCGAAACGTGCCTCTGAACAAAACGAACTGTGATTGGATGTTTGACATGTTGGTCAAACGGCCTCATGGGCGGGCCTTGGCCAATGAAAGCTACCATCTATTCCAGACCTTCGGCCATCAGTCTGAAGGTCTGGCTACGTGAGACTACCTAGACGGCCATTGTGTCAAGACCTCGGGAATCAGATGAGTCCTCTGCACAATCTGACTTTGCTGCAGTTGGAATTGAACTGCTGATTCATCTGGCCAGAGGAGAACTGGCCCCCCGACTGAGCCTGGTTTCTCCCAAGGTATTTTTTTCTCCATTCTGTCACCGATGGAGTTTTGGTTCCTTGCCGCTGTCGCCTCTGGCTTTCTTAGTTGGAGACACTAAATTTCCAGCGATATTGTTGACTTGATTGCACAGACACTATTTGAACTAAACTGAGCTGGATGATGACATCACAGAATTCAATGATGAACTGCCTTTAACTGAAAAGTGTTTACTGTTGTCTTTTTGCATTAATACACACAACTTTTCCTATTTCATATTGTAAAGCTGTTTAACACAATCTTTATTATGTAAGGATCCACCCAGATTGACAGGACAGGATCAGGAAATTATCGACCAGTTTCTATATTGAGTGTTGTTTCTAAAATAATAGAAAAAGTGGTGTTCAAGCAGATTTATGAGTATTTAAGTAAAATTAATTTATGACTTTCAGTCAGGTTTTAGAGAGTCTTATTCAACTTACACTTTGTATTATATTTGACAGATTTTATTAGGAAAGAGATTGATAGAGAAAACGTGTGGAATGGTTCTGCTGGATCTGCAGAAAGCTTTTGATACTGTAAACCATTCAATATTATTAGACAAAGTAAATGCTTTGGGTTTTTCATGTACAGTAAAATCTTGGTTGGCTTCCTATCTAACTGGGAGAGTGCAGAAGGTAGAAGTGGGAGGGATACTTTCGGAAGGTAAAATTGTGAATAATGGGGTTTCACAGGGTAGCGTACTTGGTCTGCTATTGTTTTTATTATATATAAATGATATTCAGGCTGATCTTCATAAGGGTTGGATCCAGACTGAAGCTTGAGTAATACGTAGTTGCTTCGGGATGCAAGTCCCGTGGCAGAAAGAGAGAAGCAGATAGAGACTCCTTTCCGATGACAAGAAGCCTCCAATTCCACCTGGGAGAAAGAGATCTCATCTCAGATGCCCTATGAGTTTACCTGAGACACACGCCCCCACCACTACCCATCTTGGAGAAACATCTGTGTCATCTCCACAAGTTAGGTGCAGGGAATCAAGGAGCAAGTCACGGGCAGGAAGATGTGATGACCACTCCTCTTCTGGTGAGATGAATATAATGTCATGATGTCACAGAGGAGGATGTGGATCCAGATTTGCTGCATTTTGCACCAAACTGACCATCAGGGCCTCAGATCCTTATGAGCTCCACCTACTCACCCCTCCAATTGTTTCTGCTGTTTTTCATCAAATCTGTAATCAACACAATTAGAGCCCTGCATTTTAGCCCGAGCTCAACAGGCTTCTACTTTTTTTATGCCCCTAGGGCCAGGATTTGGGCCAATTTTCACGGGCTGGGCATCAGGCCTGTTTTAGGCTTCTCCTTTTTTTATATTTTAGACATCCATCAATTATGGATAAACAACACAAGACCATGCAACTGCGATTGTCAAGACCGGTTCGGACAGCGTTTAGTGGCGCAAGTGCCTTTAGCGCAGCGGGAAGAGGTTCCACATTCAAACACACATAATAGGCTAAAGCTTGCCACAAAGCACCGGCAAAAGAAAATGGGGGAAATAGTGAGATATTTGAATTATTTATCAATAAACTACTGTTTTCTGAGTCAGTGTCGCAAAGATGAAGTTGATGATCCTGACTCGCCATCTCCTCATTGGGAGCGCCTTTAGAGAGAAATGCATCTTTACGGATTACGTAATGAAAGAGTTTTTGTTTTCGTTAGGCAGTAATTTAAAGCTTTCTATAGATACATTTATCATGTCTGTGAGGCATGTATTCGCTGAGTTTCAGTTCATTTTTGTGAAGCGCTCCTGTTCAAAACTGAGACGGCAGAAAGCGCATCATGTCTGTTTTCTTTATTTTATAAAAGCACAATGTTTTGTTGATATTGTGAGTGCACACAAATAAAAGTAGACCCTTTACAGTACCGAACGATGTATTACTCTTATGAACAAAAATATTTTGTTTTTTTTTAAAACAACATATTTTAAGTTGTTTCCACTGAAAAAAAATGCAAATCAAGTCAGGTCACCATTATTTATATAGCACTTTTTACAATGCAAATTGTGATCAAGTGCAAATGCAAGTGATCGCGCTGGCGCCTCCATGTCCTGCAAAGCGCGCTTCAGCTTCCACTCTCCGCACAAGCGATTGGATATGCGCCTAATAGCACACATTTATTTAGGTTTAATGTTTAAACTGTTTTATATCTATAGATTTTATTATAGGCAAGTTGTGATGATTTGAGAAGGCAAAATTGATCAAACAGACTATGATCAACTCACTGTCTGCCGCTGGCCGCTTGGTCATTATTTTAAAAAACAAAAACTTACATTTAACGAACCAAAAATGCTCAAAACATTTTTCTAATTTATGTAGCATTTGGACCAATCAGACACACATTTGTTCATCAGGATTAACAAATAATCACAGACCCCTCACCCAACACACATTCTGGGTTCCGGTATGTCTGTGGATGACTCCAGGCCCCCGGTTCCATAGCAACCAACCTGATAACACTAGTTTTATTGCTCTAAGGAATGCGGGCCGAGCAACACTCCCTACCCTTTCCACAGGAAAGGCACATAAGAATGGACTCTTCTCTAATTAATTCATTGAAAAACCTTTCTTTGAATGAACACACACATCCTCAGGTCATTGTGTATATTGTTACTGTTCTTGTATATTGTCTTTTGTACTGTTTTATGCATGCTTATGATAGATCACTAGTTAATATTACCTCACTTATATCATGTTTGATCTCTATCAATTCGCCTTCGGATGATCTAATTGAGAGTGTATATTATATGTTGCTACCTATGCAACATATAAGTGTTCTAAGAATCTTTAATAGTTTGTATATCAACTTCCAAAGCCATTCGAACCATGCTCTCAGACAAAGGGTCATAAAACCCCTCAATATTTCCAGCTTCCTGCTTGGAAATTCAGCCTTTCTCATTGGTCAAGCCCATCCTGAAAGGTGTGACTCTTCCCCGACTTTTAAGGGCTCACACACAGGTCCGTCCCACTCTTCTGCTGTCTTCTGATTGCTCCGTGAGGGACTCACGGAGAGCCTGAACCGGTGCGGGCGTGCCGTGGGTGATCTCCCCAGCCTGGGAGATGACTCTTGACCACAAAGACCCAGTCGGCGGTTCTGTTAGACCCTAAAAGGATGAGGAAGATGTGAGCTAAAACTCTTCTGAACACTTTAAGTTTTGTGCCAGGCCTTACGGCCTTGTCTTTCCGTTCAACCAAAGCTCCTCGGACCTCAGCAGATCTCTTTCTCAGCTCTTTTTCCACTCTCTAACTGGAAGAACATCTTTGGAATTCATCACTCTTCAACCCGGAAGAACGTGATCGGGAGTCCAAAACCTTGAAACCATTAAGACCTTCATCTGAGACTGCATTCTGGACACTCGTCAACGATCAATTTGTGCAAGTAAAGTACATTTAACTAAACGAAACAGAGGTTTAGTATAAGTTATAGACCCCGTTATAAATGGCACTGATGGTTTTACTCAGGTGGTTAACTGACTCTTTCCATAACTGCATTCTCTATTTTCTCTAATGGCTTCATTCATCCACTTTAGCTCCACTTTGTATGTATGCGTGAGTGTATGTTATATGTGTGTTAGCGTTTAGTTAATAAAACTCTTGTGCACAAATTACATGAGTTGCTGATTCTGCCTTGCAAATAATTGTCCCTTTACGATTTTGACCCTTGCTACATGCTCTAATGCATTAAAAGGAAGGTATTTTCTGTGGCCACGGAAATATCCTTTCTTAGAGTTGATATGAATTTACACTGAATGTTCGCTGGACGAACAGATCAGCTGATGGCAATTTAACTCTGCTACAGTTATTACTGTCAGCCGATATAAATAATTGTAATTAATTATATACAATTCCCTTTTGAGCTAAATTTGCTACATTTAACTTAAAAATTTAACTTTTTAAATTTTTTTATTGTTTAATTTGCAGCTGGATACGTTGGCAAATTTATAATTTCGTTGTGTGCAAGTACAATGACACTAAATCTGAATCTAAAAAAACTAAATAAAATATAATCACTTTGCCATTACATGCAAAACTGAACTATTTTGATAGCTGAAACAGTAGTATAAGCTGTTGGGAGAAGGGGAAAAAAGATGGGCTCGGATTGGACTCGGGCCAAGAATTCTGATAAGCTGTCGGACACGGGCCAGGCTAGGGCCTGAGCATCTCGGTCCAGGGCCAGGCTAGGGCCTATATTTCAGGCCCGTGCAGGGCTCTAGACACAATCATCAGAAACACCAACAGTTATGCATTAAAGATGGCTGAGGCTGGAAAGAATTTTCCATTGGTTCCTTTGAGTGCACAGGAGTTCTGTTCCTACTTGGCTTTGGTCATTTACATGGGATTGGTTGGAGCAAAGACCATTGCGGAATACTGGGAAAAGAAAACCCTTTACAGCTTCCCCTTTCCCTGGTCTGTGATGTCAAGGCCAAGATTTCAAGTTATTTCTTGGAATCTGCATCTTTGTGATGCACAGGGGGATGAACAGGATTCCAGGAAAAAAAGGAACACAAGACTATGATAAACTCTTCAAGGTAAAACCTATGTACACAGACATTGTTCAGTCATGCCAGACATACTACCAACCAAGAAACCAGCTGTAAGTAGATGAATGAATGGTGGCATCAAAAGCACGAATAGGGCTAAAACAGTACATGAAGAATAAACCGGCAAAGTGGGGATTTAAACTCTTTGTGTTGGCATATTTGCTCAGTGGTTACACATGGATTTTTTTTTGTTTATGAAGAAAAGAGCTCCATGGCCACCTGTAAGGGCCTTAGCTATCACTCTGTCATGACACTGTTTAAGTTTCCTCTTCTTGGCACTTGGTACCACATTTTCATGGACAATTTTTACCCAAGTCTAACCCTGTTTTTGGATTTGTTGGAAAAAAAAACCTCTGGCATGTGGCACCATCATATCAAACAGGGTGGGCTTTCTTGCAAACAACCTGAGCAAGAAAGCCCAGAGAGGAGCCATTCGTTGGCTAAGGCAAGGAAATGTCCTCTTTGTGAAGTGGATGGACTCTCGAGAAGTTACGATATGTTCGGGAACACTTCCCAAAACACCCAATGTACTTGTTACATTGTTAGAAGAATGGCATCTATGCTAATATTAGTCTGTATCTTTCTTATTCCGAGGTCACCGTAGCCACCCAGATCCAGACTGTATCCAGATCAGATGGTCACTGCAGCCACCCGGATCCAGTCCGTATCCAGATCAGATGGTGGATCAGCACCTAGAGATGACCTCTACAGCCCTGAGCGTCAGCGGGGACCAGGACAACTAGATGAGCCCCAGTGAAGACCCTGTCTCCTAGACAGCCATTGGGACAAAAACACAGGAACCAGATGAGTCCTTTGCCCAGTCTGACTCTGCTTTAGCCTAGATTTAAACTAGTGATTTTGTCTGGCCAGAGGAGAATGACACTATTTTGACACACTATTTCCCTGTCTAAATACTGTAAAGCTGATATAAAACCACCCAGCTTTATTTCAAGCTGATGTAAAGCTGCTTTGACACAATTTGCATTGTTAAAAGCGCTATACAAATTATAGTGACTTGACTTTCACAATTCAAAAGGCATATGCAGGTGAGACAGTCAGCAGGCGTGTGAAGAATGCAGAGGGTGAGTGGAGGACAACAGATCCCAATTCCCACAGCGGTCAAGGAATACAACAATTAGATGGGTGGAGTTGTCTTGTCTGACACCTTGATTGGGTACTACAATGTTCTTCAAAAAACAAGGAATTGGTACAAGACCTGTGAAGTTTAATTCTTCACCAGGAGGTTTCAAAATCACAGGAAAAAAACCCTATGACACAGAAGTTGTTCAGAGAAACCTTGTACAGCTGGTGCGACATCATCTTCCTCTTGTATTTCCCAGTACTACAGCATGGATGCAACAAGTCCAAGGAGGACCTGTGTTTTGTGTCCGCCCGCAACTGTTTCAGAACATGGCACCAAGATGGACACACCTGAATAAACACCTGTCAACCTGTCACCTGTTCGACAGTGAAGATATCGTGAATGTGTCGTACCATGTTACGTGTAACATACGGTCACAAGACCCCTCCGTCGATCTGTTGTGGTCCCGTTGAGCGAACTGCATTTCTGTTTTTCACCACTCTAGGTTACATTGATGGCTACAAATTATTATTTTTTTTAATTTAATCTGAGAATCAGAGCCAGTTTCTGCTGACACTGTGATACTGAAGGACAAGTACCCATTTGCATATTCAGAGAGGAGCTCAGCTCTGTTGGGCTGAACCTAAATTGTGACTCCACTTATGTGCATTCACTAAAGATTAATCAAATAACACAGTTTAACATTTATTATTTTACTCGCATCCTGTTATTTATAGTCTTTCATATACATTGCAGCATTCGTCTCAGAAAGACAGAAGTCAACAGAGTTTATACTTTTTCAGACATTAGGTTTCAGGGTGTAATAAAGCTGTGTGTGAATGCAAAAACCTGCAAAATTTCAAAGATGAATTTCATAATCAGAAAGGTGTGCCTTGGTACAAAAACAAAACAAAACAAAAAACTTTGAGAACAACTGAGCTATACCAAAGCATATGGTCAGGTGCAGGCACAGGAGTTCATATGCACAAGACATATATAAAATATAAGCTTTTTATTTTGTGTAATATATATATATATACATACACACACACACACACACACACACACACAGTATCTCACAGAACTGAGTACACCCCTCACATTTTTGTAAATATTTTATATCTTTTCATGTGACAACACTGAAGAAATTACACTTTGCTACAATGTAAAGTAGTGAGTGTACAGCTTGTATAACAGTGTAAATTTGCTGTCCCCTCAAAATAACTCAACACACAGCCATTAAGGTCTAAACCGCTGGCCACAAAAGTGAGTACACCCCTAAGTGAAAAATGTCCAAATTGGGCCCAAAGTGTCAATATTTTGTGTGGCCATCATTATTTTCCAGAACCAGAGTTCACCAGAGCTTTACAGGTTGCCACTGGAGTCCTCTTCCACTCTTCCATGACGACATCACCTTACGCTCCTCCACCTTCCGTTTGAGGATGCCCCACAGATGCTCAATAGGGTTTAGGTCTGGAGACATGTTTGGCCAGTCCATCACCTTTACCCTCAGCTTCATTAGCAAGGCAGTGGTCGTCTTGGAGGTGTGTTTGGGGTTGTTATTATGTTGGAATACTGCCCTGTGGCCCAGTCTCTGCTTCAGTATGTCACAGACAGTACATGTTGGCATTCATGGTTCCCTCAATGAACTGTAGCTCCCCAGTGCCGGCAGCACTCATGCAGGCCCAGACCATAACACTCCCACCAACATGCTTGACTGTAGGCAAGACACACTTGTCTTGTTGTACGCCTCACCTGGTTGCCGCCACACACGCTTGACACCATCTGAACCAAATAAGTTTATCATGGTTCCAGTAATCCATGTCCGTAGTCTGCTTGTCTTCAGCAAACTGTTTGCGGGCTTTCTTTTACATCATCTTTATAAGAGGCTTCCTTCTGGGACGACAGCTATGCAGACCAATTTGATGCAGTGTGTGGCGTGTGGTCTGAGCACTGATAGGCTGATCCCCCACCCCTTCAATCTCTGCAGCAATGCTGGCAGCATTCATACGTCTATTTCCCAAACAAAACCTCTGGATATGATGCAGAGCATGTGCACTCAACTTTTTTGGTCGACCATGGCGAGGCCTGTTCTGAGTAGAACCTGTCCTGTTAAACCGCTGTATGGTCTTGGCCACCGTACTACAGCTCAGTTTCAGGGTCTTGGCAATCTTCTTATAGCCTACGCCATCTTTATGTAGAGCAACAATTCTTTTTTTCAGATCCTCAGAGAGTTCTTTGCCATGAGGTGCCATGTTGAACTTCCAGTGACCAGTATGAGAGAGTGAGAGCGATAACACCAAATTTAACACACCTGCTCCCCATTCACACCTGAGACCTTGTAACACTAACGAGTCACATGACACCGGGGAGAGAAAATGGCTAATTGGGCCCAATTTGGACATTTTCACTTAGGGGTGTACTCACTTTTGTGGCCAGCAGTTTAGACATTAATGGCTGTGTGTTGAGTTATTTTGAGGGGACAGCAAATTTACACTGTTATACAAGCTGTACACTCACTACTTTACATTGTAGCAAAGTGTCATTTCTTCAGTGTTGTCACATGAAAACATATAATAAAATATTTACAAAAATGTGAGGGGTGTACTCACTTCTGTGAGATACTGTATATCTGAAACATTGGGATCAAGAAACCAAAACACAAAGTAAATTACAACTATCGAACTATAAAATCAAAATATGAATTAGAAGAATATCTCCAGAGTGTCAGAGACACAAAGCAGAGACAGATCCTGACCAAGTACAGGTTCAGTGAACACAGACTAGCCATCGAGACTGGCAGACACAGAAAGAGCTGGTTATCCAGAGAGCAAAGAGTGTGTGCTCACTGTGAGACAGGAGAGATCGAGACAGAGACACACTTCCTACTTCACTGTTACCAATTTAAATCAATCAGAGACATATCCATCAACAAATTCACAAACATTATAAAGAACTTTACAGCCATGACTGAAGAGGAGCAAATAAAGATAGTACTAGGAGAGGGACAGACAGCAGCACTGACTGTGAGATACGTGTGGACGTGCCACAGCCTGAGAGACAGCAGGTGAACGTACGTGCGTGTGTGTGTGTGTGTGTGTGTGTGTGTGTGCCACAGACTGAGAGACAGCAGGTGAATGTGTGTAATGTGTGTATTATATCTGACCTCAATGTGTCTCCCTACTGTCTACCATAGTGACCCTCAGCCTGTGTGTGGTTATATGTTAAGCACTGTGGTATGAAATGTTCACACAAGTTCTTATTTGTTACACTGTTTATTTAAGTTTATATTGTTATAATGTTTTTATTCTATTATTTTGATCTTTTCATTATTATTATAGTTCTCCACATATATTTCAAGCTTTGGCAATATTGTATTTTTTACAGTCATGCCAATAAAGCAATTTTTAATTGAATTGAGAGAGAGAGAATTAAATTTTATAACACCTTTATTAAATGCAAAACTCTAAAAAAAAAAAAAAAAAAAAAATTAAAAATTACAAACACATTACATTATCCCTTAATCTCAGAAAAAGACAATACATCAACCCAAAACAGCAAGTTTTCTACACTCCAAATGTCCTCAAAATTTTCCACCTTCTTCATAGATAGATACAAAGTAAAATCATGCCTTATCCTTGCTTTTATGAGCCCTTTAAAAACCAATTCAACTACAGTCTGAGTCATAAAGGATATTGTATCTTCTGCTAATATATATTGCCAATTTTGCTAGTCCTAAAATGAAGTTTAACAACCGTCCTTTTCTCTTTTTGTTTTTACAATATTTAAAACCAAAAATAAACAGTCATTGTGAACACCTTATCAACAAGAAAATAGTTTCCAATAAAACAAAAAGAGATCTCAGTCTCTCACAATGCAGTGAAACAGTGAAAGATTATTTCTTTGTCAATACAAAAAGGGCATTTATCTTGCACAGTTGGATTCAATATTGAAATAAAAGCATTGACTGCAATGATGCCATGTAATACTCACCACTGAAGATCTCCTACTTTTTTAGTCAATGGTGGCTTATAAATTGAACCCAAAAAAGTCTTAATATCATCTTCAACATTTGAAAGACCACACGTTGTAGTTTGTCCTTATTTGTGACCTGTGCTGGCAAAATGAGTCACAATGACCAAATCTTCAAAAATGAGTTATTACATCAGTTACATTCTCCATTAAAAGACCTTCAAAATAATATAGAAGTTGTTGGAATCAGACAAAAAAAAATTACTGAGGTACACCCATTTGAATCGATAAAGTCAGCAAAGACCATTTTGAGAAAAACTGATTTTCTAAGTTTCTGAAGGTTCCAAAGTAAAATCACCTAGCAACATGAATTATTTCCCTCCAATTCTTTTCTTAATCATCATTACTAGATTAATAATCACAATATAGCTATTTTTCTATTTTATCTTTGTTGTTATTGATAAGAACCAATGCAAAAAATTATATTATATATTTTTTTAAAAGCCAGAACGGCTTGCATGTATGACAGTCGGCAGAAGTGAGAAAAAAGTATTTATAACATCTTAAATATGGATCTTTTTCTTACAAAAACACATGGATTCACTGCAGGAGGCCTTTATTCACCTCCCGGAGCTGTGCGAGGCACGTTTTATTATGGAAGTGCGCACTTTATTTGACTACTTTTGGACTTTTTTGACTATTTGACTACTCTTGGACTAGTTTTTAATATAACTCCGACTGGATTCGTCTGAAAGAAGAACGTCATATACACCTAGGATGCTTTTAGGGTGAGTAAAACATGGGCTAATTTTCATTTTTGGGTGAACACACTTTAATAAACTCATTTTTTGAAATCCTCAAATTTGACCAAAATCGACATTTTTCACTTCTTTTGCCTGTAACTAGAAATTAGCCCATGCGCATTCCGCATTTTGCCAGCACAGGTCACATTTATCATTTTTACACACACTTGATATAGACTCATGCCCTCCATTGAATCAAAAACAATGTCTCTTGAAATCTTTGAGGTGGCTGAAGATTTCTCCATTTATAAAAGAGTCTTGGGTATCACCACACTTGGAAAGTGATCCATTGCATTCGAGACAGTTTGTAATGATGAAACAGTCCAGTCTTCTTTACTCAGTGTCTTTTTTTTTTTAAACAGAAGATGAATTGTCCTTGTTGATCTTATGCCCAGTTTCTGTGCAAAGGCAGTATTATTGTTCAGTCTTACCAGCCACTTCCATTAGGCTCTCCGTTTTCACGATCTTAGTATGTCGTCAAAACCTGTTTTAACTAAGGTGTTGAATCATCACGTGCACCGTTAATCAGAGGTTCTTCTAAAAACCAGTGCAAAGACTTGTAGGACAAGGATCTCATGCTTTCATAAAAAGGAGAAATACACCTCAAATCGAATTTAGTGCAGTCCGTTCAGAAAAGATTTTTCCCAAACCCCACCCACCAACCTTAAAAGGCAAAAAGTTAATCCAGTCCACGATACATTTGACTTGTATAAAAATTTCTGAACAAATTGTAACCTAAAGGCTGCTTTTCTACTCTTAAGGTCTGCAATGCCTTTGACCACCTTCTTCTTTTAGAAGATGTACTCAGTGCAATTTATCCCAAAAAAAGATGATCATTTTGACTTTTATTTTTGCAAGAATCCCAAAAGGAGGTTCTAAAACCGATAATCTGTGCCACAGCGAGGAGGCTACCAGATTATTAATAATTAGAGCCCTTCCCCTAAAAGACATTTTAGGCAATAGCCATTTCCACCTTTCTAATCTTCCCTCAACATTTTCACGCACATTCTCCCAGTTTTTCTGATTGGTTGATTCATCGCCTAGGAAGATTCCAAGGTATTTTAAACCACACTGGGACCAGCTCATTCCGCCTTGCAAAACCATTTTCTCCTCTTTCCATTGTCCAACTAAGTATGCTGCAGTTTTGGCCCAATTTACTTTTGCAGAGGAAATGTTCCATAACTATTAACAATGTCAACTAACTTATCAATTTCATTCATAGATTTATAGATGTTTTCTCCAGAAGTAATTAATTTTGACCATTTTTGAGAAACGCTTAATGCATTACAATTTAAATATTGCCATTAGATTTTAGTTAACTAAATCGACTGTAAATTTAGTGAACTAAAATCTTATATGTAGTCGACTAAAAAATTCAGATGACTAAAATTTGACTAAATGGAATTTTAGTCAAAAGGCTATGACTAAAACTAAATCAAAATTTGCTGTCAAAATTAACACTGCATACTTCAAGTACTTTAATGATATTAAAATTAATTACTTCAGTGTGAATTCCCGTGAGACTATTAAATCCTTGTTTACAGGTGAAACCCTTTCCACACAGAGCAAGTAAAAGGCTTGGTTACACTTTGTTTTGATAGTACACTTTAGACATTCTACTAACTATAAGTAACTTTGTAACTACATGTCAACTAATTTTCATTATTTTGCAACTACATGTCTACTAACTCTAGTAGTCTAGTAGTAGTAGACCGTTAGGTTAGGTGTAGAGTTAGTAGAGTAAGTTGACATATACAACATACTGACTATGAGAAGCTATGCAAGTCTGTTGTAGACCCATCAAAATAAAGTGTTAGAAGATATTAAGCAGACAGTCTACTAATACTCTAATGACTGCTAGTTGACATCTAGTTGCAAAGTTACTTACTGTTAGTAGAATATCTAAAGTGGACTATCGAAATAAAGTGTTACCAAAGGCTTTTCACCGGGCTGAATTATCATTCGACTCTCAAGGCTTCCTTTACAAGTGAAAGTGTTTCTACACTAAGGACAGGTGAAAGACTATTCTGAAGTGTGTTTACTTAATATGCACATTAAAGTGTCTTTTCTCACTAAAACTCTTTCCACAATGAGAGCAGCTGAAAGGTTTTATTCCAGTATGAATTTTCATGTGATATTTAAGTTGACTTTCACATACACTAAACAAAATTATAAACGCAACACTTTTGTTTTTGCCCCCATTTTTCATGAGCTGAACTCAAAGATCTAAGACTTTTTCTATGTACACAAAAGGCCTATTTCTCTCAAATATTGTTCACAAATCTGTCTAAATCTGTGTTAGTGAGCACTTCTCCTTTGCCGAGATACTCCATCCACCTCACAGGTGTGGGATATCAAGATGCTGATTAGACAGCATGATTATTGCACAGGTGTGCCTTAGGCTGGCCACAATAAATGGCCACTCTAAAATGTGCAGTTTGACTGTATTGGGGGGTCTGAAAACCAGTCAGTATCTCGTGTGACCACCATTTGCCATCTCCTTCGCATAGAGTTGATCAGGTTGTTGATTGTGGCCTGTGGAATGTTGGTCCACTCTTCAATGTCTGTGTGAAGTTGCTGGATATTGGCAGGAACTGGAACACGCTGTCGTATACGCCGATCCAGAGCATCCCAAACATGCTCAATGGGTGACATGTCCGGTGAGTATGCTGGCCATGCAAGAACTGGAATGTTTTCAGCTTCCAGGAATTGTGTACAGATCCTTGCAACATGGGGCCGTGCATTATCATGCTGCAACATGAGGTGATGGTCGTGGATGAATGGCACAACAATGGGCCTCAGGATCTCGTCACGGTATCTCTGCATTCAAAATGCCATCAATAAAATGCACCTGTGTTCGTTGTCCATAATACCATACTCATACCATAACCCCACCGCCACCATGGGCCACTCGATCCACAACATTGACATCAGCAAACCGCAGAAAACGCTGTCTGCCATCTGCCCTGTACAGTGAAAACCGGGATTCATCTGTGAAGAGAACACCTCTCCAAAGTGCCAGACGCCATCGAATGTGAACATTTGCCCACTCAAGTCGGTTACGACGACGAACTGCAGTCAGGTCGAGACCCCGATGAGGACGACGAGCATGAAGATGAGCTTCCCTGAGACGGTTTCTGACAGTTTGTGCAGAAATTCTTTGGTTATGCAAACCGATTGTTGCAGCAGCAGTCCGGGTGGCTGGTCTCATACGATCTTGGAGGTTAAGATGCTGGATGTGGAGGTCCTGGGCTGGTGTGGTTACACGTGGTCTGCGGTTGTGAGGCCGGTTGGATGTACTGCCAAATTCTCTGAAACACCTTTGGAGACGGCTTATGGTAGAGAAATGAACATTCAATTCACAGGCAACAGCTCTGGTGGACATTCCTGCAGTCAGCATGCCAATTGCACGCTCCCTCAAAACTTGCGACATCTGTGGTATTGTGCTGTGTGATAAAACTGCACATTTTAGAGTGGCCTTTTATTGTGGCCAGCCTAAGGCACACCTGTGCAATAATCATGCTGTCTAATCAGCAGCTTGATATGCCACACCTGTGAGGTGGATGGAGTATCTCGGCAAAGGAGAAGTGCTCACTAACACAGATTTAGACAGATTTGTGAACAATATTTGAGAGAAATAGGCCTTTTGTGTACATAGAAAAAGTCTTAGATCTTTGAGTTCAGCTCATGAAAAATGGGGGCAAAAACAAAAGTGTTGCGTTTATAATTTTGTTCAGTGTATGAAACCCTTTCCACACTGAGAGCAGATGAAAGGCTTTTTTCCCCCCGTATGCATGAACGTGATATTTAAGGCTTCGTTTGCATGTGAAAGTATTTCCACATTCAGAGCAGATGAAAGGCTTTATTTCAGCATGAATTAACGTGCTTCTTCAGGCTTCCTTTACACTTAAAAGTCTTGCCACACTGAGGACAGGTTGATTGTTTGTCTAAAGTATGAATATGCATATGCGCCTTAAGATTTCTTTCCACACTGAGAGCAGGTGAAAGGCTTTTTCCCCGTATGCATGAACGTGATATTTAAGGCTTTGTTTGCGCGTGAAAGTGTTTCCACATTCAGAGCAGCTGAAAGGCTTTTTGACTTCTGTTATTTAAATGCTGCTTTGTGAGCAACCGTTTTCAGTTTTGGAGCAACTCCCTGTTTCTCCAGTGGTGACATCATGATCTTTCTGATCCTGATGCTTCTCCTCCGCTTCATTCAGATCTTGTTCTTCTTTCACTTTCATCAGGCCTAAAATGAAAACAAAGTGATGAAAAACACACACACATATACATATATATATATATATACATATATATATATATATAAAATTTAACCTTTATTTAACCAGAAAAGAGATTAAAAATCTCTTTCACAGGAGTGTCCTGGCCAAAATGGTCAGCAATACAATCAGTTTCAACGCAGATTTAGACAACACAAACAAACCAAAAACACTTAAAACAATTAGATATCACCGAGTAATCTTCCATTTGCAGAATAACTGTTTTAAAATTATCCAAAGACAGCAAATTTTGCAATTTGGAGAACCAAAGGGAATTATGGTATATTCACACAACAACACGTTTTTCTTTGCATTTTTTGAAACGTTTCACGTGCAGATGACAACATTGTCAAAATGAGCTCTGTTCACACAGATCCATGAAAACAAAAACACTGCATTATGCTGAAAGGCCAGTAGATGGTGATGTCACTTTGTAAAGAAACACTATGCGTCTATAGACTGAGCATATAATATGTGCATGACGTCACTGCTTTCACAAATTTGTATTTTTGTAAACTTTAAAATTTGCACTTTGATACCCGTTTTCAAAAGTTTACATTGGTTTCACTTGAAGACATTGTGGCAGAAATATATTACTATTGTTCAGTAGAATGTACATAATAGACTACTACTACTACTAAAATTATTAAAACCTTATTTTTAAGGAATAATCATACAATATTTCCTCAATGTGTAACTGTAATATTAAATCCCTAAATTTAAAAAAAAAAAAAAAAGATTTAATTTTCATTAATTAAAAGATAAATTAAATGAATGTTTTATGCCTTAAAATGTAAATAAACAACAAAAAATCATAAGGCTATTGTAAGAATAAATGAAACTTGTTTTTATACTTTCAAATAATTAGACATGCTAAAACAGAATTTGGTAACAATAAAACATAAGGTTGGAAAAAATAAAATAAAATAAAAATAAAACATTTCAATGGGCCCTAAACATGTAATTTTTATTAAACTTTACATAAACTGATGTTAAATTGTTTGTTTCATTATTTTAATTATTTAGACATGCTTTTTGATCAGTAAAATTTTATTTGACCATTAAAAAGATGTCCAGAAACATTAAAACGGGAAAAACTGAATTTATATTTCAATTAAATGTATTGAATAATTATTATAAAACTACATGATACATGAGCTATAATGGATTATGTTCGAATTTAAGCATGACTCCATTGACTTTTATGCAAAAACACTTAAGCGGAAAACAGCAAGAAAATAGATGCCCGCAAAATGTTTGAGATCACACTAATGTAAAAACAAAGTGAATCTGTCTCACATGCAACAGTTTTACGATTTAAAAAAGCAACGAGACAAAATAAAATAAACTTCTCGTTGCCAGGTCCATCACATTTTTAAGACCTCTGTGGATTTACGACATTTTATTGATAAATAGGTGGAATGTAAGCTTTTAGGGATCTACAGGCACCCTGTTAAATTATTGTAAACCTCATGTACAACAATCATTATTAATGAAGAATAAAGACCAACCTCCATGATCCTCGTGTTTTATTCTCCTCGGTTCTGGTTCCGTTTCTGGTTCCTCATGTTTTATTCTCCAGGGTTCTGGTTCCTCGTGTTTTATTCTCCTCGGTTCTGGTTCCATTTCTGGTTCTTCGTGTTTTATTCTCCAGGGTTCTGGTTCGGGATCTGGTTTCTCCTGTTTTATTCTCCAGAGTTCTGGTTCAGGTTATGGTTGCTCGTGTTTTATTATCCTCGGTTCTGGTTCCTCCTGTTTTATTCTCCAGGTTTCTGGTTCGGGTTCTGGTTCCTCATGTTTTATTCTGCAGGGTTCTGGTTCCTCGTGTTTTATTATCCTCAGTTATGGTTCCTCATGTTTTATTCTGCAGGGTTCTGGTTTGGGTTCTGGTTTCTCGTGTTCTATTCTCCAGGGTTCTGGTTCCTCATGTTTTATTCTGCAGGGTTCGGGTTCTGGTTCCTCATGTTTTATTCTGCATGGTTCTGGTTCCTCATGTTTTACTATCCTCGGTCCTGGTTCTGTTTCTGGTTTCTCGTGTTTTATTCTCCAGAGTTCTGGTTCGGGTTCTGGTTCCTCGTGTTTTATTCTGCAGGTTTCTGGTTTAATCATGTTCTCCTCACTCTCCTCTTTAACAAACACCATCTTCACAGCAGCAGATCTCAGTTCAGATGATACTCCTCCAGACATTACTGCTTGCTTCAAAACTTAGTCACGACTGTGAGGATGAGAATATTACAGGTAGGCATGGGTAGATCAACACCTAGTGTCGACACACGTCTCGAGATTTTGACACATTAGTGGTTCGAAACAGTGTTCCGGAGTTTCGCTTGAAATGAGGCTGTCACGTGACCTGTGAAAACGAAGCTTCGTTACGTCACTGACACGACACGCTAGGCTCAAATACAAAGTGTCGATTGCGCTGTCCCATACCCGCGATCCATTTAGTGCAGTGTTATACTTATATCAGTCAGCATGCCCATATGTACAGGTGCATGTCAATAAATTAGAATGTCGTGGAAAAGTTCATTTATTTCAGTAATTCAACTGAAATAGTGAAACTCGTGTATTAAATAAATTCAATGCACACAGACTGAAGTAGTTTAAGTCTTTGGTTCTTTTAATTGTGATGATTTTGGCTCACATTTAACAAAAACCCACCAATTCACTATATCAACAAATTAGAATACTTCATAAGACCAATAAAAAAAAATATTTTAGTGAATTGTTGGCCTTCTGGAAAGTATGTTCATTTACTGTATACGTACCCAATACTTGGTAGGGGCTCCTTTTGCTTTAATTACTGCCTCAATTCGGTGTGGCATGGAGGTGATCAGTTTGTGGCACTGCTGAGGTGGTATGGAAGCCCAGGTTTCTTTGACAGTGGCCTTCAGCTCATCTGCATTTTTTGGTCTCTTGTTTCTCATTTTCCTCTTGACAATACCCCATAGATTCTCTATGGGGTTCAGGTCTGGTGAGTTTGCTGGCCAGTCAAGCACACCAACACCATGGTCATTTAACCAACTTTTGGTGCTTTTGGCAGTTTGGGCAGGTGCCAAATCCTGCTGGAAAATGAAATCAGCAACTTTAAAAAGCTGGTCAGCAGAAGGAAGCATGAAGTGCTCCAAAATTTCTTGGTAAACGGGTGCAGTGACTTTGGTTTTCAAAAAACACAATGGACCAAGACCAGCAGATGACATTGCACCCCAAATCATCACAGACTGTGGAAACTTAACACTGGACTTCAAGCAACTTGGGCTATGAGCTTCTCCACCCTTCCTCCAGACTCTAGGACCTTGGTTTCCAAATGAAATACAAAACTTACTCTCATCTGAAAAGAGGACTTTGGACCACTGAGCAACAGTCCAGTTCTTCTTCTCCTTAGCCCAGGTAAGACGCCTCTGACGTTGTCTGTGGTTCAGGAGTGGCTTAACAAGAGGAATACGACAACTGTAGCCAAATTCCTTGACATGTCTGTGTGTGGTGGCTCTTGATGCCTTGACCCCAGCCTCAGTCCATTCCTTGTGAAGTTCACCCAAATTCTTGAATCGATTTTGCTTGACAATCCTCATAAGGCTGCGGTTCTCTCGGTTGGTTGTGCATCTTTTTCTTCCACACTTTTTCCTTCCACTCAACTTTCTGTTAACATGCTTGGATACAGCACTCTGTGAACAGCCAGCTTCTTTGGCAATGAATGTTTCTGGCTTACCCTCCTTGTGAAGGGTGTCAATGATTGTCTTCTGGACAACTGTCAGATCAGCAGTCTTCCCCATGATTGTGTAGCCTAGTGAAGCAAACTGAGAGACCATTTTGAAGGCTCAGGAAACCTTTGCAGGTGTTTTGAGTTGATTAGCTGATTGGCATGTCACCATATTCTAATTTGTTGAGATAGTGAATTGGTGGGTTTTTGTTAAATGTGAGCCAAAATTATCACAATTAAAAGAATCAAAGACTTAAACTACTTCAGTCTGTGTGCATTGAATTTATTTAATACACGAGTTTCACAATTTGAGTTGAATTACTGAAATAAATGAACTTTTCCTCGACATTCTAATTTATTGAGATGCATCTGTATGTAGTGTTTTTATGTGGTGTATCATTGTAAATTATAGTACTACTATTAAAAACAATGACATGTGAATGTCTGTTGACTGAATGAAAATTAAAACACCTTGCAGGCTCAACCACTGTTCCCAAAAAGAATAAAAGTGCTTAACCACAAACATTTTTTTGCTGCTTGTAAACGCCGTCCTCAGTTGTCAACAGCTCACATTGGTGAGAAAAATATATTATTGCAAGATATTTTAAATGCAATAATTGCATTTGTATTTGTGTTTTTTAACAATTGAGCATGTTTGTGTTCTTTTGTAAGGAAGACACAAAAATAGTGCAATGAAAAATGGCGTAAGCCTAATTTATTGTGGTATTAAATGTTCTATTTAGAATGTGAAAAGACAAGTTTGATGCAAGTACAAATGAAGAACATAAAGTCTTTTTTGTCATTGTATTGTGCTAAATACAATAAATTCTGGAAACTTTATCGCTGTTTACACACACATGCCAGGAGCAGGGTTGGGCAGTCCTGATCTAAATGATACAGTTGGGGTAAGAATTTTTATTGAGCACCAGATGGCGGAGTAGAGCACTGTATCAAAACTTCGAAGATCAACGCAGTTTGTTGTAAAAGCCTCACTGCTTCATAAGCCTTGTTCGGCACATCCCTAATTACAGGTGTTAACTGACCTGATTCAAAAACTGTATTTTACTATTTACAGAAACAACATTTCTAGCCGTTTGTATTAAGCCAGCATCAGGACAAAACAACAGAGACCGCAGTGAAACTAATCTTCTTCCTATGAGGTTTAATAGTATAACATATGTATTTTAGCGCCACCGCTGGACTGAAGTGAAGCGGCGAGAGGAGGGAAATAAAATGAGAGAAACACCTAGCAATTTGTATTCATTCAGCATTGCATAATATTGTTAGATGCAACTAAAGGCAATCTTCTAAATGAGCAGCAAACAGCAAGATAGTAGAAATAGTAGTCTACTGTAATAAGAAACTGGTTGTGTCTTGAGAAATCCACCAGCAGGGTAAAATGGGGCTAAAGGCCCACCTTAAGAAAAACTGTGCTATTCACTGTGCCTAAAATGTATAATTGCAGAAAAAATATATACATTGTATTGAACATTAATGGAGCAACAGATTTTGTGTGAAAATAAATCATTCAAGTTGTTTATTTTGTTTAAAAATCTTATAAATGTATGAGGTGGCAGCACACAGTATTGATACAAATACTTCAGCTAAAATAATAATGTCTAAGTTAATACTTGTTCAAAACAATCACTTTAGCAAAGTTTGTACTATTTTCTGCTTTATTTTGATAAATGAATTAATTTTTGTGCAATACTGTCATTAAAATATCTTAATATAAATCATATTTTAAAATACAGAAACAAATTAATTTTAGAATGTAAAGATTCTGAAAACATTGAAGGATATCTCATAATAATTGAATATAGATTTACAGTAGTAACAACAAATGATATTTTATTATATGATATGATTAATATCATGTTTTTTTAAATATGATGGTTTAATTCTAAACATGGTGATTATCTCTAATATGGACACCTGACATAATATATGATATTTACCATCTGAATCTAACCATGTCATGTCAACAAATGGAAAAGTCAGCCATCTATTAATTATCATGTTAATTAATATAGTTAATGTTAAAAACTGAAACCTTATTGTAAAGTGTTACTAAAGTTTTATATATTGTTCTGTGTGTGTTTGTGTGTGTTTCACAGAGTTGATGGTTTGGATTAACCCTTTAATTGCCATATCCCTTAAAACCAGACTGCCAGAGGGTTACTGTAAATGCATGTGCCCGCTGGGCGCAGTTTTCCTGATGCCACCGGGGTGGCGTTTGCACTGACGGCTTGGGCCCACCATCGCTGCTTGCAGCTATAATTATTATTGTGTGATTATTTGTGTATGGATAGGCTGCTGTTATGGGGCTACACTGAATCACTGAAACTCTGCTATACCCCAAAGGCTCAACGTTGTAATATTACAATATTTCACTAAACTCATTTATTTCTGCATCAGAGGCCTCCCACAATAACATATAAATGGTGAAATAATTTTTTTTCTTTTTCTAAATTTGGGTCCTGTAGGGGTTAAACGCCCACCCCAGTGTGAAAACGCCCAGTGATTGGGAAACGCCCCTCTTTTGCTGTGTGTCCGAAAGATGAAGCGCTTCATTCAGAGAGGATTCATTTCATTCCGAGGAACACGACAAGACACGCTAGCTTCACTGCCTTCATCTGATCCATGTTTGAAGACTGAGCAGATATTCCCTGAGAAATTAATCTGGACGCCAGTTTGTGAGTAAATGTAGTTTTTGACCAACTTTTTGATGTAGGCTCATTTCTGGGGAGAAATGATTATTTTAGTAGTAATCTTGCTGTAGATGATTATGATGTTGTTTGAGTCTGAAGCGTGAACAAACGCTGTTTGTGAAGTCGTTTTCTGATGAAAATCCTCAAAGCTTTGGGACACAGCAGCAGCAGCGAGTTATTATTTCACAGATAACATTAACACGAGACACATTTTCTGTTATTGAATGTCTCGAGATGCGAACCGACTGCTGCTGCGATTTTATTTAACGCTTCCCTTCTGAAATTTATCTTCGGCACATCAGATTTGTTATAGTCTGGTTTTATTGCGCGATAAAGTTAGTTTTAGGTTGTGGATCAGTGGTGTAGGGATGCCTGGAGAAGAGGGTATAATCTTAATTTATGCCCCAATTGTTTTAAGCAGCCCAGCAAAGAATGAACGGCCTACAGAATGATGTAAAAGACTATAGTCTTACAGATTTACTTGACCCCAAAATGGTCCAGTAGTATTTGCACATTTTCACTTAACTTCTGCTAACTTACTTGACTTCACGAAGTAAGGATCGTTATGAAATTAATATTAGCCACAGAAGAGGTGCAGATTTCGCAATTAACAATTAAAATTAAAAAAAAAAAAATAACAGACTGCAGCAATTAACATTTTGTCAGAACCTATAAATTACAAGCTATTTTGTTTAGTTTTCTGTTCAGAATCGTAGGAGTATCATGATCTCTATTTAGAAAAAAAAATCGTGATCAATTTATCCAGAATTGTGCAGAATTATCCAATTATTATTTTTATTGTTGTTATCCAAAATATAATCCAATATTTAAATACCGTATTGACCCGAATATAAGACGACCCTGCTTAAGACAACCTCCCTTTTTCAAGATGTACCTTCTGGAAAAAGTCTTTTTGAAAACTAAATCTTGTTTTATTAGAATTTTTTTTTCTTAAATTATTTTCATATTGCATATTTTTTTGTTTTTTGAAAAGTGTGGTAAATACTGGTAAAATGTTCCAACAATCACTTTTAAATAACAGGTAGCCCATCTGAATTCTATAACAATTATGCTATCCATCTCGTAGCCTTTCATTATCAGTAGAAGTGAAGTCTTATTGTAATCTTCAAATCTGGGTACTGTCTTAAGCTTTAAAATCACTTACAGAGGAAGTTTGTTCCCATCAGGGTAACATGACAACTCATGCCGCTGTAAGCTTTTCTTTTTCTTGTGTTTTCACTCGCGATCTTCTAACATTATTACAACCCACATTACGTTACTTGTATATGTGTTACACATCATTTGTAGATCTTGTTTACCTGTTACAAATGATCTGTAGGTGTACACAAGGCATTTACAACACATTCTGCATCCCCTAATCTAAAGTGTAAACCACTCATCAGTTGTAAATGTTTTACAAACCTTCCGGTTACAGGTTGTTTTACGCACACACAACTGGAAACCATAAAGTTTGTAAAACATTTACAATTGATGAGTAGTTTACACTTTAGATTAGGGGATGCAGAAAGCTTTGTAAATGATATATAATGTTTATTGAGAGAATATTACAATGTTGATATTTCAATGATTTATAAATGATTAATAATATATTAACTAGTATCTATTAACCATTAAGGATCTGTTTGATTATTTCATGATGCTATTTTTTAAAGATGACTTATGACAGATTTGTAAATCATTAGCATATCACTTAATCATTTGTGAATGTATAGTCATGTTTTGTAAATGATTAGTTCATCATCATCTAATCACTTGTAAATGATTTATAACTTAATCTACAAAACAGATAAAAATATTAACATATCACTTATTAATCATCTATGAACGCATAGTCATGTTTTGTAAATGATTAGTTCATGAACTAATTACTTGTAAAAGACTTACAAATGAATTAACAAAACATACACATTATTAGCATATCACTTATTAATTGCTTATGAATGTTTTGTAAATGATTAGTTCATTAACTAATCACTTAAAAATGATTTACAACTGAACGTTATTACAAAGTGTTACCATATTTTCTTATTGTTATTTTAAATTGTGTGCTGTACTGTATAAACGGGGGTATTTTTAAAAATCTTACCTGTAGTAAGTTATTCTTGTCACTAGGAACCTACCACAAGTTTGTGTTTTTAAATTATTTTTGATTGCTAAAAATCATTTTAATCAGGCTAATTCAGCAGCAGTGGTGGAAAGAGTACTGAAAAATATACTCGTGTAAAAGTACCATTTCATTCCAAAATATACAGTGTGAGTAGAGTAAAAAGTACTTGTCCAAAAAACTACTCGTGTAAGTGTAAAAGAGTAGCTTATTTAAAAGTACTCATGAGTATTGAGTAGTGAGTGCTGAGCTGTGGATTCTACCCCCTTATAATAAATACTGTACACTGTAATTTAAACATTTAGAAAACATTGTACATACTGTAATTCATATTATTTTGATTGTCAGAAAGAATGAAGAATATCTATCATCCAGCTTTTTCTAATTTTGACTGCCAACTCTTTAGAATACATCAAAACATGGAAAAACTATTAAAGTGATGAAAATATGAGTTATTTTCAGTACTACTGAGCTATTCTTAGTTGGTGGAATTGTCAGACAGTCCCTTAGGCATCATGTGCCCTTATTGCACGTCAAAGCATTCTTCAGTAAAAAGTATGCAATGTAAGGTGACCATGCGTTCCATTTTTACAGGACACGTCCTGGCCAGGATTTCTATATTGCCTCAGATATCCAGGATTTGGCCGTTAACGCTGCACAGACCGATTGTTGTATGATATTTGTAAGAGGTATAGAGAGCAGATGGCTCTATATGCTTTCAAATCACCCTCACGGTACTTTGATGTCATACAACGATCTGTGTGCGTAGCGCCGCTTCAAGTCAAATGAACGAACACGTAATATGTACGCGTATTTGTATCGCTTTGACCGTTCTTTGTAGCGGTCGACCGCTATGTGTTTTTCAGGGCCGATACCGATTATTACAGACCAAGTACACCGAGAATCTATATCTTGAACCGAGATACTGTCTAGTGTGAAAATGAAACTTAATGTCAAAATTAGGAATAACAAAAACTTTCTTTAAATGCTTTTAAACATAACTTTATTTCTGAGAACTGTTAATAATAACATTAAATAAACATTGGGTAACACTTTAGAATAGGGAACCCTTATTCACTATTAACCATGACTTTTCCCTCAATAAATTCCTAATTTGCTGCTTATTAATAGTTAGTAAGGTAGTTGTTAAGTTTAGGTATTGGGTAGGATTAGGGATTTAGAATAAGGTAATGTAGAATAAGGCATTAATACGTGCTTAATTACTGCTAATAAACGGCTAATATTCTAGTAATATGCATGCTAATAAGCAACTAGTTAAGAGACCCTAAAATAAAGTGTTACCAAACATTATTATTATTATTATTATTATTATTATTATTATATTAGAGCACTCAGCAGCATTCTAACAGCAGCATCTAAACATTTTGTAAAACTTGAAATAAACAACAAGCAACAAATGAACAAATAATGGAAAATAGGGCTGCAGGAGATTGGAAAAATCTCACATTGCGATAATTTGTTTTTCTGCGAAATATTGCGATATGGGAAAAAAAAAAACAAAAAAAATGAATAAGTTCTATTTGGAAAAAAATAGTCAATGATTGGGGTGATTTTGTAGGTGAGTAAATCAGCATAGGAATTAAACAAATTACAAGCATAGATAAATATAATAGAACAAAGATACTAATTAATTATTCTCATTAAAGGGGACATAACACACACAGTTTCACCCAGTCTCATGTAGGGATGGTTCGGTACTAGTATCGGTACCGTTCGGTTCTCGGACAAATTCCAAATGGAAGTGATCATCCCTATCCCCTTGGAGAGGGGACTTTGGAGTGAGCAGGGCACATGCGTGCCATTATGTAGTCGTTTGGAATGCACTTGGCGAAGGGAGCAATCTAAATTTCCTCATTATCTTCAGCTGGGATGTTCCCGTGACAACGCAGCATGGTGTGCGTCAGCAGATGTCGCTGTTTTAATGTCATAAATGTCTTTTTATTGTTGTTAGCATAACTGTTGCAAATAAACATACTTTTTTATGTTAAGTTTTTAAAATATGCTAATCTATAAAAACTAATATGTATAAAACTTGTTAAAATATAAAATGTATATTTTTTTTTATGCTGGTGTCCGTCAGCGAATCTGCTGATTGACACCGTGCTGCGTTGTCACGGGAACATGCCAGCTGAAGATAATGAGGAAATTAGATTGCTCCCTTCGCCAAGTGCATTCCAAACGACTACATAATGGCACGCACGTGCCCTGCTCACTCCAAAGTCCCCTCTCCAAGGGGATAGGGATGATCACTTCCATTTGGAATTTGTCCGAGAACCGAACGGTACCGATACTAGTACCGAACCATCTAATCTCATGTTAATCCTGAGTACCTATAAAGTAGTATTGCATCCTTTATATCTCCAAAAAGTTTTTAGTTTTATCATATTTATAAAAGAAAGATACAGCTTTACAATTCTCTTCGAAATAAGCTGAGCTCCTGGAGGCACTCCGTGGGCAGAGCTAAAGAGTGACGAGCACTTGAGCACCGATCGCGAACAAAACAAACATTTGATGCTGTTTCACTTACCATCTCCAGGTCTGAATCATGACCGGGATCTTTTATAGTTGGGACCACTCCATCTTTCAGTATCAAATGCAAATCCAGCGTCGAACTGAGCCTTTTTTATAAACCGTTCATCAACAAACACCTGAGAAACTCCGTTTCTGCCCTGGAAAAACAAACTTTACGTAACGCTGGGTTCTTCAGGAAGCTGAACAAGGTTATCTTTCCCTTACAACCAAAAACAGACTTCTTTATAGAGACATTCTTCCCGTGCAGTGCTGCCGGATGAAGCGCGTTGATGGAGTGCTCTTGCTCTCGCTCTGGTCGATGTGTGCAATCCCATATAAGGATTTCCACACTCATTTACGTCATGAAGAGCCACGATTGAAAAAAAAAAAAAAACTCTCCGAAACTTGTACGAACCTGGAAATGTGTATTTGGCACAGAAAAATCCAAATCGTTTTTTGAAACTTTGTTAAAGAGTTGCTTTCTCATGCTAAACATGGCCAGTGTAAATAACCCAACATGCATGAAATTGCATTAGACCCCCCCCTTTAATTTGCAACTACATGTCTACTAACTCTCAGAATAGGCTTAGGTTAGGTTTAAGGTTAGTAGAATAAATTCACATTAGGGCTGCACGATATTGGAAAAAACTCACATTGCGATATTTTGTTTTTCTGCGATATATATTGCGATATGAAAAAAAAAAAAAAATCACCAAATGACTTGAATAGCTCTATTTGGAGAGAAAAAAAATATTAATTTTGTAGATGAGTAAATCAGCACAGGAAATAAACAATTTACAAGCATAGATAAATATAATAGAACAAAGATACAAATGTAATAAACAGTGCTTTGTATTTTTAAGGCAAGTCCAACAGTATTCAGGTGCAGAAATTGAATAATAAAATGTAAAATAACACTGCATAACACAGTCTTCATTGTATAAATTAAATCTAATAAATCTGTGTTAAAGCTACAAAAGTGATTTTTCTCTGTTTTGTTGTTTGATTATGACACAGAAAGCAACAGAGACATTAAACTGCTGTTATTGTTATCCTCTTTCTTTCTCAATTGTTTACCTAAGACATAAGCAACTGTTTTTTTTTTTTTTACAAGGATACTTGGAGACATGCATTTTGACACGGTTTCGCGCATATGTGTCGTACTACACTGGATGCGGCACGACACGACGAATCCCCGCCAGTAAACTGATATGCCTTGCTCTATTTATCACATACTGACACAAAGTTGACACGATTGGCAACGGTCGCTTTGTCGCATCCAGTGTAGAAAGACTTTGGGGCCGTTCACATCTGCAAACGCATGGAAAACTCCCGCCGCGCCACTTCCTCCTCCTTTACAAAGCACTCGGGAGCTTGCGCTTTCCTGGCGCCTGCCATTGCTAAACATCCGAGATGTGCTCTCCTCGACTGAAAATTGCTTGCAGTAGCTCTGCTACTAAATTTATTTAAAAATGGGTAGCTCTGTGCAGCTGTCGCGTCCGGTGTAGACACGGTGTCTGTGTGTGAGCAAAGATAACGATCAGTATAAATATAATGATCAGGCCTGCTAAACATCGCACATCCTGCGATGTGACTATCGTGGATGCGCACATCGCGATATCGATGCTGAAACGATATATCGTGCAGCCCTAGTTCACATATACTTGCAAAGTTTCTCATAGTATGTTGTGGACCCATCAAAATAAAGTGTTAGAAGATATTAAGCAGACAGTCTACTAATACTCTAATGACTGCTAGTTGACATGTAGTTACAAAGTTACTTACTGTTAGTAGAATGTCTAAAGTGGACTATCAAAATAAAGTGTTACCTTAATTTCTTTCTTGTGCTGAACACAAAAGAGGATATTTTAAAGAATGTGGGTAATCAAAAAGTAGCTGGTCCACATTAGTCAGCCTCAGACGACACGCCCACGGACCGTTGGCTAAACGTCTGATGCATACGGCACACTTATCTGGAAACACTTCAGGAGTTTCGAAGTCATCTTCGGATTGGTTGAATTATACAGGATTTCCAGGAGACTTGTGTGTCTTGTTCTTTAACGTTTAGCCTGGAAACAAAGATGCCGTGACGCCAAACCCCCTCACGAAAGAAGAAAGCACCGTGCTTACAACTGTGACGACAAACGCCTATCAGGATCAACTATATACTGGAGTTTCAAAAGTATGTGAAATAGTTAAAGTTTGTGGCATAGAATCTTTAAAATATATCCGAGAGTTTTACACACCGGTCTGTTATTGTTGCGTCATTTCCAGAAACATTAAGAGTTCCACAAAGCAAAAATTTAGAGATATTATCATCACTGTCAGTTTCTGCACATATTAAACATATTAAACATGTTAATAATTTTATTGCTCTGAATGTATTTTTTAGAAAACCAAACCTTTTTTAGATGTTGTGTGCTGTCTTGTAGTAATTGTAGTTGTCAATGAAGATGGGTGTCATCAAGGCTTGAATTGAGGGGGGATGATTCAACGGTCCATTCAGATGGATTCACTTGTTTTGTTTCTAATTGAATCAGCCGTTTTGAACGAATCGTTTGATTTGAATGATTCAGTAAGTCATTTATTAAAACAGGGACTTGCTGCCACCTACTGGCAGTTTTATTGTCATTTATTTATCCATGACGGACCTAAACCAGCCAAGGTGCCAGCACAAAAACACATTCAGCAAAATATTGTTTAATTATCAATATCGACTAAAATTCCTCCATTTCAGGCCCCAGAAGGAAAAAAAAAAACTTATAAATAATAGTTCATTTAATAAGAGTAATTCTTAATTAAATAGAAACCTTTTTAGAAATGAGACAAATTTTGTTATTGTTGTGTAAAATTAGCCACCAGGACCCCATGCAGTGTTGATGAAAGAGCATTTTAAATTGATGTGCTCTTTGTGTCTATGCTGTTGCTTTTACTGTAGTAATATCATGATCTACAAAGAGACAACACTGTATTTGTAAGGCTTTGGTCTCTTCATAGACAGAATTTGGAGGACATCTGCCTCACTTGTATAAATGCTTAAATGTCTAAATTAATTCAGTTTTTCAGTAACTGATTTATTGTTGATTTTGGCAGATCTGCTTCTTCCTCACAGAAATTCATGTTCAGTGAAGCTTCTCCCACAACAATCACACCTTCAGCAATTCACCAATAAATGCTGGAAGATTCCCATCAGTTCACAAGTGAATACGAGCATCAAATCATCAGGAAGAGCTGAAATCTGATCAAAGACTGAGTTTATTGAAGAGGACAGAGAGAAGATGAGAGATCCAGAACCCTGCAGAATCAAACACACTGAAGATACTGAAGAACAGATAGGTTGCGGTTTATTCTTCATTCTTCTTTAATAATGCTGACAGTAATAAAAATTAAGTAGTTTTAGATTGTGTTTGTTGTAATTGGAAAAATCTTTAGAGCTCTACAGTAATATAGATAATTAATCAAATAATAAGGGACGCTTTTCTGTAAACTGGGTAATTTTTTCAGGAAAATTATTTGTTAGATAACTGTGTAGTTGATCAAACATATGTAATAGTTCTCCCTGTAGAAACATGAAATTTGTGCCTATAATGTTTTAAAAATCAATTTAAATCAATGTGCCTCATTCAGGAAAAATTTCAGAGATGTACTGTATATATAAAATATACAGTGTCTTTATAAAACTCAGTAGTGAACCGTGACTCTCCCCAAACTCCCAAAAACAAACTACCAGCCTCACGTAAGGCCTCGGTCGAACAGACCTACAACTATTCAATAAACACATTCCAAAGCAGCGTCTGGAGATTCTCCTCCCCAGCCATCTGCAGGTTGTAAAACTGATCAACGACCATCGGCGCCCTGTTTGTCTGGATCATGCATTGAAAACCTAACTCAATCAACGGGAAAAGAGAACTCCCCTTTAAGCAACATATGGCTCAGGACACTCGTGATCCCTATGCATAAATTCAGGGGTGGGTGATTTGGCAAAAATATCATATTATGGTTTTGCATGTGCATCCTCAGCGCAAAAACTTTCAAAGCGCGTGACAGGGCAAGACATTACGCTAATGCATTAGCTTAAAGCTCAAAATAAAGTATTCTCATGTTTTGGGATCAAGTTTTTGGGCGGCTTGGATCAGGTACCTGTTCCGCAGCATCTCGTTCTGTTTCCTCCATTATTTTTAGATGCATTTTGTCCATAGAAATGTGTTATTCAGTGCTGTAATTTTACGCGACCGGCTGAAGTTGGACATGAACTGTGGGCAGACCCAATGATTTTCATTATGGAAAATAATCGATTTTATAGCTTAATTGTTACTCATTGACACCGCTTGCTCATACTTGAAGTGAATGTTTGACTGGTTGGAGAATAGGTTAAAGGTCTTGAACTGCCATCTTTAACTGAACGGTTCTCGTCTGGTGTGTGACCGCCTTTCAGAAGTGCAACAAGAAAACAACACAAAGCCAACAAATGTAGTGTGTGGTTAATGTAAGTCAACATATCATATCAGTGCTCACAGCAAAACAACTTAGCAACAGACATGTTTATTATAAATAATGTTGCACAGCAGCCTAATAAATGTCCTAACTTATGTTATTTGCTGCATCTATTGTGACGTGAATAATAGTTTATCAGCATGTGTGTGTATATGTATATATATAATATATATATAATCTGTAATTTCATAGCTGGACCACCAGTCACAGAGCTGCAAACGCTAGGCGGAAACATTCAAATATGGAGAAAATGGGCAGCATTCATTTAACGCATTCACTGAATAGGCAGATTTGAAGAGTTTATTTCCACAGAAATTGTACTTATTTTATTTAGGTGATGATTGTCAAATTATGAATTGATTAAATAAAATGAGAAAGTATGACTTTTTATTAAAAAATTATTAAAGTTTGTCATTTAAAAAATAATTGTAAATGCTGTTTTTAAAAACAGTATTTTGTATAGGGCCCTGATGGTTCCCCACTTATAAAACTGAATCAAATGTGAGGCGTGCTGGTAGAATGAGTGTGAATGCACACGGGCTAATTTCGAGTTACATGCAAAAAAAGTGAAAAATTAAAATTTTGGTTGAATTTGATGTTTTCACAAAAATTAGTTCATTAAGCCCTCGTCTAGCGATCCCATTGCTACAAACAGCAATTAAACGCACTTTTTATTGGTACTTTTTCTGAGAAGAGTAGCTTTCTCCGTTCGCTTCTCGCGCTGAACCGCTGACTGTCATCCGAAGCACCCGCATAAAGACGAGACCGACGGCGGTCTGTCTCGATAAATATACACATATTCACGCAAACATAATCAGTTATAGCTTAAGTGAACATTTGGGGAAAAACATCAGATGTGTAACATTATATTAGATCTGTGCAGTACAGTAGGTCTATATATCTAGACCATCTGTCTTCAATGTCAAAGAAAAGAGGGAATCACTCACTGCTCTTGATTGAACTGCTTTTGTAGTTTTAATCATTTATTTGTGTTGGACACACTAAAGTGATTTTTACATTTGATTTTTTTTTTTTTTTTTTTTTTACCTTAATGCTTATCTTTAGATATAAAATAAAAAAAGTAATGCACTGTATACACTTGTTTCTTTCTTATATTTGTTCCTTTTTGCATTGGTTCTTATAACAACACAGATCAAATAAAAAAAATAGCTATATTGTGATTATTAATCTAGTAATGATTATTAAGAAAAGAAGTGGAGGAAATATGTAATGTTGCTGGTGATTTTTCTTTGGAACCTTTAGAAAACTTTAAATCAGTTTTTCTTTAAATTGATTTTGCTGACTCCATCGACTTCAAACAGTTCAGTCATTTTTTGTCCTATTCAAGCAAATCATACATCATTTTGAAAGTATTTTACTCGAAAATAAAAATAACTACTTTCTGTAAATTTGCTCATTGTGACTCATTTTGGTAGCACGGTTCACAAATAATCAAAATCAATGTTTTATAGCATTTGTCTACTTTCTGCTGTTACATCAGGGTTCACTTTTTTTTTTTATAAGTTAATGAAAATAAAACATTTTTTTCTTTTATTTCAGAGTTGATTAAAGAAAATGAGGAGAATGGAGAATTGACTAAATTTGAGAGAAAAAATCACTTCAGAACTGGAAAAAAACCTTCGAGTTGCTGTAAAAATAAACAGAAAGTTTTAAAGAACAGAAGAGCCCAGAAATCTTTCACCTGCACTGAGTGTGGAAAGAGTTTATCAAGCAAATATAGTCTTGATGTTCACATGAGAATTCATACTGGAGAGAAACCTTACAAGTGTTCACACTGTAACAAGGGATTCAGTCACTCAGGAGCTCTGAAAAGACACGAGAGGATTCACACTGGAGAGAAACCGCACACGTGTCATCAGTGTGGAAAGAGTTTCACAAATAAAGCAGGCCTTACAGCACATATGAGAGTTCATACTGGAGAGAAACCGTTCACTTGTGATCAGTGTGGAAAGAGTTTCACAAATAAAGCAGGCCTTAAGTATCACATGATCATCCACACTGGAGAGAAGCCGTTCACTTGTGATCAGTGCGGGAAGAGTTTCTCACTCTCAGTAAACCTTAAGTATCACATGATCATCCACACTGGAGAGAAACTGTACGCATGTGATCAATGCAGCAAAACATTTTTGAGAGCTTCAGAACTGAAGCAGCACCTGAGAGTTCATACAAAGGAGAAGCCACATTCATGTTCTGTGTGTGGAAAGAGTTTTACAACTCTACCATATTTGAAAGTGCATCAGAAAATACATACTGGTGTGAGAGATTTTATGTGCTTTGAGTGTGAAAAGACTTTTACTTCAGCGAGCTGTTTACAACTGCATGAGAGGATCCACACTGGAGAGAAACCTTATAAGTGTTCACACTGTGACAAGAGATTCTGTCTTTCATCAAATCTGAAAAAACATGAGATAATCCACACTGGTGAAAAACCGTTCAAGTGTTCACACTGTGACAAGAGATTCTGTCTGTCAACAAGTCTGAAAAAACATGAGATGATTCACACTGGAGAAAAACCGTTCAAGTGTTCACACTGTGACAAGAGATTCACTCAGTCATCAAGTCTGAAACCACATGAGAGGATCCACACCGGAGAAAAACCTTATAGGTGTTCACACTGTGAGAAGAGATTCAATCAGTCAGGAGCTCTGAAAACACACGAGAGGATTCACACTGGAGAGAAACCGCACACGTGTGATAAGTGGAAAGAGCTTCACACAGTCAGCAAACCTTAAGGAGCACATGAACATCCACACTGGAGAGAAGCTGTATGCATGCGATCAATGTTGGAATACATTTCTGAGAGCTCAAGTCCTGAAGCAGCACATAAATATTCATACAAAGTAGGGCTGCACAATATTGGAAAAAACTCACATCGTGATATTTCGTTTTTCTGCGATATATATTGCAATATGAAAAACAAACAAAAAAAATCACCAGATGACTTGAATATCTCTATTTAGAAAAAAAATAATCAATGATTGGGGTGATTTTGTAGGTGAGTAAATCAGCATAGAAAATAAACAAATTACAAGCATAGATAAATATAATAGAACTAAGATACAATTGAAATAAAAAGTGCTTTGTATTTTTTCAAGTAAGCTAATAGTATTCCGGTACAGAAATTGAATAATCAAATGTAAAATAACATTGTATAAATTAAATCTAATAAACCTTGAGTTAAAGCTACAAAAGTGATTTTTCTCTGTTTTGTTGTTTGATTAACATTCATGACACCAAAAGCCTCAAGAACATTAAACTGCTGTGAACCAATTTACTGTTACACATCCGTTTTCATTCTCAATTGTTTACCTTCACCTAAACCATAAACAACTGTGTTTAGGAGACTTACAGAGACTTGCATTTTGACATAGTTTCGTGCGCATGTCATTTCAGGCACAAATAAACGCGGAACTGAACAGAAATCAGTGTTCACGTGCATCTGCGTAGCTCTCACCGTGTCTAAATACAATCATTATAATCAGTGATGCTGTCTGCACTGGATGCAGCGCGGCACAACAAATCCCTGCACTGCAAAAAAAAATGCTCTTCTTACTTATATTTTTTGTCTTGTTTCCAGCCAAAATACCTAAAAATTCTTAAATCAAGAATAATTTTCTAGACAAGTAAAAATTATTGTCTTGTTTTCAGCAAAAACAAGTCAAAATTAAGTGAGTTTTTGCTTGAAACAAGCAAAATAATCTGCCAATGGGGTAAGCAAAATAATCTTATAGTTCAGTGTAGACAGCCTCAAGTTGTCGTGTCCGGTGTAGACACAGTGTCTGTGTGTGTTCAAAGAAAACAATCAGTATACTAAACATCACACATCCCGTGACTATAGCGGATGCACACATCGCGATATCGATGCTGAAACGATATATCATGCAGCCCTAATACAAAGGAGAATCCACATTCATGTCATTTGAGTGGAAAGAGTTTTTCATGTCTACAAAGTTTTAAAGGACATCAGAAAGTTCATACTGTTATGAGAGTGCATGTGCTTTGAGTGTGAAAAGACTTCTACTTCAGCAAAGTGTTTCAAACAGCACCAGAGGATTCACTCAGATCAACTCAAAGATGGAGTTCCTCACCAAAGAACAATGTTACTGTTTTATACTTGCATATCTTTTTGCTTCATGATAAAATATCATTGTGTTTTCTCATATTATGTTCAATTGTCTTATTATGCAGCATGTGTATGTGTAGCAGAATTTCTTTTTTACAAACTATTCTTGGTCAGGAAGCTTAAGAAGGGACTTGAACACTTTTAAGAGAGATTTATTTTTTAATTTTGTTCTTCATTGTTTAAGGCCTCTACAGAACAGCTGCAGAATAAACACATTCCCAAAACAGGATCGAAATATTCCCCTACACAGCCATCTGATCGACGATCTCAACACCCTCATTGTCTGGAGCAGTTTCCTCTCAACATGAGAACGGCTAATCCAATCAAGGGAAAAGAGAACTCCTTTGTCTCAACGAAATAAAGAGCCATTTATGCAACATATGGTTGAGTGCTTCCTCGTGACCTCTATGCATAAATCCATAGTAGCAGCTGAAAACAGGAAAAGGCAAATTATGTGACACTCTCCAGGCCTGCAAACACACAAGACCCATACAGCTTGACACCTCGTGATCTCTTTGGGCATGTGTTCCCTTCCTCCTCCTCTGCACGTCCCAAAACCCAGCTCCCTCTAACAAAGGAGCACATGAACTTACATAGATGACTCTTAAAAGACCATCAGTTTAATAATACTGCATTTGGCCAACTATTCACAAGTAGTGTGTTTTATGTCTTTTATATGTTTTATGTAACTACTGAAACATGGGATGTTTTTTCAAAATAAAATACACTGAATTATCAACTAAGATGTTATGATAGTGTTTGGTTCAATATACTGTATATTCAAACGAATGAGTCCTTAACTTTGTAAAAGGCAAAAAGTTGATCATACTGATTTCAAAGAAAGATTGGTTTCAAAATACATGTAATGAGGAGTCCACTGAAGGCGAGTGTAGTGATGAACCCAAGTGCGGTTTATTTACAAAGGTGAAATCCAAAATCTAAAAACATTCTAAACAGATGAAGACTTGACTTGAAACAGACTTGACATGAACAGGCTTGACATGAAACAGACTTGGTATGGCATGAACAGACTAGACTCACTGACAGCGGATTACAACATTAATACACGACCAGGATCAATGGCAACATGATGGCTACTTATAACAAACAATCAGGGTCACATAACAAACAAGACACATGACTATGACAACCAATTAGAACATGACACATTGAACAGAGGAACCAATAGCAGGAATACAAGAGGGCAAGGGAAGCATGACACTAAAAGCATGAAACAAATTACAAAATAAAAAGACATGAAAAACAAGAACATGAAACAAACCCCAAAACAGACCTTACAGATCCCCCCTCTAAGGCCGGATCCTGACGCCCTAACAAAACACCCAACCCAAACAAAACCCAAACAGTCCAGCAGGGTGGTGGAGTGGAGGTGGAACTGGGGGAGGGATGGAGGGCCAGGCCCGTGAAGGGGAACAGGACCTGAAGTGTGGAGCCATGGCAGAGCAGGCAGAGCGGGGAGCCATGGCGGAGCAGGCAGAGCAGAACAAGCAGAGAACTCATGGACGGCCTCCTTCGCCGTGACAGGACAGGCAGTGAGTTCATGAATGGCCTCCGTGGCCGTGACAGGACAGACTGAGTTCATGAGTGGCTTCCTTGGCCGTGACAGGACAGACAGTGAGTTCATGAATGTAAGCCGCCACCTCTGGTGGTTCTGCAGTGGACGCCGCCTTCTCTGGAGGTTCTGCAGTGGACGCCGCCTTCTCTGGAGGTTCTGCAGTGGATGCCGCCTCCTCTGGAGGTTCTGCAGTGGACGCCGCCTCCTCTGGAGGTTCTACAGTGGAAGCCACCACCTCTGGAGGCACTGGAGTGTATACATGGACAGGAAAGGCCTCAGGAGCTGACTTGTGGACAGAGGCCTCAGGAGTGCAGTGTGCAGCCCACACGTTCAAAATGGCGACCGCCATTACGGGCAGTGCAGCAGACAGTGGGATGCCTGCTGAGCTTGAGAGCGAAGAGACCACTGGAATGTCAGCCCGCTCGCACTGACATCAGTGGTGGGTCCAACACACTAGTAATCAGTCTTTTAAGTTCTGGCCCAAGCTCTGCATCCGTAGGAACTTTGGTACTATGGCCCCCCCAAAAAATCCTTTGGGGAAATTTTGGTGACAGTCGTGACATGGCGAGGCTCAGGCGTGGTGGCCATCTTGGCCGAGGACTCAGGCATGGCGGCCATCTTGGCTGGGGAATCAGACGTGGCGGCCATCTTGGCCGGGGACTCAGGCGTGGCGGCCATCTTGGCCGGGGACTCAGGCGTGGCGGCCATCTTGGCCGGGGACTCAGGCATGGCGGCCATCTTGGCCAGGGAATCAGACATGGCGGCCATCTTGGCCGGGGGCTCAGGCGCGGGAGGCAAGACGTGAGCAGACTCTGGCTTGACAGGCATGACGTGAGCAGACTCTGAAATGGTGGCCATGTTATGACGAGACTCTGGAATATCAGCTGAGACGTGATGAAACTTTAGAATGGCGGCCATTTTCTGAAGAGACTTTTGAGTGGCGGCCATCTTGCAACGAAGCTCTTGAATGGCAGCCATGTTGTGAAGAATCTCTTGAGTGACCAGCATGATGTGAGCAGGCCCTGGAGTAGCAGACATGACGTTAGCAGACTCTGGCTTGGCAGACATGATGTGATCAAGCTTTGACTTAGTAGACATGACATGAGTAAACTTTGACTTAACTGGCATGATGTGAGCAGGTCCTGGAGTAGCAGGCATGACATGAGTAGGCTCTGGCGTGGCAGATGTGATGTTAGCAGGCTCTGGAGTAGCTGGTGTGACGTTAGCAGGCTCTGGAGTAGCAGGCGTGATTTTAGCACGCTCTGGCATAGCAGGCGTGACTTGAATAACTCCTGACATGAAGGTTGGGACGTGAAAAAGTTTTGATCTGATGGGTACTGTAGGAAGGCTGTGTTCCTCCTCAGCAACCCCCACAGTAAATGGTGAACCAGCCAGCAACAAAGCAGTCAATGTACTTTTCAAGAGTCCAGTGTTGGTGATGGAGTGACATTAAACGTGATATGTCCTTAATTAATCCACACCAAAACAATATCCTTCAAGAAGCTTTCTTTAAAATCTACTTGATAGGAAGGTTCACAAAAGTCAGCCACATATTCCTCAATGGAGAGATTACACTGATGGAGGCGAATCTGTTGGGTTCATTTTGATGGTCGTGTTTTCTGTAACGAGGAGTCCACTGAAGGCGAGCGTAGTGATAAACCCAAGTGCAATTTATTTACAAAGGTGAAATCCAAAATCCAAACTGAATCCAAACAGACGAAGACTTGACTTGAAACAGACTTGACTTGACATGAAACAGACTTGGTATGGCATGAACAGTAGTGATGTGACGTTCAACACCGAGGCTTCAAAGCTTGTATCAAAAAAACAAAACATCTCACACTGAAGCGCTGTATCTGAGCTTTATTCGTTTTGTCAAAAGCACATGATCTATGATGTCCGAAGCTTCATTCGCCTGAAAACCACGTGATTGCTTCAGTATCTGGTTTAAAGGGGTCCTATTATGCTTTTTCATTTTTTTAATTTTAATCAGTGTGTAGTGTGTATGTTTGGGCATAAAAAGATCTACAAATTTACAAATCTCAAAGTCCACTCCAAAGGGAGATATTTCGTTTTTAAAAAAAATCCCTTTTCAAGAACTACAACGAACGGCTCGTTTGGACTACAATGTTGTTGTTCTGTATTTGTGATATCACAAAAATAAATCCCGCCTACTGAAATTTGAATGGTTGGTGGGTGGGGAGAACGCTTGGTTGAGCTCTGCACGTTTCAGAATCGAAACCCAGTGCAGGTGTTTTAATATCACTGTATTTCTGATGGAAACTGACTGTTTTCAAAATGTCTGATAAAGCAGCGTTTGTGAGCGGAGCTCTGCTTTGTGTACAGCGTTACCGGGGAAACCTAGCTCTCTGCCGCTCCAACAGCGCCTCCTGCTGGCAGAGAATGAATTTGCAGATATATGCCGCCACAAATAGTGAAAGTCTGTGGGACTATGGTATAAATGAATTCAACTGTATATCAGTTTCACAGCAATTCATGTGATAATGTTAGAATAAAAGAACAGTAAACATAATACATATTACCGGTGCACTTATCTGTACATAGTAAATCCAGTTATTTTTAAGCTGTTGTTGACATTCTATCTAAAACGTGATTTAGCCAAAAAAACAATAACGTTACTTTAATATGTCTTGCAATATCCGTGCATGCAAAGGTTCTGCGCGATCCTCTTGTTCAATATTCTCGAGGTCTGAATTGATATGGCAACATTGACGAACTTTCTGAAACGCCAGAAAGTTCAGAAGGCAGGCCTTCATCAAACCCAGAACTAACGGAGCTGTTTGTGCCAGGCTGGGGAGAGATGTATTGTAATAATGTAAATTATGTGAAAAATAATGCGATTTTCGAACCACCAAGCATGAGAGCATGTTCTAGTACATCCCCAAAACAAAATCAAGACTTTGTAAAAGAGCATAATAGGACCCCTTTAAACAAAGTGAACTTCAGCGCCGTTTCCTTTACATTATATTACATTATAATGTGTTAGCATTGTTTTCTTTTTATCCTAATTTATATTAAGGTCAAATTAACTTAAAGTTAACATCGACAGACCACAGATTTAATTCATGAGTTTATGTTTGATTTATTTGAATTATTTTAGTGGCAGTACACCGACACAAATGAATGACTTGACAATTGCCATTATTTTTATGCAATAAATTAAAACAAGGAATCAGTAGTAGAACCAGATGTGAAACCAGCAGCTGTAATGAATCACAGCACTTTGGAAGGTGTTATTCATTTTTATAACCACAAGATGGCCACAGCATGAACCGTTTTAAAAAGCTTCAAGTAATGAACCTTTTTCTGATACAATTGGGTTGAATGCTTCACTGGCTCAGAATGCTTCACTTCGCCATCACTAATGAACAGACTAGACTCACCGACAGTGGGTTACAACATTAATACACGACCAGAATCAATGGCAACATGACGGCTACTTATAACAAACAATCAGGGTCTCATGAGAATCAACTGTAAGAAAGTGATGATGATGTTGAAGATCTCAATGAAGATGATTATTGCAGCATAGCAGTGACAAAGCACATGTTGTACCTTGGGTTCAACGGAGTCGGAATGAACCCAGAACATACTAAGTTCAAACCTTTTATACATTTTCAGTTTACTACCCTTCGTGTAAATGAAGTTGCTCCTGTTGTAACAGCTGTAGTCTGTATGTTAATTAAGTTCTGACACCCCTTTGTCTGAGGTGGTTCTCTGTGTCCCACACCTGTCCCATTCTACAATGGGTCACCATTTGCTCAGGATGTGATCATCCCAAATGGTCTACAAACAACATAACTGGGAAATGAGCATTATCAAACATATTGTGGAGTGGAAGCTGGGTCGAGGCAGACTGTAGGTGCGTTCAAGATGCACTACACTTGCCTGTCACCGGCTGGCGAGAGCAGCCGCTTGCAGTCGGGGCGGAATTAAAAGCGGAGACGTCAAGTCGGACACTTTTTTGTATTTTAATATAAAGTAAATTGGTATTGACATTTTTTTGTAACAGCAAAATAATTCAGTGTCCCCTAATGACAAACGTCTTTGGGGTACCTGTAACAATGCTGAAAAGTCAATAAATCATAAACATCTACTTAAATACCAAAAATAAGTGGGCATATATATGATTTTAATCAGTGTTTTTGATAAAAATGACTCAAGATAACAGTGCGACTACACTAAAAAAGCTCTTACTGTTATAAAAACACAGATTTGTGAGCATTATTGGAATTGAATTGTTAGAATAATCACGCAGCACACCTCGCGCTTGTCATCACAGAATCTAACCAATGAGAATAAAGTGTGTCGTTATCAAGGCTGTCGCAGCCGATTTTGAGCAACTGCAGCGCCTGACCTCGGCGGCTGGTCTCGTTTTACTCTCGCGGTACTTTGATGGCACATGTGATCGTAAGGCGGCTGCAGCGCCGATCAAAGTCGGACAAATGTTCTAACCAGAATGCATTGCTTTTGTCAGGCGGCAGCCGATTTTTGCAGCACCGCATGAAGTCGAACGCACCTTATAATTTCTTACACAACCAATGAGGAAACAAGACACATGACTAGGACAACCAATTAGAACATGACACATTGAACAGAGGAACCAATATCAGGAATATAAGAGGGCAAGGGAAGCATGACACTAACAGCATGAAACAAATTACAAAATAAAAAGACATGAAAAACAAGAAGATGAAACAAACCCCAAAACAGACCTTACAATACAACATATCTCACAAGTCACACTTGAAATATTGTTAGAATTATAATTGCTATACCTCTGAAAACTTTTAATGAAATAGCAAAAACTATATTTACAAGGTAGATATAAGTAAAACCTTAATAGGTCAATATAACCCTTTTTTAAGATTTATTTTTGGCATTTTTGTCCTTTATTGTGATAGGATAGCATTGAGTTGACAGGAAGTGAATTGGGAGAGAGGGGCAGGATCGGGAAATGTCCACGAGCCTGGATTCGAACTTGGGACGCCCGTAGTGCAACGACACTGTATGTCAGCGCACTGCCCACAAGGCTATCAGGAGAGGACAAATTTGGGGAGAGGACAAATATTCCAAAACTTTATGAAAATACAAAATGAGAACTAACTGCACAATTACTAGAAATATGTACCTTGGATATTATACAATTTGCATACAAAATTTAAAGATGTTTCCAACTCTGACTTTGTACCAATTGTGTAGAATGGCCCATATTAATTTGATTAATTAAATATGGTGTGGGGTGTGGGGAATGTATTCTGGTGCTTCATTTCCAACAGATTCACCTTATTTTAGTTTTTCTCATGGTTAGGTCGAATCGGATCTAAATTATAAGCATTTTAAATACTTACTAATTCGGACCAAAGACTTCTCGGTGGTCTGTTCTGGCTTAGCTATAAATCAATGCCAGGGGAGGCAGACTTGTGTTATATAAATAAATGTCAGTTTATTATTACAATTAGTAAGCAGTACAAATATTCTTCAACTACTGTATACAAGTATTAAATAAATATCAAAAAATTCTTTTCTCAAGGCAATATCAGCAATGGTTCTGGAGAAGCTCTTCAGGGGCTCATTTATAAATCGTGCGTACGCACAGATTTAATCTTAGAGTGTGTGTACGCTTAAATTCGCACCAGCGCTCATAAAACTGTCTTTGACGTGGAAAAGTGCTTAGCGTCACGTCAGGGACTGAGCAGACGTACACACTTTTTCTTCTTTGAGTTCTGCAAGTTTTTGGAAATGTAAGCTGTTCTTCTAAATTAAAGAATTTGGATGATGACTGGTAATCTTTTAAATGTTAATGACATTAATTAGGATTCATTTACAAGGCAGAGAGCTGAAACCATTCATTTGCGCGCAAGTACAAGATCATTTGCGATTCATAGATTTCACATCTGAAAGAGACGTGTACGTGCGTTTTCTGTGCGTACGTTCATTCTATGAATCACACGTACGCATATTTGAGAGATGATCGTAAGATCAATTTTAGGATGGTTTCTGCACAACATTTTATAAATGAGGCCTCAGGTGTTCCTGAAGTAGCATCTGATTTAATCATTGCACTTCAGTCTTTTATAGACAGCAGGTGGATCCCAATGTCTTGTGACGTCATGAGGTCTGGAAATCCCCTCCAGAAGTTTCTTATATAAGGCTTCTCATTTTTCTTCTTCAGGATTCTTTGCTCTGCTGTTTTTTACGCTTCATCTGAAACACACCAGTTGAGGTAATGCCCACCTTTTTTTTTCTTCAGCGCTCTTGTTAATACATGTGTCATCTCTAGCTGTACTCTTGCTAATACATGTTATAAACATTTTCTTAATAAATGCTTAAAACAACAAGTGTGGTGATTTACTTAATAACAGGGATGGGAATAACGGCATCATAAATAAACGGCGTTACTTTTTCAGTAACGAGTAATGAAAAGAATTACTGTTTCCCCCCCTTACAACATCGTTACTGTTATTGGCAATAAAATACGCCATTGCTATAATGTGATATAACATTATTATAATTTTATTTTTCAGTTCATATGAATGGATGCGCAGCATACCTGTATAAAATTTGATGAACCGTAAACTTTAGTGTGAAGGCACACGACTCTCAGACGCTTTGTCTCTCACACACGCAAAAAAGAGACAGAGTCTTAAATAACATGCAGAATTGACACTACATGTAAACGATATTCTTTGTTGTGTTTCCCTGTCAAAATAACAGAGTTCCTTTGGAATGTTTCAGTGTTTAAGAACTGCCGGTTTCTCCGGTAGTAGGCGGAGCTAATGCGCAAACAGCAATCTCATCCATGTTTTGATTTCAGCAAATCAGTTTGAGCAGTCGCACACAACCTGATTAACATTCATGAACCCAGCTGCTCATTAATCCTTAGTTTGTTTTATATTGTTATTAGTAGTAGAAGTCGTAGTAGTTTTGTTATCAGTATTATTTTTAGTTTTTTTTTTTTTTTTCACTTTTTTGTAGAAACACTAAATCAGTGTTTCCCAACCACTGTGCCGCGGCACACTAGTGTGGCGTGACAGGTTGTAGGGTGTGCTGCTCAGCAGGTTTGTTGCTGCTGCGTGTTTTGAGTTTGAGCTCCGTCAAGTTAATTCTTTATCGTCTATTTTCTAATCCTGAAATCTATTTTATACACCATCATTTTCGTTTTTTATAACGTGTAAATATATCCCCTATTGTATTCTACAACAAAAACAATCAAAGCGCCTTGTTATCACTAGTTTTATTTTGATTTCCAGAGTCCGCTATTAGCTTATAGCCCGTTAGCATCGCCAGCGTGGTTGCATTAGCGGCAACCAAGGAAGGTTGCCGCTAATCTCGCTTACATTGCTAATACTCTATTCACACACATTACCATTGTTTTACTCACTGCTACTTGCTTTAATGGCGGATGTGTGTCTACCTTTGAGTGCAGGCGAGGACACGTTCAAGGTGCATTCGGTGCAGCTGGAGCTGGAGGCCGTGGAGAAGCAGATCCGCGAACTGGTGGAGAAGCAGGCCCAGCTGAGAGAGCGGAGAGCCGCGCTGGAAACATCCCGGGCTGACGCTCACAAGTCCGGGGTAAGTATACAGCGCGCCGCTAACACTCCCACCACCTCTACTCCGTGTGTTTCTCTGCACAGACCCTGTGCACCCAGGACGCGATCTTCTCAGATGTCCTTCACTCCGGCCCCGGGACACCACGGACCCTGGGTGCAGCAGCAGCGGAAGACGCGAGCCAGGCCCCGGGCGAGGACCTCCCCCCCTCCGCCGCCTACGGTCTTCGAGATCTCCACCCGGAACCACTTCGCTCCCCTCCGCGAGACGGACCGCGACGCTGTGATCGTCGGAGACTCCATCGTCCGGCACATCCGTGCTACGTTAGCTGAAGGTAAAGCGTACACTCACTGTTTCCCTGGTGCTCGTGTTCTCGATGTTTCTGCGCAGATACCCGCGATCCTGAAGTACGACGAGAGCATCGGCGCGATCGTGCTGCACGCGGGGGTGAACGACACCAGGCTGCAGCAGACGGAGACACTGAAGAGGGACTTCAGGAGCCTGATCGAGACGGTGCGCAGCGCATCACCCGCGGCGACGATCACTGTGTCTGGACTGCTTCCCACATATCGACGAGGACACGAAAGGTTCAGTAGACTTTTTGCTTTAAATGAGTGGTTATTGTCATGGTGTAAAGAACAGAAACTGCTCTTTGTTAATAATTGGAATCTTTTCTGGGAGCGTCCTAGGCTTTTCCGCGCTGATGGCCTGCACCCCAGCAGAGTCGGAGCAGAACTCCTGTCGGACAACATCTCCAGGACTCTACGCTCCATCTGACTAGTAAGCCCATTCTCAAATAACTGCTATGATGACTTTTGTTCTACCCACTTAAATGATAGAAATACTTGTGCTGTCCAATCTATAAAGACTGTGTCTGTTCCCCGAACAGTGAAGCCAAAATATAAATTTAATGCAGGATCTAGAAATAATCTGATCGTGATTAAACCAGAAAAATGCAAAACAAATAAACAAAAGCAATTTTTAAAGCTTGGGCTCCTAAACATTAGATCACTCGCACCCAAAGCAGTTATTGTAAATGAAATGATCACAGATTATAGTTTTGATGTGCTCTGCTTGACTGAAACCTGGCTCAAACCAAATGATTATATTGGTCTAAATGAGTCTATTCCACCAAGCTACTGTTATAAGCATGAGCCCCGTCAGACTGGCCGTGGCGGCGGTGTTGCAACAATATATAGTGATATTCTCAATGTTACCCAGAAAACAGGATACAGGTTTAACTCATTTGAATTGCTTCTGCTTAATGTTACACTGTCAGATTGTAACGCCAAACCAGCAGAGGGAGCCCTCACCCGAGTACTGACTGCTTGCCGCTCCCTCTGCTTCCTCTACTGTCACTTCCTGTTTGGTGGCCTTATAGCCGAATACTGAGCACATGGCAGGTTGCGAAGTATTGCCAGTTTACCTGCCTTACCAAGCGTTTGTCCATAGTTATATTCTGCCTGACTTCTAGTGTATTACTCTGCCTGATTATTGCGACTACTGATTACCTGGATTTGCCCCTTTGCTCTGTTTGCCTGATTGGACTGATGTTTGTGTATGAGCCCTCTACCTGCCTGCTGACTCTCGTCTTTTGGATTGCCCCTGTGTATGTCAACTGTTTGGACTGTTACTCTGGTTTTGACCCTTTGCCTGTCTTCACGTTTCTGTCTACTGCTAATCCTTTTAATAAACTTCTGCGAATGGATTCTAGTTCTGCCTCAGCGCCATCCTTACACAGATATCCAAAAGAAATCTCTCCTATCTCTTGCTCTGGCTACTGTGTATAGACCGCCAGGGCCGAATACAGATTTCTTAAAAGAATTTGCAGATTTCTTCTCAGACCTATTGGTTACTGTTGATAAAGCTCTAATTGTCGGAGATTTTAACATTCACGTTGATAATACAAATGATGCGTTAGGACTTGCGTTTACTGACCTAATAGATTCTTTTGGAGTCAAGCAAAACGTCACCGGGCCCACTAATCGTTTTAATCATACGCTAGATTTAATTATATCGCACGGAATTGATCTTACTGACATAGATATCGTACCTCAAAGTGATGATGTTACTGACCATTTCCTAGTATTGTGCATGCTGAGTATTACTGATATTAACTATATGGCTCCGCGTTATCGTCCGGGAAGAACTATTGTTCCAACCACTAAAGATAGATTCAGCAATAACCTGCCTGATTTATCTCAACTGCTCTGTGTACCCATAAATACACATGAACTAGATGAAATGACTAGCAACATGGGCACTATCTTCTCTAATACATTAGAAGCTGTTGTGCCCATCAAACTGAAAAAGGTTAGAGAAAAACGTACTGCGCCATGGTACAACAGTAATACCCATTCTCTCAAGAAAGAAACTCATAAACTTGAGCGCAAATGGAGAAAAACTAACTTGGATGTTTTTAGAATTGCATGGAAAAACAGTATGTCCAACTATAAAAGCTGCCATGGCAGAGCATATCCACAAACTCATAGAAAATAACCAAAACAATCCAAGGTTTTTATTTAGCACAGTGGCTAGATTAACAAATAAACAGACGCCACCCGATCTAAGTATTCCCTCACAATTTAATAGTAATGACTTTATGAATTTCTTCACTGATAAGATAGATAACATCAGAAATACAATAACAAATGTAGTCAAGTCACCTTTATTTATATAGCGCTTTTAACAATACAGATTAACAGCACTTAACAGTATCAAATTGGAGGATAGAGTGTCAGTAATGTATAATAATAAGATTAAACACTCAATTAGATTCTGCAGCGTCTAGTACTTCAGCTCCATTCATCGCACCCAAAGAAAAACTGCAGTGCTTTACAACTATAGGACAGGAAGAGTTAAATAAACTTATCACTGCATCTAAACCAACAACATGCCTATTAGATCCTGTACCCACTAAATTACTGAAAGAGTTCTTACCTGTAGCAGAAGAACTGCTTCTCAATATTATTAACTCATCGATATCTTTAGGTCACGTTCCAAAATCATTCAAGCTGGCGGTTATTAAGCCTCTTATTAAAAAACCACAACTAGATCCTAATGAACTAGCAAATTACAGACCCATTTCTAATCTTCCGTTTATGTCTAAAATTTTTATGTCTAAAAGTTGTGTCTGCTCAGTTGTGCTCTTTTCTGCAAAAAAAATGATCTCTATGAAGAATTTCAGTCAGGTTTCAGGCCCCACCATAGCACAGAAACCGCACTTGTTAAAATTACAAATGACTTGCTTCTTGCGTCAGACCAAGGCTGCATCTCATTGCTAGTTTTACTTGATCTTAGTGCTGCGTTCGACACTATAGATCATGACATACTCATAGATCGATTACAAAATTATACGGGTATTCAAGGACAGGCTTTAAGATGGTTTAGATCCTACCTGTCTGATTGCTTCCACTTTGTTTATTTAAACAGGGAGTCATCTCAATTATCACCAGTAAAGTATGGAGTACCACAAGGATCTGTCCTAGGTCCTCTGCTGTTTTCAATATACATGTTGCCCCTTGGTAATATTATTAGAAAATACAGGATTAGTTTCCATTGTTATGCTGATGATACTCAACTATATATCTCAACAAAAGACCAGATGAAACTTCTAAATTATTTAAGCTAACAGAGTGTTAAAAATGTAAATGATTGGATGACCAGTAATTTTCTCCTATTAAATTCAGATAAGACAGAGATATTACTTATTGGACCAAAAAACAGTACACAGAATCTCTTGGATTATAATTTGCAACTAGACGGATGTACTGTTACTTCCTCTACAGTCAAAAATCTGGGTGTTATATTAGACAGCAACTTGTCTTTTTAAAATCATATTTCCCATGTTACAAAAACAGCATTCTTCCATCTTAGAAACATTGCCAAGCTACGAAACATGTTACCTGTTTCTGATGCAGAAAGCTAGTTCATGCATTCATGACCTCTAGACTGGACTATTGTAATGCACTGCTAGCTGGTTGTCCTGCATCTTCAATAAAAAAGCTACAGATAGTCCAAAATGCAGCAGCTAGAGTCCTTACCAGGTCAAGAAAATATGATCATATTACCCCAATTTTACAGTCTCTGCACTGGCTACCTATTAAGTTCTGCATCAGTTACAAAATATTATTACTTACCTATAAGGCCCTTAATGGTTTAGCTCCTGCGTACTTAACTAGTCTTCTACCACGCTACAATCCATCACGCTTCTTAAGGTCGCAAAACTCTGGACTTTTGGTAGTACCTAGGATAGCAAAGTCAACTAAAGGAGGTAGAGCCTTTTCACATTTGGCTCCCAAACTCTGGAATAGCCTTCCTGATAACGTTCGGGGTTCAGACACACTCTCTCTGTTTAAATCTAGATTAAAGACACATCTCTTTAGCCAAGCATTCACATAATGCAAATCATAATCTTGTACTGCAGTTATATCTGATCAAACACACATTATTGTTCTTTAGCTTGGATTGAACAAATAATTTTTGCTTGGTTGGAACAGCAGCTACGCTAATTATGTCTCTATTTGTTTTTCTGTTTCTGCCACGGGATTAACATCCCGTGGTAACTAGGATTTACACAAGCTTCAGTCTGGATCCAGAACACCTGAGAAGAGATGATGCCAACCCCTCAGAGGACCTCAGATGATGCCTACCCTCAGACAACATACAGAACTACCAAATTTCGCTATAAGTTAAATATATTAAGTTTCTACAATATATAAATATATTGTAGAAACTTAATATCCTGTAAAGCTGCTTTGAAACGATTTGTATTGTGAAAAGCGCTATACAAATAAACTTGAATTGAATTTAATTATCTTTATTATATTTCGTTATTATTATTTTAAATCAGTTCTATTGGTCATTGTTATGTCTGTTTGTGGGGTTTACAAATATTTAACCAATGAAAAGCATTCAAAAGAGCTTGTGACTAAACCTCGTAATGCCATTGGATCCTCAAATTGTCAGTCAAACCTCATAACTCCACCCCGCCTCCATTCAATCAAGCTCAAATTGAGTTTGAGCAGCAAATGACGGAGATCTGTGTTTTGTCTGTCATTACAACGGCCGCATCTGAGGCAACAAATGCATCACATTACGCTTTCATCAACATACTGGTTATAACATTTATTGTAGCTATATGGGCGCTTAGTTTTTCTTGTCGTTTAAAACACTTACCCAAAAATCTCATGATATAAACGATGAAGCACTATATGCACAGCATATTTAAAATGTACAAAAGTATTGCCTATACAAGACTGCAAAATCTAAGACTTCTCCACTCTTCAAACACACACAAAAAAAACATTAGCCTTTATAGACATAGTGTTTGAGTAAAGAAAACGCTTTACTTATTCAAACATAAGTTATTTTTTTACCCTTGCATTGTGAACAAGCAGAGATCTGTGTCCAGGCTGTGCGCGCTGCGTGGCGCTTCGTTCTGAGTGGAGGCGGGGTGAAGTTACAAGTTTTCGCTGACAGTTTGAGGATCCAATAGCGTTACAAAGTTTAGTGACAAGCACTGCATGAAAAGACTAATTCCCGGGATAAATCGGACAATGGAAATTTCAGTGAAACTTAAGGTGTACGACCCATGTATGAAAATTTCCCAGGCTGAGTGTGCTGAGTCCCGTACACGTCCATACACTTGAGATACACTGAGATTTTCAGATACGGGATATTTCTGATTGCACATGTAATGGAGTGGAAAGGTATGTTAAATTATTGCATAAATGGGGACAGCGCCATCTATGTGGTGCGTGATGTAATTTTGCGTGTGGAGTAGGGACCGCCCACAGCAGAGTTAATGAAGCATTGCTGTGGGTAAGTTGCACATTTTTCACAGTCTGAGAATTACCATTTATAAGTGTCCAAAGCACACCAATATTTGCTTTATTTTGACTGTATCTATCAATGAATATGTTGGGACTCTAAGTCAAGTCATGTTTGGCGTCGAGTGTGTTGCTCAATATTGAGTTACAATGTGTTTATATTACAAGACCCAATTGTAATCAATTTGTGTTGTCTTGTGTTTTATGTAGAAATGGTTTATTCTCGTACTGAATCAGTGAAACCGTATTTACACACGCTGTCTCCATTGTGCAGGTATGTTGATAAATGTTTGTTAAATTGTTTGATTCAAAATTAGTTGCTCAAGTTGCTGTTTCGAGCCGTTTGTTCCCGCTTCAGTGGCCCTCAGTCAGCGCGAGGTGACAGCCGTCGAGTGTTTTCAGAGAGATTTATGTCAGAAGAAAGGGAGAATTTACAGAAACGTTTTAAATAGTCTATTTACCAAAACATAATATTAAGTGTTTTAATGTATAACGTTATATTTGAGTGGGTTTATGTTCTAAAATTAGTCTAGCTATCATGGTAAGCTACTAAGTTAACGGGTAACTTACTTAGCTACTGCTAAGTAAATTTTAAAAAGTTTAAAAAAGTTAGCTATTAGTAAAATGTACATATGTATTAATTAATGTTAGTTTAACTAGCATGCTTTAGTTGTTAACATATTCCCCATTGACAAATCTGCAGACACATTCTCCTGAACTGTTTTCAGAGTCTCCAAACACTGCAGCTGACTTCACTGGATTCACCTGAGACAGCCTCGGAGGAGAAATGGTGCGTCTTTGCAACATAATTTGTTAACATATCATAATTTTCAAAGTGCAGCATAAATTTCACTTTTGTTCATGCCAATATTCTTGTTTAAGTGTAGAAATCTACAATGTATTTTGTTTATTATGATGTGATTTAATATATAATATATATTATGTTTTAGGTCTGCCAATGCTGCCATTCTTCTGGAAAACTGCTCTTAAAAGAACAGTCATCAATCAGGTAATTTGCACACAGAAATATTTTTTGAATACCATTCAATTACTGTAATGATGGGTCAACGGAGTGAGGATTCATTTGCAGCTTTTAATAAAAGTAAACAGTCGTACAGGCAATAGACGGTAAACAATAACAGGGTTATCAGAGATGAGATAAGGGCAGAGTAACAAGGCAGGCGAGAGGTCGGGGCTGGCAGCAAGCAGAGAAGAACAATAGTCCAACAAAACAGGCAAGGGGGTCAAAAGGCAGGCAGCGAACAATCCAAAAACGAGAGAAACAGTCCAGGGTCAAACAAAGTAATCCAATTGAGAAAATGATAATGCTCTGAAATGTCAGCCGGGGCAAAACAAGATGTGTGTGACGTGTGTGTGTGTGTGTGTGTGAGGCTTAAGTAATCGTATAAACGAGCATCAGGTGAACTAGCAATCAGAGTCAGGTACGGGGTGATGGGAAATGGAGTTCAGGGAGAAAAGTCAATACTCAGGTGATAGCGAACTCTGGTGACGGGTCAGGGGGAACCACAGAGGCCGGGTTCGTTACAATTACCCAGGTTATCTTATATTTTATTCAGTTACTAAATCTGCAAGATAGCACTTTGACTAGCTTGGATTTTTTCCTATTCTTAATGAATAGTGACTGTTTTGCACATGATGTAGATAGCATTCGAAAGAAGTTTATCATGAATAAATGTTACATAAAGCATATAAAATAAAATAGGCCTACAAGAAAACATTTGTATCCTTCCCACAGTCTTGTAAGTCCATGAACTGATCATCTTTTTTCCATAAAATGTGTATATTATTATTATTATTGGTAATATTTTTTATATTCATTCTTATGTCTATGATTTTTTCCCCTTCATTTCGATCTCTTTACTTAACGTTTGAATAGTATTGTAAATAATAGCCTACTGTAAATGCTCGACATGCCAATAATGCTTTGATTATATTATGACTCATAGGAATTTTTACTGGAAGTGCAGTTTAAAGATTGAATTTAACATATTTCAGCTAATTAATAGACTATAATTATAAATACTATAGTGTTTTGTTGATGAATGAATCATTTGCGTAGTTTCATTGTAAATGAAAACACAGCACACTAATTTATCGTCACGTACCGGTGTAAATATAATCATAAAGTCAAAACTTTATTGGCATAATTGTCAGGCGTTTACAGTTTTTGCACTGCTAGCATAATTATGCAATACTAGCATAATTATACAGAACATTAATTAGGTAAAGTGATGCACGAATTGAGAGGGGAAATAAGCATATATAACAACAAATGTAAAAATATAGCCCTAACCAGTTAATCTAATAATATTATTTTACAGTTTAATAATAATAATAATAATAATATACATTTAATACTAATAATAATATACAAATAAATAAAAAGACACGATCAGTTAACGGATTTACAAGATTGTGGGATAGATAAAAATGTTTTATCCATCTCTGATAATCCCAGGTTTCTATGGTCAGGCAGGTTTGTTTACATATATGAGAAATCAATGTTGTTCCCTCAACATAGGATCTCGAGGCCACGACTTCATATTGCGTGGCCACGACATAAGGATGTCGTTACCTTGACAAAATAATCTCATGGCCACGACAAAACTAAGTGAACTGAACATGTCCCCTCCCGGTCACTGTACATATGAGAACTCGTGAATTGCTGTACAATTCAGTTAACAAAATAGCTGGCTGTTATCATTACATTTGTATTATCATGTTATGTTTCATCATTCTAGCTTGTGCTTAAGCAATGAAAACTGTATGTATTTAGAGAAAATGTGTTTTATTATATTTTATTTTTTCACAGGATTCTCTGTTTCCAGACCCAACCATTCATCTGAAGGACTGTGAACATGTGACAGAACCACCAGTGACCGTTTCCACAAAAATAAATAGAAAGGACATGGCAGAGGATGATAGGTGTATTGATATTTCACTGAAATTAGCCTGCTGTACTCACTGTTTCACACATACATACGGTTGTTTACATCAAAAAAGTTTACATCACATTGCAGAATATGCATTATGTTATTAAACAAAATAATAAGTTTTTTATTTATTTATTATTATTTAGGACTGGCCTGATGAAGCTATTTCATTTAACAAATGTTTACGTTTGGTCTGCAAGTCAGAATTATAGCTGATTTAAAAAAAAGAAATAGTGGTTCATGTTTGTTTTTGTGATAGTGTTTCATGAGTCCTTTGTTTGTCCTGAGCAGCTCAACTGCCCGCTTTTCTTCAGAAAAATCCTCAAGGTCCTGCACATTCTCAGGTTTTCCAGCATCTTTTGCAGATTTGAACCCTTTCCAGCAGTGACTGTATGATTTCAGATCCATCTTTTCACACTGAGGACAATTGAAAGACTCATACATAACTATTACAAAAGGTAAACACGTTTACCGATGCTCAAGAAAGCAACACAATGCATTAAGAGACGCAGGGTGTAAGGTATTTGAATTGGATGATCAGGGTAAACTACTTATTTTGTCTGAAAAGTATAAAAAAAAAATAGGTATTTTATGTAGCTTCTGAAGGGCAGTACTAAAAGAACAAATATGATTTACTCATCATTATCATCCTGTTCAAAAGTTTACACCCCCAGCTCATAATGTATTGTTTCCTTCTGGAGCATCAGTGAATGTTTTCACCTTTTAAAATAGTTGTGTATGAGTCCTTCAGTTTTCCTCAGAGTGAAAAGATGGATCTCAAAATCATAATTCATTGTTAGACAGGGGCCAAATATGCAAAAGATGCTGGAAAACCAAAGAATTTGTAGGACTTGGAGGATTTTTCTGAAGAATAGCAGGCAGTTGAAGCGTAAGTAGATTGCAGAACCTGCAGCCCAGGACAATCAAGGGACTCATGAAAAACTATCACAAAACATAAAAACAGCTGTGGGTCATCCAAGTAATGACATAGTATTAAGAATCAAGAGTATGTAAACTTTTGAACATTTTTGTAAATTATACATTTTAATTTTTATAAATTCAGTTTAATTTTTATAAATTTAGCATATGTAAATATCTAAAATTGCTTGTTCAGGACAGTACTAAATAAAAATAGCATGGAGTGTTTATGATCCCTCTTATTTTGTTATTTTATTCTTATTTTGATGGTGCCATTGAGTTGTAGAATATGTGTGTGACTGTCTGAGATGGAGTGGTAATCACTGTCCTGACTTTGCAGTGTCCATTGCAAGTGTATTCATTATTGTGTTTGTTATTGATTAGTATAATTTTTTTTTAGTTTTTTTTTTTTCTTTAAATATTTTATTGTTTAATGATTCACTTGAAGTGTCTGTGTTTGCAAAATCTTTTTCTCAATCTAAATGAGTAGTTAAATGTTGCAGTCCTGTTGTGTTTGTTGAATAATATTTGCAGTCCTGTTAAATGTTTGCAGTCCTGCATTTGCTGAAAAATAAAATTGAGTTTTGTTGATACTTTGCTGTGTTTGTGGCTTTCTGTTTTTATGAGTGCATATGACGCATTTTTGTGTAGAAGGCCAGTAGCATTTTAAAATATATTAAGTGCACAGTAATTTACAGACGTTTACAGAGATATATGATTGGCCGTTTACAGAGATTTAACTGCTTGTGAACAGGACGATATGTCCTGAAACGCGCATTTTCACGCAGTGTAGTTTGTTTATAATTTAAAAAATACACATTTCAGCATTAGAATAATCAGAAAAATCTGCAAAGTTTTCATTAGTTTACATTATGACAACTAAAAATAACCTGCAGGGAACGTTTTGGGAACGTTCTCTGTAGGTTATAAAACTAAAACTTGAAAATAACCTGCAGAGAATGTTCTGGGAACATTCTCTCTAGGTTATAAAAATAAAACTTTGAAATAACCTTCAGGGAACGTTCTCTTTAGGCTATTAAAAAAAGAACCTACAGGGAACATTCTGAGAATGTCCTTATTTGGTTCCCAAAAAAATCAACTGGAAACCAAATGGGAATGTTAGGGGAACGTTCTGTGTTTGTTGGATAATAATCAAAATATGTGTCCAACTATAACCAAAATATAAGTGTCCAAAATATAATTTGAGTTGCTGCCTATTCATTGCTCATATAGTGAACACAGACACATTTTACACTTGCTAAAATTCTCAGAAAGCTCTGCAGTTTTCCTCAATTAATTTTAATTTATCTAATTTCTTTTACAGGACCTCTGAACAATTAAAGGGGGCCCATTGTGCCCCTTTTTATAAGCTGTATTAGAAGTCTCTGGTGTGTAAAAATATTGTCATGCTTTACTTTCAAATGTAACTTTCTCCAACACTGTCCAGACCTTTCAGAAGTTTTGCACACGTCACGTTAACAATGGACGACACCGGTGCGAGAAGCCGCCATTTTCTCAGCATCTTCAGATAGAAGCGAGCGAAAGATGGTTCATGGTAAGTAAAGACTAAATATTTAAAGTCATCATTCATTGTTTGTTTCCAGGAGTATTTTGAGATTTCATGGAAGGCGGAAAAAGTCAGAAAAGAGCTTATATTTAAAAATACGTGGATGCAGTTTTTCACCTCAGAAATAGTCTTAACGGCCTCTTTTACTTAACGGAATAGATACTTTTAATATAGTGAGTTTCTTATAATATTTACAGAAGATTTTACAATATTTACACTTCTGAGGTGTTAAAAGAGAGTTATTAACAGATTTATATCTTAATTTGTAATCTGACAAAGCAAATCAACACTCTTATGACAATGTACAAGAGTAAGATGATAATCACTCCTGAAACAGTAACTAAAGCTTTTAAAGGGGTCATATGATGGTGCTAAAAAGAACATTCTTATGTGTATTTGGTGTAATGCAATTTGTTTACGTGGTTTAAAGTAATAAAAATTCATTATTTTCAATATATTTTACATTATTTTATCTCCTCTAAGCTCCGTCTTTCTGAAACGGGTCGATTTTTACAAAACTCATCGCTGTGAAACAGCGAGGTGTGCTCTGATTGGCCAGCTATCCAGTGCGTTGTGATTGGCCGAATACCTCAAGTGTGTGATGGAAATGTTACTCCCCCTTACCATAATATGATGCTGCATCCCCATGACGACACAAAAACATTAAAAGCCATTTCAAACGAGGCATTTATTGCATTCAGTGGGGACATAATTACGGATTATAATGACTTCTACGGTCTTTTTACGCGTCGCGTTGCATCGCACCGTGTAAACATAACACCATGTCTGCATTTGTGATCGGAGAAACACAAACAACAAGCACTACTTACATTCGCATTTGAATAGTAAGTAGCAGATGTTTTAAATAATAAAACGTAACGTTACTTACAGGCTGTGAGTCAGAAGCGCCAAAATGTCCTTGTAAGGTTGGAACTGCCCCACTTTTGAGTAAAAGTCTTTCTACATGTAACAGCCGTGGTGTCCAGCAAGCCAGTAAACCTCACTCCCCTGATCTAGTGACTCTTAGCACCCATCTCCCGCACTTAGACCGCGGTTCGTATCTCGCTCAGAGTGGGGTGAATAGGACCGGTTACAGACAACCAGCCTTGTACTCTCCCATGTTCAGAAAACAATCCTCCGTGAAGTGAGCAGCACAAACTCCAGTATTTGTGTTGTACTGCTCTAGGACAGTGTTGTAAATAAAACTCAGCCACAGATTTCTTATGTCATGTCCTCTTTACTCGCATCCAGACACACAGCACCTCTCCACGACGCCATGGAACCAGCGGAGGCAACAACATAGAGCGAGAAAGTTACACCGTCTTTCTTGGTGTATACATTTGGGCAATGTTATGCAAATCTTCCCACATCGTGACGTAGAGATGTGGGGGCGTGTTAGAACGAGCCGTTTTAGGTAGGTGTGGCTGACTCTTAACTTTAATAAAGAATATCTCTTTGAATTTGAGACTTTGGTCTTTGCAACTTTACAGATCTTATTTATGCACCAAGAGCTTGTAACACTCCAAAGAGAAAGGAAAAATTGAAATCGCATCATATGACCCCTTTAAATGATTCCCAAGTGGCCCCAATATTGATGCAATCCATGTGTCCCAATCAGATGTTAAAGGGGTCATATGATGCTTTATTAAAGATCATCATTTTGTGTATTTGGTGTAACAGAATATGTTGACATGCTTTAATGTCCAAAAAAACACATAATTTTTCAAATACTGTACGTTATTGTAGGTCATCTATGCCAAAAAGAGCCTTCATGCACAGCCAGCCTTTTACTTTCCTAGGTTCACAGAACTGGAAATAAAAAATGCATTGCACAAATTCAAACATCTGGGTTGTGCTGTTCTGTTGTAAACAAATCTTAAAGTGGTCATATAATGCTACATGCACTTTTACAAGTTGTTTGAACTGAAATGTGTGTTGGCAGTGTGTGTATATAGCCACCCTATAATGATAAAAATCCACCCAGTGTTTTTTTTTTTTCAATCTACTAAAATCTTTACCCCTTTCTCAAATCGAGCTGATCTTAGATGATTTTCGGTCACGTGATGACACGGGCAGCTCGTTAATTTATGCAGAGAAACGGAGCCTAGGAAGCTGAGCTCCTCCTTGCAACAAGCGGATTGGTACCCCAGCTCCGGGGTGGGCCTAAAGTGGTCTGCTTAAATTCTAATGTTCAACTAAGGATCAGGGCTCTTTGCCATGGTTTGAAAACTGCTTCAACTTGTGCGCTCATACGCCGCATCAGACCATCACCTCATTCCAAACTTCTAGCTCTTCAAGAAAACTTTCTTCTGAAATCTTCAACTTCTGCAACCGAGAAAGGAAAGAAGAACTTTTAGCGCATCTCATCCAGCCAGGCAACCCACCAATCACGCCCGGGTTTCCCTAAGAGACATCAGACAAACAACAGTTCGCCAGCCAATCAGCTAAGCCCGGGGATTCCCTCAAGGAGAAGAGGACGAGACTGGGCCACAACCCTCTAAACAAGTAAAACAAAATCTGGCTGAAAACGGCGCAAAGTTGTTATTAATGGGAAAGATAGAATTAAGCTCTGCTTTGTTGACTTTCTGATAACCACCGAAGTTGAGACTTCCTTCATAACTCATAATTCTGCATAATTCCATTGATTTGTGTGTGTGTGTGGTCGTATGTGTGTTTAGATAATTTAGTCTCATGTAATCTTAGAGGTAGTTCAATAAACTTGTCTCATTGTACAGAGCAGTGTCTGTGTTTTGTATTTGATTAGTTACTGCCTTGAGCTGTCAACCCTTTGCGACCTTGCTCAAAAATTGATAAATTACTATTTTGTTTGTTTTATTGTTGGCCACAAAGCAAGATAAACAAAATTGATAACATATACTGACTTTAATGTCTCGCTGGACGAGTTGTTAAAAGGTATAAATTATGCGTTTTGATTAATATCAATTAATCAAATCAGTATCTACTCTTTACGATTCGATTTCGTAAAGCTAAAATTCGAAATAAAGCTTAAATCAGAGCTAAATCCTTACACCCATCTCATTTTCTTCTCCAACTTCAAAATCATCCTACATCACTGCAGAAGTACCAACCCAGTGTTTACAAAGTGAACGTGCAAAGAAGGTCAAACACCCTTTACAAAAAAGGTAAAAAAGGCACCATAGAAATCTACTATATGGAGAACATTCCTGAAATGTTTGCCTCAAAAAACATAATTTCTTTAGACTGAAGAAAGAAAGACAAACATATTGGATGACAAGGGGGTGAGTAAATTATATGTAAATTTTTGTTCTGGAAGTGAACTTCTCCTTGAAGAGCATAATCCTTAATTAAGTTTGCTACCTGTTAATGCAGAACTTTATCTAAATTGTAGACTGCTTTTCTAGTATTATCTAAAATGTATGAACAACTTTCAGTTGTAATTGCTTGTTTCACCCAGTGATTTGGTACAATTGGAATTTTCAAAAACTCTTTGTGAAAACATATTGTTAACCATTTCATATTGCATGTGAAAAAAAGCTGCTCAACAGCTTTTTCCCCCAGGCTGTGAGAGCCCTGAACTCAAATCACCCCGCCCCTCTCTGAAACCCCATACAAACCCCCTACCTCCTGAAACATGGACCATCTGGAACTTATGGAACTTTGTGCAATCGAAGGGTGCTACAGGTGAGTGGGCCTGTACAAACCACCTATAGTAGCACACTCTCTTCCTCTATGCGCACTAGTCACTTTTCACACACACTGCTGTGTGTACACAAATCCCACAAAAAGACTCAGCAATATCAGTAATATATATATGTTTACATGCTCATGCACTACAAATCATCCTGCACTGTTCCCCAGCCAGCTGCTTGAACTCACACTGTCTCTCTCTGCAAATGTACAGTATTTATCTGAAGCATTCGTATAGTTTGTATAGTTTGTATTTTTTAGTTTATGTATAGGTAAATTTTTTATATAGATAGTATATTTATAGTCAAAATCTATCAGTAGGATAGTTTGTGTATAGGTTTATATTGTTTTACTTCATTGCTGTATGCCTGTATTTATGTAGCACCGTGGTCCTGTGAGGCACGACATTTCGTTCCACTGTATGCCCCCGCATGTAGCGGAATGACAATAAAGCTCAACTTGACTTGACTTGACTTGACTTGATGTGATGTGATTAACGTTTAACACCTATTGCCATTTGTCATCTTGAGCATCTCTTGTTGTCTCAGCATCTCAGGGTTTCTGTGCCCTAGTATTTACTCAAGTTGTCTGGCAGGTTTATCAAATGGAAACCAGGAACATAATTTGGAGTGCACCATTTAAAATCAAATCAGATAGTGGTAATAAATTTGCATACAACTCCCATTATGTACCGAGGAAACATTCCTTCAGGTTTGACCAGTAGTACATCACTATGACCTTCTAGCCATAGATAAATCATTTAATCCACATCATGTTATGTTTGACCATATATTCCAGCATGATTTATACCGTGTATGACAAATATATGTGTATATGTATACGTCTGCTTCGAGCGGGTCTCGAACCTAGGTCTCCGGCGTGAGAGGCAAACCAGGAGGCCAAAGGCTGCAGCCATTACTAGCATCAGTTGCTAGTGCCTCTCTTGAGATCAGGGGAGTGAGGTTTACTTGCACAGCACCTACTAGCTGGCCTCCATTACATATGTCCTAACAATACCCCTCTATTGTGTTAACCAAAGCACAAAGTTTAAAACCGTGTCTCTCTAACTTGGTTTCATTCCAGTCATGTGTCTCTGAAAACATCTAAAATTCAGTAGTAACATAGCTTATCTCATGACAACATGAAATGCCTAATATCCCTTTTGTAGCTCAGAATGCCTCTATCCATTAAATATCTCAGGAGCCAGTTCTTGAAGAGTCTCAGTAGTCCGTTCTGTTCTCTAGAAGAACCATCTTAAGATTGAAGATTACGTCACTCTGTGAAGTTCCTTCACTCTTTCTGAAGTTCCTGTGATTCTGTTTGCTGACCCAGTTCGCAAGTGGGGGGGGGAGGGGGGGACACAACAAAAGACCTGTCCAAATCTGGACTGCAGGAATGCTTTCCAACATGGAGGCAAATTGCACAGTCATCAACAATGTTTTTGGTGAAGATCCATTCGGCACACACACACTCTAGAAGAGCTTTTGGCTCAACATGGCATAGACATCTTTCCTGTGACTGATGATGACGAAGATCATTTTCCAGCTGTAGTTGTGGAACAACCCAGAATCAATCTGAGCCATCAGCAACAGCAAAACATTTTGCAGGCAATTGAGACCATCTCAGATGATACTGCTAAGTATCAGGCATGCTGCAGAGAAATTGCAAACATATTACAAGATGGCTGAGACACATAATTTTGGTACAGCGTGTTTGTTCTTGCAACACACCCTTAGCGTTAATGTTAAGACCAGACTCTTCATAAATGTAAGACTTTTTGTAGGATATAATATGACAGGCAAACATGCATTCATTTGTAGTTTAAACATCACCTTCCACATTAATTCAGAAAAATTTTGTGGAAAATGTTGTTGATGTATTCGGTACGCCCCCCCCCCCGCCCCGCCCGTAAATCCATTACGGATGAAATGAAAAGAGTTGATTGCAGCATTAAATTTATATCTGCTCAATGTTTTTGCACTTTATAACCAATCACACACGAGTCAGTTGAGCTAACGAATGCAATGGCCAATCAGAAGCATTCAGATTAGTCATTGTTGAAACAGCAGAGTCTTGTTGTTGTGTGAGCGCTCTTGCGAATTCTCATTCATCATAAACACCAAAATGCAGATGTATGATGCAAGTAAGAGATTCATTTATCAAACATTGTGCTGAGAGCTTTGCTGATTACAAGGGGAGTTTTTTCTAAAGTGCTTAAACACACTAGATTGAAATCAGTCATAATATATGTTCTTTCCTCGCTTTCTCTGTATAATTTATTCGCTGTTTGAATAACTGTGAAAGGTACAGGTAATTAAAAAATATTCAGTACCTCATCCGTTACATGATTCGTGAATTCCATACATCTCTTTCCACCCTCTTCATAGCGTCATCAAGCTTGAAGCTTTGCCTTTGTTGTTTTGAACATGTGACCTCTAGCGGCGAAAACTTACAAATTGTGCCTTCAGGTAAATACTAGTCTGACTCATGCTCTGACAAAATGTTTTCAGCTGGATTACTACACTCCAATATAAACAATGAATTCAGAAAAATGCAATCCAAAAATTGATTAAGGTTTTATTGTTGCATTTATGTAGGGATACATGTAGATGTCAGATGGATCACTGTTTTAGTTACTGTTGTGTACTTTTTCAATTTTGAGGAATTATAATTGATGTTGGTAAATCGAGTAAATTAAACTAAATGTGTATCTACAACTGTAAACAAAAACTAACATTAAAGGTAAGACTAGTGCAACAATAACAGTCCAACAATAACAGTAAAGACAGTAACAGTAAAACTAGTTTGAGATGGCATAAGAGTGAAGTGTTAAGAGAATTACAGTACTTCATTAACTTGTGAAACTGTGCTGAAACATGAAGTATTTCGTTCATCACCCTTACGTGAACAAGGTACATGAATTATTACATGGTGCCGAAAGTTGGTGACACATCCAGCATTGCTTCTGGATTAAAGCGCCTTCACTTGAAAGCTTGCAGGATACCTTGTAATATGTTGTTTCGACATACATTTATTTGATTGCTTGTTGGACAACATGAGAGATCAACTCTGCTATGAAGCTTCTTCAAAATCATCTGCAGATCAACTTTAAAACACAAAAAAGTAAAATATTTTAGCTGGAATGTTTCTGAAAAAGTTTAGTGTATAAAATTCCTTTGAAATAAAACATAACATACAGATCCGAAATAGTTTCACAATTGTGAAGTGGGAAGAGAGTGTTCAGGTGGCCAGTGATATGAGTGAGAAGGTGAAGGAGCAGGTGACCAGTTTGGGGGTGATGGGGAATGACAATCATTCAGTGGCAAAGTAGTCGGTTCATGTGGTGATGATGCAAGCTGGTTGGAAAAGGCTGAGGTGAAATGGACTTCACCAGAATTCAGTTGAATGCTTGCTTCGTTCTGTTTACCTTGACTTTCCTGTGTATATATACCAATATTTAAAAAAAAAAAAAAAACTATGTAAACCTAAAAAAGTTTCTAACACTATACATATAAGGGTTAATTATATGGGCATCTAGTGGTGAAATCCAAACAACATAAAGAGTTGAATGACCCTTGATATTGTAATCGTTAAGTGTTCCTTTAAGGTTATTTTCAAGAGGTGCAGATGATGTCGCATCTTGAACATAAAACACTTCACTGGACAGGTCATCCTGACCAACAAAGTCAAATAAGATCTGTAAATAAGCACATGAAATATAGATAGATTAAACTTAGTAACATTAAATTATACAATTATCTTTCTTCATAGAGGCTGTTTACTATAATGAAAAATCAGCAGTTGTTTACCTGAATTGTCTCTGACAAGATGAATTTTCGAATTTTTTCGGTTCCATTAGGAAACTTGAATTTTATGGGGACACTATCAGTGGGCTCCTTGTGACTTGCAATCCTCTTCCGTCTGTCTTCAATTGCCTATTATGCAATCGAGGTTACGTGAATGCTGTACATTTTTTACTTCAACAAAACAAACCATTAGTTATAACATCTACCTGTAGTCAACTCTTTTCCTGTGCCTCTAAATATTGGTGTCTCATTTCCTGTTTATGATAAAAAGATTTGTGGATTCCATTTAAATAGAAATGTGTATGTCATAGAAGTATTATGTTCAGGAAAAGCATTGTAGAGCAGTTTAGTGTCCATACTCTCAAATAAAATGTTTCTTTTGTATTTCAACCATCTAAGTTTCTTACACCATCTAGACCTTAATGCCAACTCAGAAAATGTACAGTGCCTTGTGAAAGAATTCATACCCCTTCATTTTTTTCATATTTTGTTATGTTGCTGTCTTATGTTAAACTACTTTAAATTCCTTTTTTTCCACATCAATCTACACTCCGTACACCATAATGGCAAAGCAAAAACAAAAATGTTTTCAACATCTATACAAAATTATTACAGTCAAAAAAACTTAAATGATTCAATTGCATAAGTATTCATACCTTTATTTGGGACAGTTTAAATTAAGCTCAGGAGCATTCATATTGCTTATAAATGCCACTACACTCCAAGGGGAGTTAAACTGTGTCAAATTCAATTGAATAGGTATGATTTGGAAAGGCACACAGCTTAAAATGTATATCAGAGCAAAAACCAAGCCCTGAGATCAAAAAACCACCTGTAGAGCTCAGAAACCGAAATGTAGCAAATTAGCTCAAAAAGGGAATTGTATATAAATAATTATGATTAATTACAATTATTTATATCGGCTGACAGTAATAACTGTCGCAGAGTTAAATTGCCATCAGCTGATCTGTTCGTCCAGCGAACATTCAGTGTAAATTCATATCAACTCTAAGAAAGGATATTTCCGTGGCCACAGAAAATATCTTCCTATTAATGCATTACAGCATGTAGGAAGGGTCAAATCGTAAAGGGACATTAATATGCAAGGCAGAATCAGAAACTCATGTAATTTGTGCACAAGAGTTTTATTAACTAAACACCAATGCAAACTAGTCTAACAAACAAACAAACAAACAAACAAACAATCGCTCATACATGGGGAAAGGACTAATGAGTGTTGATGGATGAAACCATCAGGAAGACCAGAGAATGCAGTTATGGAAAAAGTCATTTAACCACCTGAGTAAAACCATCAGCGCCGTTTATAACGGGGTCTATAACTTATACTAAACCTCTGTTTCGTTTAGTTAAATGTACAATACTTGCACTTCCTTTGTCGTGACAGAATGCAGTCTCGGATGAAAAGTCTTGATGGTTTCAAGGTTTTTGGACTCGCGATCACGTTCTTCTGGGTTGAAGAGTGATGAATTCCAAAGATGTTCTGAGGTAGAAATGTCTTCCAGGTAGAGAGTGGAAAAAGAGTTAAGAAAGAGATCTGCTGAGTTCCGAGGAGCTTTGATTGAATGGAAAGACTAGGCCATCAGCCTGGCACAATAACTTAAGGGTCCAGAAGAGCTCCAGCTCACATCTTGCTCATCCTCTTGGGGCCTAACAGAACCGCAGACTGAGCGGCGTCACTGATGTGATAGCTTTATCTGCTATAGAGGTCACACCTCTGGGGTATCAAAGAGCCAATGGTCTCCAGTCTCTTTGGAGGGAAGGTTTTACAACTCTTTGTCTCTGAGCATGGTCATTTGCATGGGGTTGGATTTAATAGTTGATGTACAACTATTAAAGATTCTTAGAACACTAATATGTCGCATAGGTATCAACATGTAATATACACTGTCATTTAGATCATCCGAAGACGAATTGATAGAGATCAAACATGATATAAGTGAGGTAATATTAACTAGTGATCTATCATAAGCATGCATAAAACAGGATACAGTACAAAAGACAATATACACGAACAGTAACAATATACACAATGACCTGAGGATGTGTGTATGTATTCAAAGAAAGGTTTTTCAATGAATTAATTAGAGAAGAGTCCATTCTTATGTGCCTTAATGTCTCTTTCCTAAGGGAAGATTAGGTGAGTGTTGCTCGGCCCGCATTCCTTAGAGCAATAAAACTAGTGTTATCAGGTTGGTTGCTATGGAACCGGGGGGGCCTGGAGTCATCACAGACATACCGGCACTCAGAATGTGTGTTGGGTGAGGGGTCTGTGGTTATTTGTTAATCTAATAACTAATTTGATTTGTTAAATCTGATGATCAAATGTGTGTCTAATTGGTCCAAATGCTACAGAAACTTCATTGAAGGTTCACACAAACATTATCCATAATGGATAATGCAAAGTTTGAAACAACCAGGACTCTTCCTAGAGCTGGTCTCCTGGCCAAACTGAGGAACTGATGGAGAAGGGCTTTGGTTAGACTGGTGACCAAGAACCTGATGGTCACTCTAGGGGAGCTCCATGATCTTTTATGCAGATAGGAGAAACCTACAGAAAGACAAACATCACTGCAACACTCCACCAATCTGGGCTTTATGCTGGTGTGGCCAAACTCAATCCTCTTCTCAGTGAAGTGAAAACACACTAGAAATTTGCAAAACAGCACCTAAAGGATCCTCAGACTGTGAGAAACAAGATTCTCTAGTCCAGTGGTTTTCAAACCCTGGGTCGCAACCCAAAAAATGGGTCGCACGAATGATTTGAGGAAAACGTATATATGTAACAATTATGTTCAAGACTCAGGAAAGAAGCAACTGAATAAACATAACCAACAAAACGAAAGTAAGCGGCAGCCGCCTCACGGCAGAATCAAATTTGTGTTTGCGCTCTGTTTTCGCAGTGTTCAACATTGTAGCAAATCACAGACATATCTGTTGATTTCTATATTGCAATGGCCAATCAGAGGAGTTTTAGAATCCACTCACTGCTCAGAACGCGAGTGTTCTTGTTCAGTCCAGAATCCAGAGTGCTGGAAGCTCGCGAATCCTCTCATTATAATGAAGAAAGTGTAGAGGTGATGTAAATAAGAGATTAACTGTGCCGTGTAGACAGATTCATTGATTATAGCTGAATTTTCTGAGATCGCGATAAACTGAAATGAGAGACAGCTTTTCAGTGATTAAGGAAGCGCTCTTTTCGCGCTTTCTTTGCTGTATTCTCCATTCATAATTTGAATAAAAGTTTCGTTTTTCATGCTTGTAAGAGGACCAATGCAGCGTATTTGCAACAAAGTTTTCAAAGGGAGTGACATCGGCATATTCTCTCAAAATCGCAATGACTGACATAGTGATACTAAATATATCTATGGACTGGACAAAATATGGTAAGTCAAAATAGATGTGCATGAAGGCAAAGCACCCTCACTAATTTCAGTGATTTGATTTTGGAACAACATCCTTCCTGAGCTCTACGGTGGGACTCGCGACCGGTCTGTGTGTGTGTATATATATATATATATATATATATATATATTGGTCGCGTCAATTTAAAAAAAAATAAAAATAGGGTCGCTCTTAAAAAAGTTTGAAAACCACTGCTCTAGTCTGATGAACCTCAATTCCAAGCATCATGTTTGAAGGAAAGCTCTACTCATCACCTGCAGAGTACCATCCCAAAAGTAAAGTGTGCTGGTAGCAGCCTCATGCTGTGGGGCTGTTTTTCAGCGGCAGGGACTGAGGGACTCGTCAGAGTAAAAGAAATGCTAAATGCACCAAAATATAGAGATTGCCCTAATGAAAACAGACTGGGCAGAAGATTCACCTTCCAACAGGACAATGACCTTAAGAACACAGCAAGAGTGGCTTATAGACAACTCTGTGAATGTCCTTGAGTGGCCCAGCCAGAGCCTGGGATTGAACCCAATCAAATATTTCTGGAGAAACCTGAAAATGTACGTCTGCCCCATCCAACCTGACAGAGCTTGAGAGGCGAAGAGGTGAGGAGAAGAATGGCAGATAATTGCCAAATGCTGATGTGCAAAGCTTATTGCATCATACCCAAAAAGACTTGAGGCTGTGAAGGTGCTTCAACTAAGTACTGAGTTAAGGGTATAAATACTTATGCAATGTACTTATTTCAGTTTTTTATTTTTAATAAATTTACAAGTTGTGACAATTCTGTTTTTGCTTTGTCATTACGGTATATGGAGTGTAGATTGATGTGCAAAAAATAATAATTTAAAGCAATTTAACAAGGCTGCAACATAAAAAACATGAAAAAATGGTTTTAAATGGGTTTATTCTTTAAAAAAAAGTCTTTCCCACAGAACTCATTGTTTCGTACCTGGTCAAAAACACAATTTCCCCAAGATTAGGAAAGAGGACCTCAATATTTAAAAATATTAGCTAATGCAGTGTATGACTTAATGCAGGATTTTAATAATGTTCTTAATCAAAGATTGCTTATTAAATGTTGTAATATGGTTACCTACTTTTTCTCTGCCTGCCATTAAAGACTGTTCAAATTCTTTGTCTTGTTCTTCCCGTAAAGATCGCCACTGCTGCAAGACCTATCAACACATTAAAAAGTATCTGAATTAAATAAATATTATGAGAAACAAATGATCAACACAGACTCTGTACTACTCTGTACTGTGCTGTCTGCAGTGTCCTCTGTGTTGCCACTAATCTCCTGATTTGCAAAATCAGTAAGGTCAATCACCACAGATGGAGTTGCCTCAGAGTTGGTTTCTGGTTCAGGTTCATTTTGTGATGAGCACAAAGGAGGTGCTGATTCCTGTGCGAGTAATTGTTATCATTAACACCACAGCACAATTTTGCATTTAAGTAATATCAAAGACAGTTAGTACAAACCTAGTACAATTCTACTAATGGCAAAATGTACAGCCTACTCCGGCCAAGAGCTTGCTTTAATTCTCTGACAGAAGCAACCTGGACTTTCTGTAATTTCTTTCCTCTGTCAGCCTTGGCTAACTCATATCCAACCAAATTCAGGCTGACATCTGGGAAACTTTGACAGATAAATTGTTTGAAATCTGCCAAACTCCAGTTCATTTGAATTTTGGCCTCTTTTTCTTTACCTGTGTCATCCACAGGACTACCTAAAAACAATAATAATTACAACTGTTTTATTATTATAAAAAGACAACTTAGCTAAACAACATTTGTTACACATTTAATTATTTGATTATTTTCCAAGACTCGTAATTCACTGTGCTATTACCAAATCCAGCTTGTGTCATTTTTCTTCGTTGTGCCACTGTAGGTAGCTTTGTAAAGGTTGGGCCAGGAAGCAAAAACAGGCCAACATTCCAACAAAGGTTTTCTAGTCTTCCAGTTGTACCTTTAAAATAGAAAATAAACAGTGTGAATATATAAAATCAGAAAACTCTGGTCAAGGTGTGCATTTTAACAGCTTGACATCCTATCTAAAAAGGAATAAGAAATTTAAAGACAGCTATTTTTCATTTCATTTTAATTAATTATACATTTGTATATGTGTTTGCTTATTACTTGAAAGACGGAAAACAAGATGTCTGCGTAATTTCTCAGTTTTTGTTTGTTTACAAATCTGTTCATGTGCATCACATACATGATTAAAGTCTTCATGAAATCAAAAGTGACACTATTTGCTTCGTTTGCACACACTAGTCTTGTGGTAAACAATTAAACCGGTGTGAAGTTGATACACTGAAAATTTGCCTCTGCTCTGGAATGGCATTAATTCTCGCTCTGAATCACTGGTTCCAAACAAGGGTTTCGAAGCTTCATGAAGCGTTTTTTTTTTTTCTGTACACTACAGAGGCTGCGTCCTACATTGCATCAGCCTTTGAAATGAGACAGCGTTATTTTTTTCCATCACCGGTGTTTTCTTGTACAGCTTGCGGGCATGATGCTTTAGAAATAATGTACCCCTGGTCAAGATCGACCAGTTAGCGAATTCACAACATGCAGAGTTTTAAAAAATCATTTTCAGACAATTGTGGGACTTTTATTTGCACATCAAATTTTTGACATAATACACTTAATATAGGTTTCATAGACAGGGCTTAGCCTAGTGATTCTTATTTTGCACCAGTATGTTCAAGATGATTACTTTAAGATACATATTCACCAGCACTTAAAAAAAGCACAGAAATTATAAGGTAAAACACACCTTTTATTTAACAAACCTTTTAAATTTTAGTGCACCTTAAATCAAGGGGCTAAGTTAACTTGTATTTTAACCTGTATTTTACATAAATCTGACATAAAACACAATCAAATGAGTGTGTTGTCCTCTAAACAAGAAATTGATGGTGAATGTATTTTATTAGGTGCCCAAGTAGTTCCCGTTTATTTTTTTCACCAAGCCAATGAGTCCACTCTATGAGAGAGGTGTTCTTTCAGCATCTTCTCTGTCCTGTTCCCTCTTAGTCTCCATACACTTGTTTTGTATGTCAGCCAAGCTCTTTCAATGTGTTGTGAGTGAGCTCCACTGTGTGGGTCTACAAGCCACTGGGAATGGTTTACTGTAAAATGTTTGTAGCCCATATTGGCCAAAGCCCCCCGGTAGGCTCTCCACTCATCTGAAATAATGGTAGTGCCTGGACATACATGTTTCACAACTATGGGGATGAGGTGAGGTCTTGATCTTCTTTTCACAAGCCGCAAGATTGGGTGTTTACATTTATCCCTCACACCTAGCATGCCAAACACCCATTTTTTCGCCTCCATTTTGTTGATGGTCTCCCTCGTCCATACTGTAAAAGTTAAATATGTAATTAAAAAGAAGAAATACTACAATATTATAATTATATTCATTTAACATGTTTGCACATACAGATAGGTGATAAGTTAAAGGAAAATCTGGGGGAGCTTTATAATGGCAGTGAGCCAGACCAACAAGTATGAAGCTGAAGAAAATACCTCCATCCACATCCATCCATCATAAACATATTCCACACGGCTCCGGGGGGTTATTAAAGGCCTTTTGAAGTGAAACGATGCGTTTGTGTAACAAAAATATCCATATTTAACAAGTTATGAAGTAAAATATCTAGCTTCCGTCAGACCGCCAAAATGCATCGCTTTGCTTCTGAAGGCCTTTATTAACCCCCCGAGCCGTGTGGAATATGATTATGATGGATGGATGCACTTTCTTCAGCTCATACACGTTGGTCCCGCTCACTGCCATTATAAAGGTCCGATTGTGTTCATCAGAAAGAAGAAAGCCATATACACCTAGGATGGCTTGAGGGTGACATTTTAAGACTTTTTAAGGCCTTTTATTTGGAAAATTTTATTTAAGACATTTTAAGGACCCGCGGCCACCCTGAAGCGTGTGATGGAAATGTTACGCCCCTCACCGTATTTGTGATGGCGTTTCCCGGCGTGACGAGACAAACAATAAAACCCATTACAAATGAGGCATTTGTTGCATCCAGTGGGGACGTAATTACTGATTATAATGACTTATACTGTCTTTTTACGCGTCACGTTGCATCGCGCCACGTTTGTTCCTTGTTAAGAAATGACACCATATTGTAAAGTGTTACCAGTGCATGCAACAATTTTAAAGATGGAACTGTTTATACAGCTCCATAAAGCGTGATTAGCCCTTGTGAGCTTTTCATACAGACTTAGGCCTACATAATATATATATATATATATATATATATATATATATATATATTATACATGCTGTTTAAACAGTGTAAAATGTCGTTTCATACACACGTTTTAGAAATGGAAACTTTTGTTTTAACATTAACAATTAGGCTAAGTGACCGAGAACTGTTGATGAACCACAAAATCAGCTGTTACCACGACTTGATTAAACCACAGAAACACCTATTCGTCAAAATTAAGGTAATGTTTTATCTGTTCAATTTACTTTATATAAAATTAAATATCTATTTGGCTGACCACCACACATATTAATGACTAAGAATCAGGCTACGTACCTCAGTTTTCTCGCGGCGATGTCTTCCACGTGCGACGTGATGATCTTTGGAAGCACATGCACAGTAGTGATGAGGAGTCGACTCCAAAAGAGTTGATTCCTTGAATCTGACCAACCCAGTTTTTGAAGTAGACTTAATATAAAATTATTAATATTCGACTCAGGCTGTGTCTGCAGTACTAATTTGGGAGTCACACTAAAAGAACCTGAAACCGATTACATGAGAGACAATAGCATAGCGAAGTTTTAAGTTTTTATGACTGAAGCAGAATTTCAGCACCACTGGAAATAAACAGCGACTAATCAATTTGAAAGCACATACATGAAGTATGTATATTAAATCCTAAAACGCTGACTGACATTAAAAACAGTTGACAAGCATTAACTGCACATCAATTCTCTATATTAATTATATTTTATTAACTGATCATTCTAAGGTAGTAACTCGGCCCTCAGGATAATATGAACATTTAAATAGACTTATGAGACTAAATAAATGTCTTATACATTGTTTTACAGTTAATGCATAATTCTTAAATGGATTTGTTTTGGTCGACGTGCACTTTATCTATACAAGCACGAAAAATGTGCTCGTCATGACTAATTTGAGATAATTTAATTGATACTGACACACAGACATTATGGCTTTAGTGAGGGACGGATGTTGCAAACATTTTTTATGCTTCGCTTATGTTATTGTCCAAATTCATAAGAACCCAGTTAAATAAAACCTATTTAGCAGATTTAAGTAACCAATAAGTGAAAAAAAGTTTTATTTGTTAAACTTATTCTAGTTTTACCTTTTTAACATACAGGAGCAGCTATGAAAAATCCCGTGCTTCCCTCGCCAACTGAAGCAGAGGCTGAAAAACATAAAGGATTACCTCCGCTTGGCCCCAGGGAGAATGCCATCTTAATCAACTTGTTTTGTTGTTTGTTTGTTTCAGGATTAAAATAATAATAATAATAATAATATAACTGCTTATTTTCATTGAGTTAATAAAATGATACAAATCATTCAACAGCTGTTGTGTTCTTTCATTCTGAGTGGAAAATACTCAGAACACATTAGTTATACTTGTGTTGACGCATGTAAAATCAGTGTAACTACAGCTGTTATCAACAGCAGTAAATATGAAGGAATGTCTAAAACATCTAATTAAGAACAACGTCTATGCTATGTAAATCAGATGTCTCATAGATGTAACATTATAATATTTAACGTCTGTAATACGTCCACCAGATGTCCTTGAAACGTCGGAAAAGGACGTCTATGCGACGTATTCCAGATGAGCAAATGCCCTAAAAAATACGTCTCCCAGATGCAAACGCGCACATCGCACAGACGTCCCCGCGACGTACATGTGCTATCTGGTAAAGGCTCATATTTGAATATGTTCTTTTCTTTATTTATGAAGAATTATAAGCACCTGTATGATGTGATTTAGCCTATGCATATTTGTTCGAAAGTTTGGCAGAGTGATCACAAGATGCTAGGCCAAGTTTTGTATTGTTTATAGTTCTCATCTTTTTTTCTGTTAATTATCACGTTGCGCTGCGTGTCTGTTTTTCTTCAAAGCACCAACTTGCCTAATGTTGGTTTGACTGCTTGTGTTACATGAGAAAAATAATTTTGGCTACCTGATGTTGTAGATTAATGCGGGTTCGGTTCAGGTTGCAACTCGTGGTCTTTGTCAAACGTTTCTGGTCTGGTACAGAAATAAATTAGTGCTGCTGTCAGATAACGGGTCGGGTGTTCTGTTAAGTAGGCTACTGCTGGTACACGTTTACCAATCAGGACCCGTGCAGGACTCTGCTTTAAACTGCTTTACGTCTCTCCGTCAGATAACCCCATGTGCGTGATGCACTATTTACAGGTATTTCCCTAAACTGACCCACAGCTCATATATTTTTCCGCCAAGGGGTGAGAACGTAATGATTACAAAAACGACTATTTATTTTTGTTATTTATTTTATTTCAGTTAGTTTTTCAAGAACTGTTGTTAGTTTTTTGTTTTAGTTTTTGAAATATTTTTTGACATTTTTATTTTATTTCAGTTTACGAAATTGTTTTTTTCATCGATTTCGTCTTAGTTTTCATTTACGAAAATAACCTTGGTAGGGTGGTTGGGTTCACACACTGTCAACAAACATTTATGTACAAACACCATGTAAAAGTGGATTTTGCATAATAGGTGCCCTTTAACATTCACTTTTCGATACTACAGTCTTCTGTAATTTAGCCCCAGAGCTCGTTTAATGCCGGGTTCAGGTATTCATTCCTACTTACAAGAGAAGCACAGAAGGATCAGTTGCAAAGCTACATGACAGTATATCTTGCATATGCATTTCCTAAATACATGGAAGAATAACTCAGTCATTTTGAAAACAACCGTGAAGAACAAATCAAAAATTAATCTTTTTAAATGTTGAACAAAAAAAAAAAGTGTCCTGAACAAGAAGTTTGTAAAAAGTAAGCAAACTACAAGTGATACATATGCATTACAAGACAATTGAACATAATATGAAACTCATAAGAATACACAGTTATATCATTTATATCATGAAACAAACTGATATACAATAAAACTTTTTAACATTGTTCTTTTGGGGAGGAACCCATCTTTGAGTTGATTGAATCTCACAGTTGCATCTGCTGGTTTTGAAGAAGATGAACTTTATTCACCGTGAAATCTTTAGATAATGTTTCTTTGTCATGTCACTTGTAATGTCTGGTTAGAACAGATTTATCCAGATAATATTTTACAGCTTGATGCATTATTGTGTCGTATTTGATGAAGAGACCGCATCAGATCTGAAAATGCTCTACTTAGGGCTCATCCACACGAAGCCAGCTTTCCCTATCCAATCTTTTACTTTCTTGTTCTTCCGTAAACACAGCGTTGTCTCAAGAAATATCTGCGTACACAAAACCACTGAAACCAACTCAAAATGATGTAGCATTCATGACAGATCAGTATGTGGCACTGTAATTCTGCCACAGATATACACTAAAGACAGAGAAGAAGACTTGGAGCATGTGCATAAACCTTGCACACTGTATACAAACCCAACACAACAACAAGAAAAGCTAATAAAATTAGTAAAGCTAATAGGCTCAGTAGCTTCTGCAGAAAGAACACAAGCATGTAGTCCACCATTGTTGTTGTTGTTGTTGTTGCTGTTACGTGATGTAGTGGTGTCTGACTAGGGTAAAGATGTGGGGTGATGACATCATGGTTTCACAAAACATATGGATTGGCTGTACGCACGAATACGCAAAGGTGTTGTTTTCAGATTTATGCACTCTTGAGACCCGGTTTAAAAAAATAGCAGTTTCAGGCTCCCAAAACGCCAAAATGTCAAAATGACAAAATGTTTAAGTATACAGCTAAATGAGTCTCCGTGTGTACGGGGCCTCACTGTGATTGTTTTTTTGTATGACTGTGTAGAGCAGAAGATTGAATGAAACGCTTCCCACGTGCAGAGCAGTGATACGGTTTCTCTCCAGTGTGAATCCTCTCGTGTCTTTTCAGATTTGATGAATGACTGAATCTCTTTTCACAGTGTGAACATTTATAAGGTTTTTCTCCAGTGTGGATCCTCTCGTGTGTTTTCAAGTCTCCTGACTTTTTGAATCTCTTGTTGCAGTGTGAACACTTGTAAGGTTTCTCTCCAATATGGATCCTCTCATGTGTTTTCAGGTCTTCTGACCTATTGAATATCTGGTCACAGTGTGAACACTTATGAGGTTTTTCTCCAGTGTGGATCCTATTGTGTCTTTTCAGATGTGTTGACTGACTGAATCTTTTGTCACAGCGTGAACACTTATAAGGTTTCTCTCCAGTGTGGATCCTGTGGTGTCTTTTCAGAAGTACTGACTGACTGAATCTCTTGTCACAGTGTGAACACTTATAAGGTTTCTCTCCAGTGTGGATCCTATGGTGTCTTTTCAGAAGTACTGACTGACTGAATCTCTTCTCACAGTGTGAACATTTATGAGGTTTCTCTCCAGTGTGGATCCTATTGTGTCTTTTCAGATGTACTGACCGACTGAATCTTTTGTCACAGTGTGAACACTTATGAGGTTTCACTCCAGTGTGGATCCTCTCATGTCTTTTTAGGTCTCCTGAATCACTGAATCTCTTATTGCATTGTGGACACTTATAAGGTTTCTCTCCAGTGTGGATCCTCTCATGCAGTTTTGTACACGTTACTGAAGTAAAAGTCTTTTCACACTCAAAGCACACATACTCTCCCACAGCAGTGTGTATTTTCTGGTTTGCTGATTGTGAGAAACTCTTCCCACACTGATCACAAGTGAATGGTTTCTCTCCAGTATGAACTCTCATGTGACTCTCAAGACTTGTTTTGCGTGTGAAACTCTTTCCACACTGAGTGCAGGTGAAAGATTTCTTGGCTCTTCTTTTCTTTAAATCTTTCAGTTTGGTTTGAGGGCAACTCAAAAGTTTTTCTTCAGTTTTGACATGATTTTTCTCCTCAACTTCACTTGATTCTTGATTCTTCTCTTTTTCTTCAATCAACTCTGAAATAAAAGTAAAAATGGTGAAATGTGAACATAAAAGTGAACCCTGATGTAACAGTGCAGGGCTCCAGACTAACATTTGAGAGCAGCGCCACTAAGTTCTACGGATGGTGGCACCAGCAGCAGGTTTGGTAGCGCTGGGGGGTTGGTGTGTGGGCTATCAAAAATAAAGATAATTTAGTCATAAAATTACTAAGACTTTGCATTAATAAGTGCAGTTACTAATAATATTACATTCTTGGTAATACACATTTGACAGTAAAGCACTGAGCTTGAGTTGGGAAGCATACAAAATTTACTTTTAGTAAAATGCAAAATCTAATTTTCATATAGAAAATTAATATATTATATTCCTACTTATTGTACCATTATTCTTCTATACCATTATATAGAATTGAACGACAACTTCAGTGATTTTAATTGATGTGCATGCAATTCAGATGCAAAGTGAAGAAAAGTTTGGTGATTTGTAACTTATCTTACTACATGTACAAAAATAGTGCAAAACTTTTACAGAATTTGATTTCTTGATCTGATGTTTTATAATAGTTATTTTATAATTTCAAAATATAAAGCAAGTAGAAAAGAATGACTAATAAGCGAATAAGTGCTCCTGTGCTGCCATCTACTGGTTATTGTGGTGATTTGATGTATTTTTAAATTTAACACAAGTGCTTTTTAAACACAAAATTATATTTGGATATACATTGTGTTTTGTCCAATTTGTCCTCTCTACTATTGGTAAGTCACGCCCCCCTTGCTCACTTGGACAAACAAACGGAGTGGCTAACTGTCTTAATGTCTCAGTGTGAAAACCTTGTCCCAAGATGTTTTTGATAAATTTTGGACACAGAGGGACCATCATTCAACTATGGGATTTAAATATGCCATGAAGCGATTTATTAAAGATTTTAAAATAAATATGTAAAATTAGCCTCAAGAAGCCTCATGTTACGGCCGTCATGATCGCAATGACAACATGCCGGATTAACACTGTTCATGTACCGCAGTGTAAGATTAACAGGGTTCCCACACCTTGGTTAACTTCAAATTCAAGGACCTTTCCAGGTCCAATACCCTCAAATTCAAGGACTTAATCAGGGTGTCTACAGATATGAACAAGTTAAATTTAAGACTTTTTAAGACTTTTTTAATACCAATTTATATGAAATTTAAGACCAAACCTTTGATGGAAATCACACAGTATTTTACATACGTAAAATGTAAAATTTATATCTATTACTGTCAAAAATGCTATTTATTATTATGATATACAGCAAACATTTCATATCAGCAGACAATATCCCATATAAAATATCCCCACAAAAGCACCGCATGACTGAGATTTCTGGTGGTGTGAACAATTAATTCTGAAGCAATATTTTATCTGTGTTCTACCAGCTTTTACATTTATCTGTATATTTTTGATATTAACTTCAGGATGTTATTTACTTTTATAAATGCCATTTTTTTAAACCTTATTAAATGTATGCATCATATTTCATGTCAAATTCTTACAATTGATCAATAGATTCAATTTACACTAAGGCTGTTATCAAACAAAACAATTACAACTGCAATAATGTTAGGAGATACAAATAGGAAATGTTGGGGGGGGGGGGGTGTTTACATACTTTTAAACATACTAACCCCGCCAGTAGGTGGCAGTAAGCCACTTAATGAGTGAGTCTAGTGACTCATTCATTCAAAGTTCGCTGAATCATTCAGTAACAAAACACCGCTGCTTGCTTGGAGATTGCGCAATACTTCTGCTGTGATCTTTGTTTAGAACTATTTTAGTTGGTGAAACAGAACAAAATAGTCAATATTGTGTATAAAATGTAAGTAAGCCAATTACGTGACTACTCAACTGCTTGTTTATTTAACTAAAATAAATGTAACATTTGCAATGCTGCTTAACTACGTTATAAATAAAAAACCCCTCAACATTCTGAATTTTTACTTCAGTATGTTTCTTCTGTGAGTTTCTTTGTCCCGTTCAGCTCTTTTGCTCATCATACACTCATTTGATTTGATTTCTCCATAAAAGTCTCTTACAAAGAAACAGACAGCACAAGCCTAAACTGTGTGACCTTGATATCAGAAATAGCCTACACTATCCATTATCAATCACTGTTTACGTTGAATGTAATAAAATCAGAAGAATCATTCTTGCGTTTCGATACTTCACTGGTTATTTTTTGTCACTTAAGTTTTAATCAGGCTATTTGTCCGGTCAGGCAAAGTAAAATTCTATAGCCATTTTTCAGTAAAATTGCATTAACCCATTTTAAACTAGCTAGGAGGCTGGTCAGCTATCTCTAGCAAGCAGTAACTACAGCGGGGGAAGAATCTGGCTGTCCAATGAATTTAAACAGTCACTGGGTCCGTCAGACTGGAGAAATTTTTGCGGAATTGACCGTTCGCAAAGAGCTTGATTGACAGGCGATCTGACCAATCAGAACGCAGATATTATGTGCCGCCGCTATCTGCCATCTTGCCCGACAGCTACGGCCTGTCTCCATAGAAATACATGTTAAAACGGTTAAAAAGATTGACTGAATTGAAACTTTTTCAATATAACTAAATATAAAAAAATGTGCGGAGGTTTAAGCTGTGCTGTTGTTGGCTGCCACAGTAATGGCAGTAAGCGAAGGTATTCCTTTTAAGTACTTATTTTGCGTACCAGAAAACCTGTCATGTCCGGCGCTGTATGAATGGCTTGCAGCTCTTAAGTTAAATACGGAGTATTAAATAATAAAATGTGTTAAAACGAGTGCTCTCTTACCATTCTGTGGACAGAATCCCGTGAACTTCGCCCCGATCGGGAGGTGTTTAAATGCACGTGCGCTCATCTGTTTTCAATGCAGGTTAACTGCGACGCTTCATGTCATCTTCCCTCTTATTAAACTATGACAGGTTCTTTACTGCAAAAAGACGATCACTGCAACACTCTAAACTGATGAAACTATGGTGCTATGTACTTTTTTAAAACCATTTTCATAGATTTCACGTGATATTGTCGGCTCGGAAAATATGTAAATGCTCATGCCCAGTAGCTGCAGCTGTATCCCTTCTAGCCTTAAGCACAAATCAGACAGAGTAGATTAACTTCGGTGGACTTAAACTTGAAAAATGGTGTGTTCCGCGGTTGAAATAAAACACTTTCTAATGTTTATTCATGTTCATTTCGTGCTTTAAGTAAATATGAAAAGACGTGTTTGAACTGAGGCAATAAAGTGATCTGTCACGACACATTGAAGAGCCACACAATGGTATTATTTAATGTTTTAATTTCTTTAAAAATGACAAAATTTAAAAGCTGAGGGTCCTGAGACCTTGTTTCATATCAGAAGTAACCTGCTCTGTCTTCTCTGTCGGTGTGTTGTCAGTTTCCTCTTTGATCTACGATGTATTTTTCACTGCGTGAGAACATGAGTGTAGTGTGAGAGCGGCATTGTTTGTCGGTCATGGTAACAGTAACTAAGGGTGGGCGGGTTTTGCGAATGGTCAATTGGGACCGAAAATATTAAGACCCATCGAATCTGAATTTAAGACTTTTTAAGGCCTTTTATTAGGAAAACATTAAGACATTAAGACATTAAGACTTTGTAAGAACCCGCGGCCACCCTGTTAATGTGGGGACACATTTCAAGTGAGAGCAAGTTTACATCGTGTTACCTTGTAAGATACATTGTTAGTTTTCATCTCATTGCAAGCCATTCTTTGTAATCATCTTTGGTAAGCCAAATATCTTGAAACTTGCATTTTCCAGGCATCACGTTTCAGCGGTTTCAAACTATTTTTGCAATGTTTCACGGCGTGTCTGTGAAGCGTTGAGGTACCATCGTAGTAGTTTCGTGAACGTCATGGCAACGTACAACACAAAGTACCTCACGCGGGAAACACTTAACGTAACGCGTAATTGCGAGTAAGTTAACTAACGTAAATCAAGCAAGCTAATATGCATAGGCCATGAAGTGCTGGCGAAATAACATTAGCGGACCAGAGGGAATAATATGGATTTTTTTCCAGAAAACTTCCTGCACAAAATAAATTCAAGCACTTTCAAGGACCTCTATCTATGTATGTTAATTTTCAAAAACTTTCCAGGGCCTTGAAATGTTTTTTTCATGTTCACAAACTTTCAAGGATTTCAAGGACCCGTGGGAACTCTGATTAATTGTGCCAATGAAAATAAAGCCCTAGGAGAATTGTTGTGACCAACACTCAGCAGTGTTTCTTTACTGAATGAATCCACGTTTTTAAACTAATCGAGTGAGTCAATGATTCAGTGAGCCATTTAAAAAGCCAGTCACTTTGTTTCTGAATGAATCAGCTGTTTGAATGAATCGATTTAATGAAAGACTTTTCGTTTTATATTCAGAGCATAGTTTTTTTTTTTAAATCATTTCATGTTTCAGTATTTATCTGTATTGTTGTTTAATTAAAATTTCTTTCTAAAGCTACTTTTTTGTAATGTCTATTCAGTGATTTTTAACACAAAGATAACTTTAATTAATCGGCACATGATGTGTAACAGGTAATTTAAAGATAAAGTTCATAAGTAATGACATTAATTTGAGGTTAATTTGATGGATAACTTTATGTAATTATATTAAAAATAATCGCTTGATAGCCCTATTTAACAAAATTAAAATACACAATAACCCCCCCCCCCCCCCCCCCCCCCTTCCTTCCCTCCCTCCTTAATTTCTCTCATTATTTACTCACTCACTCACATGTTGTCCCAAACCTGAATTAATATCTTTCTTGTGCTGAACACAAAAGAAGATATTTAAAAAAAAAAAAAAAAATCTGGGAAACCAAACAGTAGCTGGTCCACATTTGATAGTAGGAAAAAAATACTATGGAAGTCTGTTCAACTGTTTGGTTACACACATTCAAAATAACATTTATTTTATTTATCATAACATCATCATATTGTTTTCTGTGAACGAGTGAGCAGAATGATTTTCCCATCATTTTTGTAGCATAAAATCTAGTATACCACATCCAGTTCTCAAAAGTCTTGTGAACAAATATTCTGTATGTTTCATGGCCTTATTTCAGTGACTTGAATATTTTAGTTTTTCACTACTCACGCATAACCGTTTTCTCAAAAACAAACATGTAGGTTACATTCATGCTGCTCATGTATTATTGTAACACAGTTTGTGCTGAATACAGTGTAATCACACTTAAGCCATTAATGTTTTTTTTTTTGTTTTTTTTTTAAATACTGAAAAAATATGTATAGCCTGAATGCACTGTAAGTCGCTTTGAATAAAAGCGTCTGCTAAATGCATAAATGTAAATGAAAAAAAAAAAAAACCCACAAATGTCAGGGCATGTCAAAATTTCTCCAGGGCCCCAAAACCCCTTAGACCCCAGAGGGTTAAAGCTACGTAAGCCTAATGTACCACATAGGGCTATCAAAAAAAAAAAAAAATTAGAATTTCGAAAAATCCACATTCAAATGCAAAAACGTTGCATTCGAATTTTAGGTCTGTGTCAGCCATCAGGCAGCCTTATCAGTGGCGCACGAAATGCGACGACAATGTAAGCGTCATTGCATTTTAATGCTTTTGTTAGCCTATCCAGTTGAACCCACTAGATGCAGCGCTGCTACGTTGTTCATTCAATATATTGCGGAAAACGAGAGCGTCAGTGTGGAGATGTTGTTTACGTCAAAACTGAAACCAAGCCGTTCACACAGAACGCATATTTATCACATTTTGTAGAGCAGAGGTGCCCAATAGGTCGATCGCGAAGGCAATGCTGGTAGATCGGGTTTTAGGTCAGTGGCAACCAGGGGACGTGAGATAACTTAAAACTAAAATATAATATCCACTAATGTTATGACTAATATGTTAAATAATGTAAAAATATATATAAATAAATAACAGCACCACCTCTCTACATATTCCGTGATGTTCTGTTTCGGAGCAGCAAAACATTTCTCATCGCGCTGTGTGAAATACAGACTGAACAGCGGCTCAATACCGCTATATGAAGATCTGATACGCAAACTACAGGTCTCGGCTGGATAAAAGAAGCCAGTGTCACACTAGTAGCCTAAAGTTTTAATGGATGACGATTGTAATCAAGGTAAAGATGATTACAGTGACATACAGGATCGTGCATTAGGCGCGTGTTGTGTCCGTTATAATGATGTGCAAACGAACCGTGTATGTGCGCGCTCGGCGCACTGATCACTATAACATCATATTTCTGCTTGAACACAGCTCAGTATATTCACGTAGTTGAATACAGCGAGTGTTTTATAATGGATGCTCACGTGTTTTGGAGAAGTTTGTGAGGATCAGTGGTGTTCATGTACATACGGGCATCAAACACTCCAAACAGGTTGTTCTGACGGAGGTACTATTCACTGATGGCGTCGAGCTGCCTTTAGATCACCGAGTTCAGAATATACATACTTTTAAGTTGTATAGAATATCTGCAGTGAAATTTTTGCGAAGTATGTTTGCAAAAAAGAACATGGAATGTTTAAATCTATCTTGAATTTGCTTTGTTTAAAAAAATTACATGAAAATACAAAGGTTTTAGTGAAAAGTTTTTTTTTTTTGTTTTTTTTTTTTAGAAAAGTTTGGGCTTGCAGTATTGATCTGGAGAGGAGAGGGTCTTAGAGTAAAAAAAGGTTGAGAACCACTGCTTTAGCAGGCACGGTTCTATTGGGGTACTAAGAATTGAACATTATTTTATTTATTCATTTTTTATTAAATTAATGCAATATAAAGATACATCCCAACAAGCCTTTTTATTTATTTTTCACTTGGTAGATCTTGGTGAATTTCTCATTTGAAAAGTAGATCCCTACACAAAAAAAGTGTTGGCACCCCTGCTCTATAGGGACTAGGGGTGGTTCGATACCACTTTTTCAGAACTGATACCGATCCGATACCAAAAATTCTGAATATCTGCCGATACCGATCCGATACCAGGGCAGTTCTTTTTTAATCAGTGTTGAATTTTTATACCTCAGTGTGTGTTGACCTGATCATGACTTTTTTGTGTTACACACAAATCTACTAAATACAAACAACTTTATTTTAAAGAAAAACAATGGATGCATATATAATAATAATCTATAACAAAATTACTATTATAAACTAGGTTAGTGGATAATTCAATAGCAAAAGCTACTCTAGAAAAATCATAAGTGCACAATTTTATTAAATCTAAAATTACTGGGAAAAAAAAACATTATTTAGTGGGGAACAAATAAAAGTGAATAAGTGTAGGACTAAATCTAAAATGATTATGTAAAATATATATATATATATTGCCCTTTGTATTGTAAAATACATTCATGAAAAACAACATACATACGTTATAATATATATATATATATATATATATATATATATATATATATATATATATATATATATACACACACACAGTGCCATTTGAAAGTTTGTGAACCCCTTGCCGAACCTGTGAAAATGTGAGCAATTTTAACAAAATAAGAGAGATCATACAAAATGCATGTTATTTTTTATTTAGTACTGGCCTGAGTAATATATTTTACATAAAAGATGTTTACATTTAGTACACAAGACAAAAAAAATAGTCGAAATTATTAAAATAACCCCATGAAAAAGTTTGTGAACTGCTGGTTCTTAATACTGTATGTGGTTACCTGGATGATCCACGACTGTTTTTTGTTTTGTGATGGTTGTTCATGAGTCCCTTGTTTGTTCTGAACAGTTAAACTGAGCACTGTTCTTCAGAAAAATCCTCCATGTCCTGCAGATTCTTCAGGTTTCCAGCATCTTTTGCATATTTGAACCCTTTCCAGCAGTGACTCTATGATTTTGAGATCCATCTTTTCACACTGAGGACAATTGAGGGACTCAAACACAACTATTAAAAAAGGTTCAAACATTCACTGATGGTCCTGAAGGAAATACGATGCAGTAAGAGCCGGGGAGTGAAAACTTTTTGAATTTGAAGTTCAAGGTAAATTGTACTTAATTTGTTTTCTGGGAAACATGCAAGTATTTTCTGTTGCTTCCGAAGGGCAGTACTAAATGGAAATATATTTCTAATATATGAAAAATATATTTCTACAAAATGAGAAAAATTTGGACATCGTCATCCTGTTCAAAAGTTTTCACCCCCTGGCTCTTAATGCATCATGTTTCCTTCTGGAGCATCAGTGAATGCTTGAACCTTTGATTGGAACTATTTTCATCAGCGAACTTGAGCAAAAAGAGTCAATATTGTGTCTAAAATGTAAGTCACTTAATTTTAACTTCTTGTTCATTGAACTAATATTGTATAAAATCACATTGCAATCGTGTTGAAACATTTTGGTCATGCAATGTTGCGTACCTAAACCATATATTATAAATTTCTTAGTTTTTTACTACTGCAGTATGTACCTATAAGTTTCTATGAGTGTTGTTGCGCTCATTTGTTTTGTTTGTAAGCGTGACGTCAAAACAGACCGGCTCGAAATCGGTAGACTGACCGGCCGGTCCGGGCCGATCATGCTTAAACTGGCCAATTCCGGTCTCTGGCTGGTCAATCGTTGCATCTCTACTCAGGATAATACTAATTAAAAAATAATATGCATTTTGTATGATCTCTCTTATTTTGTTAAAATTACTCACATTTTCACAGATTCTGCAAGGGGTTCACAAATTTTCAAGTGGCACTGTATATATACTGTAAAATTAAAAGACATTTCTTTTAAATGTATAGTACAGTAATGAGGCAGAAACATATGATAGATAAGACAAACAAGAAAGGCTATTAATAATATTTTAGGGATGCACGATATTGGATTTTTGCCGATATATTTCCTTTTGTTTGGAAACAACACCAAGTCTCTCCTGTGCAGAAATTATAAGCAAAATATTTTTAATTTTGGTTAGATTTTAACAAGAACTCATTTATTAGAATTTTAAAAAAAAAGTTTTTTTTAACAGTACATTGAAGCAACATTTTATTTTAAGATTTAACATTTGTAGATGGTCTAAAACAAAAGAGTTGGAAAAATTCTGAAAATATTTTAGAGCTCATGATTTGTTTAAAAAATAAAACAATACGCATTAACGAATAAATCAGTATAAAATTATTTAATTTACAAATGTCATGTTTGTGATTTTTTTTCATGTAAGCTATACCTTCTGATCATTAAATCACAACATACTCATTTTATTACATCAATTACTGCTTTATTTAATCAGAAACACAGTCTAAATGTTATTTGTGTAGGCAATTTTACTTTTAATTTAATTAGAAGTAGGCCAACAGTGCCCCCTACAGATTAAAACTCCTTACCGAACGGGCGTTAAGGCTGCCACTGCTGTCACTGCACGTGCTTTTACTGTTTACTCTATCACACACCGAACGTGTCATTCTGTAGGTGCTTTCACAGATTAAATGCAGCAATCCAAAACAGTAAGTCAGTCAGTCTAATCGTCATTCAGACAAAACTTTGCTTCAAGAATGAGCCACACTGCTGACGTGATGTAATCACTAGCACACCCTGAGCACATGTGAGTAAACCCATTCCTCTTATCGGCAAGACATATGTAATGGGTCTCCGCTTGCCTTGCTCCGAGCAGGTCTCGAACCCGCAATCTCCTGTGATCTCCGCGCTAACCAGGAGGCTAGATGGCTGCAGTCTCTTGAGATTAGGGGAGTGAGGTTTACCTGCACAGCACCTACTCACTGGCCTCCGTTACACTCACCCCCCTAAACCTCACTCCCATCCAGGTCACGGTACCATTATAACGGGTCTCCGCTCGCCTCTGTTACACATATCAGCATAATTTTTCATATCAGGGCAGGCCGATGCCGATATTAACATTTAAAGGTGCTGTATGTAGGATTGTCACCTAGTGGTTGAACTAACTATTGCAGTCCAAATTCAAAATATTGGAGAGGGTGTTTTCACCTGGCCCCTCCTCCTCAGACTTGACGCACACGCAAGTTGCCAGATTAACGACACCAACAAGAACGAGCGCACATGACGATGAATGAAATTAAATACGCTGTGTTTTCCGCCAACTGGCAACCCGGGGTGCCGAAATACAATTGGGTAAACTGGCAGTGGGCGGGTTTAACAAACCAAAACATATACAGACATTCCGGCCCGGAACGCACATTTTCAAAGGAGAATAACTGACTGTAGCATTGTTTTTCAGATAAACAAGTATGTTAATTTAGCATGTTTCTTAAATATCTGCAAACATATTATGGTATTTTTATGCTTTAGTAGAGTCAAAATCCTACATACAGCACCTTTAAAGCCATTATCGTCCGATTCCGATATCAGTCCGATAATATTGTGCGTCCCTATAATATTTCATTGCGCAAAAGTATTATTATACGAAAATCTCCAAATACAGAGCAGCACAAAGCGTTTATGCGCATCCCGTGTGCAGAATGATGCGCTTGAAGCAGCACGGAGTCTCAGCACACAGCACTCCACATAGAAAGGTTCAAAGCACAAAGTGAAAAGATATAAATGCGTAGTGTATTAAATCTGTGCGATAGTTTGAGCCTTTTCTTATCAGTTTTAAATTTCAGTTACTCGTTAAGAACATAGTGCTCTCTACTGCAGTGTTGTGATCTAACAGACACCAACACCATTTTGAAAACAGCATGAATATAAAGTTCTTTTATGCAAAACCATTTATCTTTATTTACAGATCAAGTGTAATATTAGGAACATTTAATAATCTTGCAGAGAGTCTCATCGCCTTGACTGTAGTAACCGAATGTGACATGCAGTTTGAATGCTGAATGGAGGATGACAGACAGCCGTGGCGGAGAGAAGAGTTTGTGTGAACTTGAGATGAAATATTCATCTGTACCTCACATTAAACTATGTAACTACTTCAGAACACTTGAAATATGGTGCACGGAAACTTTATGGTGTTGTATAATGTGTTTGTGGCTTTTGTGGGGCTTAACAATAACACAATAGTATACGCATAATATCAGATTTGGATCAGTCTCGTCTGACCGATACCCCGATCCGGCAGAAAATATCGGAGCGATACCAATTAGGCTTGCTGCGATAGATGGTGTTGGCAGTGATACCGGTGTGAAGCTGCAACACCGGTATTTCACTTGCCCACCGCGGTTTTTGTTTGGATTTTTATAGTAATAAAAATAATTTAGTTCAGAGAACAGACACTACAATTAAAACAATGCGGCTGCTCAATACAGCATGCCGAATGACAGTCACATCACAGATCCGATTTCATTCACGTGAGGAGAGTGAGTCAAGCCGACTGACAAGAAGAGTGAGGTGAGACAGACAAGATGATAGCGGAAGATTTAGTTTCGAAATTTGGCAATATTTTGGATTTTAAAAACCTGTTGACTTTTGCCGTTTATCTAAGGTGATTTTGGAAGTTTTTTTAAACATTTGTTTCTTATTTATTTGGTTCCACAGTGTTTGCTGATTTTCAGTTTTGTAGGCTACAGCCTACCTAGGCTATTTAAACTTTGTTATTTATATTAGGCATAGCCTATAGAATGGTGTACTTTGATTCATTTTGTTAATGAAAGTTCTATGATTTATATATAGGCTAAGAGTTTGAAGTTGTAGGCTATGTTGTTGATGCTTGAATTGACACCGAATTGCCGCTAGTTTGAAAGTGAAAGTAAAATGCGCACGGCGCTTTTAAGCTATTTAAAAGAGAAGGAAAGCAAGGAAAAAAGGGAAAACTCAAACGAACTAACAACGAACAAATGCTTTATGCCAAATTGCCGCTAATTTGAAAGTGAAAGTAAAATGCACACCCCGCTTTTACAAGCTATTTAAAAGCGAAGGAAAGCGAGAAAAAGAGGGGAACCCCATCCCTCCACGGTGATACCGGTATTACCGGTGTTGTTACAGGTAGATTAACCGGTGGGGAAATTTCCTCACCGTCACAACCCCAATACCGATACTGAATATCGGATCGGCGCACCCCTAATAGGGACATCTATCAGCGTTGCACTCGCGTCTCGCACAAGAGAGCGGCATGTTTAGAAAGCCATGGAAAATTAATGTAAGTTCAACTTTTAAAAAACATGTCTCAAGATGGCGGTTTTTCCCCCATCCCACTGCATCTCATGTTTTTAAATGAAGAAAGTAGCCTACTCTTTGTGATTGGTTTTCGGTCCTTTGTATCCCAGATAACAATTTTTGGTTCCCAGAACATTCTGTGAACGTTAGTTTTTGGTTCCCAGAACATTCTCAGGAACGTTCCCTTTTGGGTAGTCAGGAAAGTTCTTTTAACGTAAATAGAAAGTTCCCTTTTGGTTAGGGGAACGTTCCGGGAACGTTCTCGGCAGGTTCCTGGAACGTTCCCTAACCTAAAGGGAACGTTCTATTTACGTTCCTAGAAGGTTCCCAGAAAGTTCTCCTAACCTAAAGGAAATGTTCTATTTACGTTCCTAGAAGGTTCCCAGAAAGTTGTCTGAAGGTTCCCAGAACGTTCTCCTAACCTCTTTACTCTGATACCGCTGCTGTCAGGAATTATCCAGCACTCCCGTCCGGAGTAGAGTATAAGTGGCAGGGAAGACGGACAGATATGGACCTCAATAATCAGTATTACAAATCAAGTCTTGTTTCAAACTATTGTTTAATCATTAAAGATAATCAGAGCACATTTAACCATCATAAGGAGCATTAAATGAGATTGAATTATCCGTTAATATGTAAGATTTCTTTATTATAACTACCATGTACCATCTAATAACTCAGATATTACGTTTCTTGAGCACCAAATAACAATGACTTCAACAAAATTTTGAACTTTAAAAATGTGAATTTTATTTTTACAGACATTAAAAATGTATAACATTTATTTGACTTTAATATTACATTCATTTCTTACCACTGAATTAACGATGGTGTGCTTCTCTCTTTTGGTCCGTAAACAAAAACTCCGATAATATCATGTTCTCTTCAATTACTAGTCAAATATCTCTGAAATCACAATATTTACTTTCGTATGTTTATTAATTATAAGTAGCCTAATTATTCAATAAAGAGATCAATAGACGAGTGTTTGTCAGTAAGTAAAACAAAATGACCGTTAATTTTTAAATTATCCGACTGCGCGGCTTTATATGGAACACAGGGGAAAAGCGCGTGCTGGACGCGCTGTAAAGAAACATACAAACAAACCCAGTGTTTGGTATCCTTTTCAGACTATGCTTAATTCAGCTATAAAATTGTAATTATATTATCATTATAATGCGATTTGACTACTGATGTCTACACTTTATTAAAAGCTTATTTCAGACATGAAATTCTGCAAAAAAAATTGTTTATGATAAAAGAAAAAAATACACATTTCAGCATTAGAATAATCAGAAAAATCTGCAAAGTTTTAATTAGTTTACATGGTTATGACAACTAATAATAACCTGCAGGGAACGTTCTCTCTAGGTTATAAAATCAAATCTAAAAATAACCTGCAGGGAACGTTCTGGGAAGGTTCTTTTTAGGTTATAAAATTAAACCAAAAAATAACCTGCAGGGAACGTTCTCTTTAGGTTATTTAAAAAAGAACCTACAGGGAACGCTCTTATTTAGTTCCCAAAAAAATAACCAACTGGGAACCAAATGGGAATGTTAGGGGAACGTTCTGTGTTTGTTGGGATGAAACTATACATACATGCATGGTGCTGTTTTTTTTTCTAACTGTTTAAGCAACGTTAGTAATTATATATGGTTTATAAACATTACTTTAAACATTATGCAGTTTTTTTTTTTCAAAGATAGTCGTGTTATTTTATTATGCTTTGAAGAAATGTGCATAATATTTTGCTCGATGCGCCCTCTTGTGGCCTCAGGAGAGAAGCCAAAAGCTTTTTTCCCCTTAACTGAAATTATGCCTTTTAAATTCGAATTTTGATAATATAAGTAGAAAAGTTAGAATAAGTAGAAAATTCGAATTTAGTTTTTCAGTCATTTTGACAGCCCTAGTACCACAAACAGTCATTAAATATAAATGAAGAATAAACACCAACCTCCTTGTTCCTCGTGTTTTATTCTCCAGGTTTCTGGTTCCTCGTGTTTTATTCTCAAAGGGTCTGGTTCCTCTTGTTTTATTCTCAAATATTCTGGTTCCTCCTGTTTTATTCTCCAGGTTTCTGGTTCCTCGTGTTTTATTCTCAAAGGGTCTGGTTCCTCTTGTTTTATTCTCAAATATTCTGGTTCCTCCTGTTTTATTCTCCAGGTTTCTGGTTCCTCGTGTTTTATTCTCAAAGGGTCTGGTTCCTCGTGTTTTATTCTCAAAGGTTCTGGTTCCTCTTGTTTTATTCTCAAAGGTTCTGGTTCCTCGTGTTTTATTCTCAAAGGTTCTGGCTCCTCTTGTTTTATTCTCAAAGGTTCTGGTTCCTCGTGTTTTATTCTCAAAGGTTCTGGTTCCTCTTGTTTTATTCTCAAATATTCTGGTTCCTCGTGTTTTATTCTGCAGGTTTCTGGTTTAATCGTGTTCTCCTCACTCTCTTCTTTAACAAACACCATCTTCACAGCAGCAGATCTCAGTTCAGATGATACTCCTCCAGATATTCCTGCTTGCTTCAACACTTAATCACGACTAGGAAGATGAGAATATTACAGGTATTTACCTACCTGATCCAAAATCTGTATTTTTATATTTACAGAAGGTGCATTTCTACCAGTTTGTATTAAAACAGCATCACGACAAAACAACAGAGAGCGCGGTGAAACTGAACTTCTTCCTCTGAGGTTTAATGGTGTTTGGCAAACAAACGTATGTGTTTTAGCGCCACCCGCTGGACTGGAGTGAAGCGAGAGAGAAGGGAAATAATACGGGAGAAATTACTTGTGCTTCTATAAGGTGATCTGTTTTTTTTTGTTTTTTTTTCTTTACAAAAAGTCAATCTGCACAAATAAACGAAAAGTAATTAAAATTAGTCTCACATGGTATTTGATCAGCATCAACAGTCTTCATGAGTGAGGATTAGAGGAGAAAAATTAATGAATTATTAGTCAAATATTTCATTGAAAAATCACACAATGTTGCAGCATGTAAATATGGAAATTAAGATAAATAAAAACATGTGACAATGACAAGATGTAGCCTAATTAAGAGTAATAACAAATATAATAATAATAATAATAATAAAAAATAAAAAAAACTAATGGAACTAACAGACTGTGTCTGTCTAAATATCTGGGACTTAAGACATAACCGACCGTGTTTAGAAGGATGTTTTGATGTAGGATATCTTTGTGTATTTGTCCTTTCAAATTTAAAACGACAGATCCACATATCAATTGTTTTCTGGCCCAGCTCTGGTCCACACAACCACTTTTCCCTCCACCCACATACTGCAACCAGAGATGGGCGGTATTTCAATTAAATGTATTTGAAATATGTATTTAATTACAAAATACGTATTTTGTAATTTGTATTTTGCTGGACAAAAAAAAAAAAAAAATCTAAAGTAATGTGTAATTAAATACTTTGAGAGACAGTATTTTGTATTTGAAATACTCAAAATACATAATCAAGTAGGCTTTTTTTTCCTCAGATAATACAATATCTTTCTTCAAACACACAAAAAAACAAGTAGGCTTTTTTTTTTCCTCAGATAATACAATATCTTTCTTCAAACACACAAAAAAAAACAATTTATACATGCATTTATTTAACACACCAAGCTTCTTATTTACGTTTCCTTGCATTTGTACATAACTGTCACGAATCCGGTCTATGAACTTCCGTTCACTCACCACCAGAGGTCACTTGCTCACCACATGGACTCTTGCACTATACTAACTGTTGCACTTCACCATGGACTACAATTCCCATCATCCATTTCACTGATGACACACACACAGCTGATTGCACTGATCACACGGTTACTTAAGACAAGGACTTCCTCAGTCAGATCGCAGAGTATTGTAAGCACATATCGCGACCCTAGCTGATAGCTATCTTACAGAGCCTATTGTAGTTGTCATAGTCTTGCCTTGCCTGTTTTCATTCTAGCCTGTGTATCTTGGTTTAACCCTTTGCCTTACTGTTTTGGATTGTGTTTGCCCCTGCCTGGATTATTGCTCGCGTACCTGGATTATCTATCTTTGCCTTGCCCTGTTGGATACTGTTCGCCGGTCGAAGACCCACGCTTGTCCTAGGAATACTCTTTGTCTTGCCTCGTCTATGTCTGTTTGCTGTGTATCGACCAATGCTTGTTTCATGACCACACCTTTTAATAAAGCTCTGCAGATGGATCTGCATGCCTCACGCTTCTGTCAGCCCGTTACAATAACACACCTGTACACACAAATACCATAGAATTTTTATTTTGTATATTGTGGTCTTTCAAAAAATTATATATTATTATTTCCTATTTACTTTTTCTATTTTTATTATCGGTGTCTTGTCACTGTCACTCTGTGCTGTGGAAGCCTCTGTCACCATAACAAATTCCTTGTGTGAGTAAACATACCTGGCAATTAAGCTCTTTCTTCACCTGTGTTAATAATATTGCCAACTACAGCCTATCATAGTTTTTGGCTAGATGCAAGTGAATCATGTCCTCTTTAATCTGGATTAGTTCAACATGTTGTTGCTGTCCTTTCTGTTGCACTGTAGAGCTTCTGTCACTAAAACAAATTCCTCGTATGTGTAAACATACCTGGCCAATAAAGCTCATTCTGATTCTGATATCAATATTTAAAGTATATAACCAGCCAGTGTTCAAAACTATCTTACTTTAGCCCGATTCACAACGGTTAGCTTATAATAATGTTTTCTAATTTGAGTGGCACGGGTAGGTTTCCGCGGGAAATTCGAGCATGCTGCTGCGTCATTACGTCACGTCTGTAAACATGAAGAAGTTTTCCCGGCTTCTAGGCTATCGCATGTGAGGATACTGCAGCTGGCGGATCATTTATAGCCTTTTCTCACAGCAGCTAGAATAATTAAATTTATCATTTTGATGGCGGATTGTAATCCAGAAAGGATTGTGTGTTTATGAAACACATGTGAATGAAATTAAATTATATTCCAGTTTTAAATGTGGTTCTGATTACAGATAGCCAACGTGGGATTACACAAATTTTTGTATTTTAAATAGAACCAGTTTGAAGGAAGATTAATTTGCTATTTGGATTAAAAGAATTTCTTAATATGAAATTTGAATGGTATGACAATTAGATATTAGACTGTACAAAAATTTAAATCTACACGCTAATACTCAGTCACGCAATGCTGATGTTGTTAACATTAATAATTTGAGAACAAAGTATAACAATAATACTTTGCACAGTTAGATAGATGTGATATGAACTAACTAATCTTTAGATTTAATCACCGTTGGTAGTGCGATTTATGGTAATGATTTTTTCCTCAGTTGGGCAGAACAAACGTGGCAGACTTGTTACTTCCTTGTTCAGATGGCAATATACGGTGAAAATTCTGATATGGGTCATATATTCCAAGACATAGGCGCTAAATATCCTCACCGGTGCAGTGACTGACAACTACACATTCACCTCAAAACATTAGATTCATCCGTGCTGGAGCCGTGCCGGAACACCGGATCACAACCCCCTGCACTGAAGATAATTCCGCAAGAAACTGCAATTCCAGGTTTTCAAACATAGAGGGCGACAAAGAGGTAAAAGTTCCGGACTGCAGCTTTAAGTATTCCATTTTATTAAGGGACATGAGTGCTTTTTTTGTACAAAAACAATTTACCACTTTATTTCCAAAAATATTATTCAAACACGTGTTGTGGTACTCTAGTGAACACTCACTCATGTGCGTTGTGTTGACGCCAGTCTTCTATGGCATGAACACAACACAAATGCGTTTTATTGTGCAAACAAAGCACTCACGTTGCTTAATAAAATTGAGGTTAAACCACTGAAGTCACATGGAGTACTTTAACGATATCTTTCCTGCCGTTCTGGGCTTGGAATGTGTAAGTTGCGTTGGTGCCTATGAAGGGAAAGCTCTCGGATTTCATCAGAAAGATGGAAGGTCTTACAGGTGTGAAATGATATAAGGGTGAGTAATTAAAGACAGAATTTCCATTTTTGGGTGAAATAAACCTTTTAATTCGTCCATGGTTCCAATTGGAATAAAATGAAAGAAGCTGTTTTGGTGCTTAGTGCAAACTGGCTAAGTATGTATTAAAATATATACTATCAGATATTGCTCAATGAATGTTATTACAGGACAGAAGAAAATGTTGCTCTAGAACGTTACATGCTAGCTGACAAGTGACATTGGCTTGCTTGGCAAAAGTTAAGCTACTTGTTTCTATAGACAAACTGAAAATTTTCAAGTATTAAATTAAAATAAATATTATTGCTAATGTCTGAACGGCATGTAACGAAAATTAAAAAATGAAAGCCTTGTAGACTAATTATGTGAATGACTCAGGGCGGTTTTGCTTGTAAAATCCAAGGGAAACTGTCATTACAGTGTAATTTTAATGAACCTCACTGTCCGTTGCTCGCTGGCATTACTATGGAGTGTGTGCAAGAGCATGAGCAATGAGTTACTGACCACAGTTCACTTAACGGCCACTGGCGTCACTAATAACAAGGGTTTCTGTACTCTACATAGAGCCCTTTAACAGCTAAATATCAACATTTTCAGGAGTTAATCTTTGCTGACAGTGAAATAGCTTGAGCCATTCTCTTGAGTAGAATTAGGTGGTATGACAATACAGTTTCGCAGGACTGCTTAATTTTTGACATGCTTATAAAGAAACGATAAAGCAGTGATAAAGAAACATGAAAAAATAAAGTAGAGAAATGCTTGATGGTATTCAAGTAAACAGAAATTAGAAGAAATATGGATCAATATATTGTATTGGGTAGTGTTGTTTATAAGTTGTTCAAGGAGGGGAAAGCACTTATCTTTCTCTTATATGTGTATCTAAATGTAATGTCACTGTCTCTTGCACTTGATTGCTTGTATATATTGATTGTATTTTTGTATTTTCAAATTACAAATTACTTGTATTTTAATTAAATACATTCCTCACACCAGTAATTTTGTATTTTAATTAAATACGTTTGATGAGCTTGTATTTGTAATTTGTAACTAAATACTTTTTGATGTAATTGTGCCCATTTCTGACTGCAACGAATAACAGCCCTGGAGTGGCCCTAATCTGAATTAAAGACAGGGGCTAGGCTATACATGGGTCATAACTAGGCTAATAACTTATAACTGAAGTGGGCCAGAACAGGTTTTATTATTGGCACTGTCATGGAATTTCTTATTAGTCAAAGTAATAAAATAATTGTGAAGACTGAGAATGAAAAACCAAACAGAGTTTTGTCTTTGTCTTGCTTTAATCCTCTGCAGAGAATGATCTGGTTTACACGCAGCTTGAGTCTGTGAGCAAAGAGATAACAGGCAGGCTCACAGCCCAGACTTTATATCATTCAAAAGGATACATTGAAGGACAAATAAAACTTTGCACCAATCATGTTACTCAGCCCACATCACCCCATAGTACATCCCCAGAATGCATGATACTGCCTGTTAATGCACGTTACATAGAAGAACTCAGTGCGCTTGTAGTCTAGCTTTTATTATTTGAACTCAACAGATATATAGAAAAAAGAATATATGTTATGTAATATGTAATTAAATGAGATTAATGCAATCATGCAAAATAGAACAAGATTAAAAATTTCCATTACACTCCTCCCTTTTGAACATTATCAATCACTTATATTGAATAATGAAGATAATTTTTAAACACACTACCCTTATAGTTTACATCAAGTGTGTAAATTCACTAAGATTCAAAACACCATCATCATCTCATCTTCCCTTCGGTTTGCATCATCTCGTAACACGGACAACGACCTGTTTTAAACCTTCTAACTCATTAGCATATAGTGTTACTTATTACTCTTCTTCAGTAGAGCTGCTGCAGGTGTCAGATTTCAGCATCTCTTTGGCTTCACAATTTTCATCAGAAAAGCTCACATTACTCTTAGTTCCAAACAAAACGTTGAATTTACAGCTCTTCTGGCCATTCCCATTACACAAGGCCACATACACCGCAAATATAAAATCATGGCCAGTGCTGAGATGGCAATTAACCCAATGTATTCTGCTTTCTGCCACAACCCCTTGAACCAATTCCATCCCCAGTCATCATCGGCATTAACTTCTCTAGCGGTCAACCTGTTAATTGCATTAGTTATGTTTTGAATACCCACATCTATCACATGGCCATCAGCATCATTGTCAGGAATATAGGTACAACATGCAGTACTCACAAGTGCACACCCCATGAAGATGCGGTGAGCTGATCCAGGACAAGTCGGTTTTGCAGCGCAGTCAGCCTCAGCCCTCGTAGTTCCTCTTTGACGCCTTCCATCATTACCTTAGTAGTGTTCATGAAACTTATCAGTTCATACCTCATGATTTCAACTTCAATTTGAAGAAGGCTGACCCCAAGTGCTGGAATTACAGCATGGAAAAACTTTTCCATTCCACTCCGCAGTCTGTGTTCCCTTGGAACATAATTGTCTCTCGCCCAACTTGATTGCTCTGCTCGGTGTTTCAATGAGGACACTTTCTTTTCGATCTCTCTCTTGGTTCTCGTCAGATGATTCCAGTGTAGTTGTGAAGTTGTTCAGGTACCTTGACTATTTGGCTAATTTTTCAGCTCTAATCTAACTAATCTCCTGTAGCGACGATCTATGACTGGAGTGAATGGATATCTGGGATTCCACCAGAACGTTCTTGATCCAAGCAATCCTTGTTCCTCTACGGTGATAGGCAAAACTCGTCTCCCTGCTGTCATCCGTTGGCACATACTGACCTTAGGTCACTCCCACACAGTGATATTCCTATGTAGTTTAGCTCCCATACACCACTGTATGTTTGTTCACCTCAGACAGCCAGACGTCCCCCTTGGCATGGGGCAGCAGTCAATCACTTTACTGATCTGTTGCCCTCTGGTGGCGCTGAAATCTTCCTGCAGTGACTTGCATATACCCACGGAGCTCTCTCCGCCACTTTCACCCCAGTGTGTGTTATCAGCAGGAACTGGAACGGGCTGTTCCACCTCTTAGACCTCCAATGTTACCACCTCAAGTCCTTGATTACCACGAAATCGCCAGGCCTGATGTCATGCGAGACTCCTTCCACTGGCTTTGGCAGAGCGTCCTTGACATGCTGAGATATCTGAGAGAGAACAAGAGATAAATTTCGACAATAGTTTAGCATGTCATCTTCACACAAAGCTGTAGAGGTCAGTGGTCGTGGTTCTGGTCCTACTCCAATGGAAGTTGGCCTGCTAAACAAAAAATTTCAAACGGTCTCAAGTTAGACTTTGTTCTTTTTCTTTTTCTCATTCTTATGTACATTAACACAATGGGGAGTGCTTTTACCCAAGACAATCCTGTCTGCTCACAACACTTCATCAATTTGTTCTTTAATGTCCCACCTGAGTGATGGCTTCATTTGCAAAGGTGTGCCATTGTCACTCAAACATTATATGATCGAATGGCTGGGTTTGGAGGTGGATGTGCTATTTGAGGGAAGTGAATCCCTTTGTGAACCAATATTGATTCAGCAAATCAAACATTCCCCCTTTACTCACATGACCTAATCCATGTACAAGTTTTGCGTAGTCAGGGAAAATGTGTTTTGGCAGACATGGTTTGCATTCAGTACTCAGCCAAGGGTTGTTTTCCTGCTTGCACTCGGCCTTCACCCATTGTTTCTTCTCCTCTGGTGTTGCAAAAGCTTGCGTAGCTGTAAGAGAATCAGAAGGGAGTATGAATCAGAATCAGAATGAGCTTTATTGCCAGGTGTGTTTACACATACGAGGAATTTGTTTTCGTGACAGAAGCTTCCACAGTGCAACAGAATGACAATTACAGGACAAAAACACAGATAAAAGAATAAAAAACTGAACAAGTAAATAGGGAATAGCAATATACAAATTTACAATTGTATGTACAGGTATATTATGTGCAGATTCTAATATATAGACTATGTGTGTTGGATAGTCGTGGAAGTCGTGGCCTTGGGAAGTCGTGGCCTAATGGTTAGAGAGTCGGACTCGTAACCTAAAGGTTGCGGGTTCGAGTCTCGGGCCGGCAGGAATTGTAGGTGGGGGGAGTGAGTGTACAGCGCTCTCTCTGCCCTTAATACCACGACTGAGGTGCCCTTGAGCAAGGCACCGAACCCCCAACTGCTCCCCGGGCGCCGCAGCATAAATGGCTGCCCACTGCTCCGGGTGTGTGTTCACGGTGTGTGTGTGTTCACTGCTGTGTGTGTGCACTTTGGATGGGTTAAATGCAGAGCACAAATTCTGAGTATGGGTAACCATACTTGGCCACATGTCACGTCACTTTCACTTTTAAATAAGTGTATAAATAGTGTTGTGTGTTCCACGTTATTGTCAAATGTTTATGAGAAGGATCGCCTGAGGAAAGAAACTGTTTCTGTGCTTGGCCATTCTGGTGCTCAGAGCTCTGTAGCGTCGACCAGATGGCAACAGTTCAAAGAGGGAGTGTGCTGGATGTGAGGGGTCCAGAGTGATTTTGCCAGCCCTTTTGCTCACTCTGAATGAGTACAGTTCTTGGAGAGTGGGGAGGGTTGTACCAATGATTCGCTCAGCAGTCCAGACTACCCTCTGTAGTCTTCTGAGGTCAGATTTGGTAGCTGAGCTGAACCAGACAGTTATTGAAGCGAAATAACTATAATAATAATAATAATAATAATAATAATAATAATAATAATAATAATAATAATGAATAATATTATATGAATGAGTCATTGTTAACTGTTACACTTGTTAGAGAAGGTTCCGTTCTCATAGCTGCATCTTTCGCCACAGTATCAGCTCGCTTGTTTCCTAAAGATACAAAATCATCAACCTTAGAATGTGCAACACACTTGCATATAGCAATTGACTTTGGTAGCAAAATTGCTTCTAACAATGCTGCTACTCTATCATGGTTTAGGACAGGCTTACCATCAGACGTTAGAAATTTTCTGTGTTTCCACAATGCCTCAAAATCATGACAAACCCCAAAAGAGTAACGAGAATCTGTGTAAATGGTAACTGTTTGTCCTTCAGCAATTTTGCAAGCCTCCATCAATGCTACTAATTAGCCGCTTATGCAGAGCAATGCGCGGGGAGCGCTCCAGATGCTACTGTGTCATATGCAGTGGTTACAGCATAACCTACTTTGTTTTTGCCAGTTTTTGGATCTCTAGATGCTGAACCATCGACAAATAGAATTAAGTCAGCATTTTCTAAGGGGGTTTCTTTTAAATCAGGCCTTGATGTCCAGTCCTGTTCCAATGTGGCAACACAATAGTGTTCTTCCCCGTCCTGCTAGATCCAAGCTACGAGGCCTTTGTTTACTGCTGAAGCTGGACCTCGGCGAACAACAAACGAATAACCCCGATGGCTTTTTCATCATAGCCGGTGACTTCAACCACGCAAACTTAAAGACAGTTTTGCCAAAGTTCTACCAACATGTGAACTTTGCAACAAGGGGAAACAACACTGGACTTTTACACGACAGAAAAGAACGCATACAAAGCTGAACCCCGCCCCCACCTCGGGTACTCGGACCACATCTCTGTTATGCTAATCCCAGCATACAGACCACTTCTCAAACTTGCCAAACTGGTTCAAAATCAGATCACGGTATGGCCAGACAATTCTACCTCAGCACTGCAGGACTGCTGCCAGGACACAGACTGGAACATGTTTAAAGAGGCGGCCACCTACAACAACCACACAGATCTGCAGGAGTACACTGAAACTGTGACTGCTTACATCTCAAAAAGTGCATTGATGATGTGACAGTCACCAAGACCATCACCACACGTGCAAACCAGAAGCCGTGGATGACAGCAGAGGTTCATGGGCTGCTAAAGACCAGAGATGAAGCATTCAGATCAGGAGATAAAGCAGCCCTCAAAACAGCAAGAGCCAATCTGTCCTGTGGCATCAAAAATGTAAAACGGTCATATGCTCAAATCAACAATCATTTCACAGACAGCAGTGACACACGGAGCCTGTGGCAAGCCATTCAGTCCATCACTGACTACAAGCCCCCGCCACAGGCCTGTGATGATGACACATCCCTCTCAGATGCACTCAACCACTTTTATTCACGGTTTGAAATGCAGAATGACACACTTGCACAAAAACTGCCCACACCTCCCAACGACCAGGCGCTCTGTCTGTCTCCAGCTGACGTAAGGAAGACCCTATCCAGGATTAACCCACGTAAGGCTGCGGGTCCTGACAGCATACCTGGCCGTGTACTGAAAGACTGTGCTGAACAGCTGACAGATGTCCTAACAGATATCTTCAACACCTCGCTGAGCCAGGCAGTCGTCCCCACATGTCTCAAATCCACAACAATCATACCGGTACCAAAGAAATCACCTGTGTCCTGTCTAAATGACTACCGTCCCATATCACTGACTCCAATCGTGATGAAGTGGTTTGAGAGTTTAATCATGCATCACATCAAAACCAGCCTCCCCAACACACTCGATCCGCTCCAGTTTGCATACCGTCCAAACTGCTCTACGGACGATGCAATTTCCTCCACCCTCCACCTGGCTCTTACCCACCTAGAAAATAAAGACTCCTATGTTAGAATGCTGTTCACTGACTTCAGCTCAGCATTCAACACAATAATCCCACAACAGCTCATTAATAAACTAAACCTGCTCGGCCTTAACACCTCCCTCTGTAATTGGATCCTGGACTTTCTAACCGGAAGACCTCAGTCAGTCTGTGTCGGCCACAACACCTCGAGCACTACCACACTGAGCACTGGTGCCCCACAAGGCTGTGTGCTTAGTCCGCTGCTCTTCACGCTGCTGACCCATGACTGCACTGCCAAGTCCAGCTCCAACCACATCATCAAGTTTGCTGATGACACAACAGTGGTAGGTCTCATCAGCAACAACAATGAAACACACTACAGAGAGGAAGTGGCACAGCTGGCTGAATGGTGTGGCACTAACAACCTGTCCCTCAATGTGGGGAAGACAAAGGAGGCTGTGATGGACTTCAGGAGAAACTCCGTTAACCACCCCCCACTGACCATCGACAGCTCGACTATTTCGACTATTCCTAAATTCCTGGGGGTGCACATCACAGAGGATCTCACCTGGACCACCAACACCATGTCACTCTCCAAGAAGGCACAACAGCGCTTACACTTTCTCCACCGGCTGAAAAGAGTCTCCCTCCACCCATCCTCACCACTTTCTACAGGGGCACTATTGAGAGTGTGCTGACCAGCTGCATCACTGTCTGGTACGGGAACTGTACTGCAGCAGACTGCAAGATGCTCCAGCGGACAGTGAACACAGCTGCAAAGATCATCGGTGCCCCTCGCCCCTCCATCCTGGACATTTTCCTTACACGATGCTCCAGCAAAGCCAACAGTATCGTGAAGGACTCCACCCATCCCTCCCACAGTCTCTTCCAGATCCTACCATCAGGAAAACGGTACCGGAGCATCAGAGATCGCTCTGCCAGACTGCTCAACAGCTTTTTCCCCAGGCTGTGAGAGCCCTGAACTCAAATCACCCCGCCCCTCTCTGAAACCCCATACAACCCCCCCAGCCTTATCACATCAAAGTAAAAACCGTATGAAAACTTTTTTGAGCAATTCAAAGTGTGCTACACACAGGTGAGTGGGCCTGTACAAACCACCTGTAGTAACACACTCTCCTCCTCAATGCGCACTAGACACTTTTCACACACACTGCTGTGTGTACACAATCCCACAAAAGACTCAGTAATATATGTATGTTTACATGCTCATGCACTACAAATCATCCTGCACTGCTCCCCAGCCAGCTGCTTGACTTACACTCGTATAGTTTGTATTTTTTTTTAGTTTATGTATAGGTAACATTTATAGTCAAAATCTATCAGTAGGTTAGTTGTGTATAGGTTTATACTGTTTTACTTCATTGTTGTAAGTCTGTATTAAAGAGCATCGTGGTCCTGTGAGGCACGACATTTCGTTCCACTGTATGTCCCCACATGTAGCGGAATGACAATAAAGCTCAACTTGACTTGACTGCTCCGTTGGGAGCAGTGTAGCTGGGTTTAGCACTGTGCATTTTTTTTATCGTAATGTTTGGCATTTCCAATAAAATTGCATTGTACCTGACAGAGTTGGGTACTTGGACTCGGGACTTCAATTGTGGATGAACTTGGACTTGGACATTTTGGACACAGAATTTAGAGTACAGACGAATCCATGTCATGTTATAAATAAAAATGAAGTAACAACTTAAAATTAATAAAAAAAAATAAAAAAAAACTTTAATAAACGTCTCCCGCTTAAACTCAATTGATTAAAAACTAGGACTCGACAAGGTGAACTTGGATCCAACACTGGTACCTGAGCCATCTGGCGGTTGACAAATGAGATGTTTTCTGTTCTAACAGGATCATTGAGACATGTGTGGCACGAGTAGAGTCACATAAGAGTACCCCACAATTTCCCTTGAAGCTAAAATAGCTTTTTCTGTAGATGCAACAGCTCTCAGGCATTTTGGCAAGCCTGTCGCTACCGGATCGAGCTTACTCGAAAAATAGGCCATGGGTCTCAGCTTCCCCCCATGATCCTGTAACAGAACAGAAGTCATGAACCCATTTTTCTCATCAACAGTTTGGACAAAATTTCTCTCTGGGTCTGGGAGTCCCAGGGTTGGTGATGTTTGTAACAGTATTTTTAAATTCTCAAATGCTTCTTCTGCTTCTGAGGTCCATGTCAGTGTGTCATGTGGCTGCAAGCCCTTCCCGTGAGCCAAAGCGCTCAGGGGCGATTTCTCGATAGTATAATTTGGAATGAACGTTCGACAGTACGAACACATGCCCAAAAATATTTCTCAGACAGATATTTACCATGTTTAATGATGACATGACCTAGAAATGTCACCTCCCTTTTTACAAATTGCAGTTCTGACAAACTGGTTTTGTGACCCTCAGCAGCCAAATGTTTTAAAAGTTTCACAGTGTGTGATGAAGCAAGTGCCACGACTCGCTTCAGGGGGAGGGGAAAAAGGGAACATGAGTCCATGAAAATTGGTTTGCTTGAGGCACTACTGTAACACTCTCGCCGACTTGGTTAACGAGCAACTATGTGTGAGTCTGGCCTCCCTTTTTATAGGCCAGACTCCGCCCCTTCTTTGGCATCACTCACCAACAGGCAAGTATTCAGGTATGTTTACACATTTTATATTCCCCACACTTCAAACATTCATTAAATCTTCATTAAATAATAATTCTCTACTGGTAATAATTCAAATACACACATTCATCATTATTGAAACACATAAACACGTAAATAATTAACACATAATTTACACATAATCCCCGTTACAAACAGACAATGGTTTCGCCGGCGCGATGCACTCTGTGCCTTTAAAAGCAGGCGCCCTCTGTCTGCTCGGTTTGGTCGACACAGCGTTTACCTGCCAGAAGACCAACTACTTCCTGACAAACAAACAAACACTCGAACGGATACACAAAGACAAAAGACAAGACGCGAATAACGTGTGTGTGTGAGGTGAATGGGTATGAGACAGTGGAAACTGTGATGTGGAGAAATGTCCGTGGGCGATCGGTTCAGCGCGTGCACTCACTTCGCCGAACGCAGAAACAACAGGTAAGGGAGGGGGAATGGAGAGTGAATGGAGTGTATGCATGTGTGTGTGTTCAGCCCAGTGCCGCTCCCTCAGCAGTGACAAACAGGCGCTTTGTCACATTACCTCCCCCCTCTTCAAGCCGAGTACCGGCCGGAAACCTGGACAGGTAATCGGCAACTACATTCAGTCTTCCAGGTCTGTGTCGGACCTTAAAGTTGAAGGGCTGCAGTGACAGGTACCATCTCATGACTCTGGCGTTATGGTCCTTCATCGAATGTAACCAGGTCAAGGCTCTATGATCCGTCTCCAGGCTGAACGCTCTTCCCAGGTAATACCGTAAGCTTTCCAGGGTCCACTTGATGGCGAGGCACTCCTTCTCCACCATCGAATAAGAAGTCTCCCTTGGCAACAGCTTGCGGCTGAGGTAAATGACGGGTTTCTCGTTCCCCTGGGTTCCCTGGACCAAGACTGCCCCGAGTCCTGTAGCAGAGGCGTCTACTTGGACCAGGAAACTTTACGTAAAATCAGGACTTTGCAGGACCGGACTGGAGCACATCTCTTTCAGAAACTTGAATGCTGCCTCACAGTCTTCCCTATGGGATAGGGTTTGCCACGGGTGCAGCTATCTTGTTCGCATGCTTCATTATTTTTTTAACAGGGAAAAAGGTGTACGCACAGGAGAATCCTCATAAGTCACAATTACCCCAGCTGCTTTTAATGATTCAAAAACTGGTATTATTCCCTCAATAACCTCTTTTTTCAGGGGATACTGAGGCTTGCATGGTCTATAATCAGATTTTGGAGTGATTCGGACTGGTTCAAAATCTTTAATCAGTCCAACATCAAATTGAGACGAGGCCCAAAGTGTTTTTAGGAACCTCTTTTAGAGCTAGGTGAGTCTCTACTTCTTCTGCTGAGAGGAGGGAGTGTGAGTGTGTTGTCATTGCGTCATCAATCACACAGACCGTGCGTACAGCTTTAACAGCAGACTTGTGCAAAAACATTCGGTATGCAGACAGCGTTGGATTGTATTCAACATTTTCCTCTGCTGTCTCCACACAATTCACATGAAAAAGACACTTTTTACAAATAAACCAATGTCTTCCCAATGGTCATTGTTCTTTTTGGACAATGAGACATGGGAATGAATCAATAACATCAAAAAAACTTTTGCTGTTCACTTCTCAAATCAACAGTAACAGCGCATTCATTTTCTGTCCAGATTAACCATTTCAAGTCTATCGTGTCTATACGTTGAAACCATTTCTGTTCAAACATTTCATCTCTTCCAAATGATACATGTGCTGAGCAATGTAAATCAGAGAGTGGCATAATTTCAGAATTAGGTGAAACTGTCTTTTGCAGCATTGACAAGTTTTTCACATAATTCATCATCTTTCAGTTTCCACTGGTAAATGTACACCTGCGGTTGTTGGATTGTGGCTAAAGTTTGAAGTTTGAATTTGGCATTGGACCACTTGAATTCCATCTGGGCTAGATAACAGAGAAATACCCAGTTTGCACATTAAATCTCTTCCTAACAAATTTTGAGGGCAGTTTTCTGACAGTAGGAAACAATGTTTAACTAAATGTAACGGTCATTAGAATAATTTCTAAACAGGTTAGAAGCATTCTGGAGAAGATGGGTGTAAGGAAAAGTTGTCCTAAAAGTAACAAAGTCTATTGTTTAAGATCTCTGAAGAGAGTATCAAGGTAAGAGTAAACATTAAAAATGTTTGAGCAGATTTAGCAGAAAACCAATTTCTTAAATGTCTGGATGGGCATGCAAAATCATAATCTTGTAGGTTATAAACACTGACTGAAAAGTCTAAACTGGAAAACAAAACTGAAGTGGAAAGTAAAGAACCCTTCTTTGGTTGAAGGTGATGTCTGATGTGATACAAGGGCTGGGTGTCTGCTGACACTGGTAGACCCTGTTCAGTTATGGGGTACCCCCCTTTCCCCGTGGCTTTTGTCCACACTCAGATGTTAGGTGGAGGGGTGAGGGGCCCCGACCTGGTTATGCTGAGAAGACCAGGTCTCTGTCAGTGGAGGTGTTCTCCTCTGACTTGAGGTCTTTGAGGGCTTTAAGAAGTAGGTGCTGGATCTCTGCTAAGCTCTCAGCATCCTTACTTTCAGTTCCTCTAGATTTCCTACTTCTGTAATGACTACACTGTTTATGGCCATTCTCATAGCCATCTCTACCCTTCTTCTGTTTTAGCTCTCTGTCATCCCACTGCCTGCTCTCCTTTCTGGGGGCATGCCTATGACTGTTATGTCCCCTGTAACCCGAGAACCTAGGGCTCTGGGTGCTCTGCTGAAGATTGCTGGGATGGACAAACCTGTTCTGGGGAAGTTCTGACACTTCCATTTGAAAGGGAGTCTTATTGTCATTTTCAGATTCAAGCACAGATGTATCTGGCTCTCTGTCTTTCCTGTTTGTGCCTACACTCTCGCTGTCCCAGGCTCGCACTGCAAGCTGCCTCAGTTCTCCTGCAGACATACGGTCAACATCTACCAGAAGTATGAGTGGTTTCCTAACAGTGGGGTATAGATTACTCACAAACAAACTCTTAAACATGACATCGTCCTCTGCACTAGGGTCATCTCTGCCAGCACAATACATTTTCCTTAAGCGCTCATAGTACTCTCTGGGAGATTCATGGCGACCTTGCTTAATTCGGAAAGCTGAGAGACGAGAGGCAGATGGGTTCTGATACAGAGTGTACTCTGACAGAAGGGTTTTACACAATTCGTCATAATTGTTAGCGATAGCTGGGCTCTGTCTATCTATGAAACCACGGACAGTTCGTGCAGTGGTCTTTCTCAAAAGAAAGACTTTGTCAGCCATACTAGCCTAAGGAAAGTATGTAAAGGCTGCATTTACATCCTTCAAATACAACTCTATGTTGTTATCAGGAGTCTCGGGGTTAAACATATCTATGTCACGCGCTAATTCTCTAAGAATATGCAGGTGACTGCCTCTAGATGGCTGGGAGCTAGGAGATTCAGGTAAGGAGCAGCTTGTCTTTCTACCTATGGTGGGGTAAGAGGCTGCATCATAGGAATGAGTGAAGTCAGCACTCATGCTAAGGCCGGTAGAGGCTGTAAAATTACCATTTTTCCTGGTAACACTGTCACTGTGAAAGATTATTCACCAGGGGGTCCCTTACAGTTGAACCAGTGGAGTGGGTGTGCACCCTCTGTGGTTCAGGTTGCTTATGGGGAAGTTGCCTGCCTTTCTCCAATACACTCAACCTTTTTCCTATTACTTCACATCTCTGTTCTGCTCTGCCATCTTTGTCTACCAACACAAATGTTCTAGCTGTAGCCACAGCTCGTACTTTAATCAGTGGTTCCCTATTCTGGATTTGGGTAACATTTTGAGTTAGAAGGCTTTAGCTTGAGCAGATCACAAGTCTTGCATTCTATTTCTTGTTGCCTTTTCAGCTCAGAAACTTAAAGCATAGCTGACTTTAACTTGGCCTTGGTCTTATTCAGATTAGCACTTACTGCACTTAATCTCTCTGTCTGTACTGACGTCTTTATGGGAATGGGTCAACTCTGTTTGCAGAGTGGCCATGTCAGTTTTCAGCTTTTTCAGCTCTACTTCCTGACTGTCAGCGATGGACTGTAAGCATTTAGTATCTGAAGACAATCTGCATATTTTTGCTCTTAACTTCAAATTGTCCTTACGGAAATCAGCCAACTCGTTTTTGAGTTCCTGAAACTTTAAATCCCTATCTTTGTCCTGGTCATGGGCAAGGGATAATTTGTCTATGGCCTGGTTTGGTTGGATAGGCCAGTTTAGTGCTAGGCTGGACAAAAGCTTTATAAGTGAAGCGCCCTTTAAGGCCTGGCTCACTGCTTCAGCGGTCATATCAGCCATATTTATTTTTTATATATATATATATATATATATATATATATATATATATATATATATATATATATATACACGTGTGTGTGTGTGTGTATGTGTATATATATATATATACACACATATATATATGTATGTATGTATGTATGTGTGTGTGTGTGTGTGTGTGTATGTAATAAATAAATACACCACTTGTATTAGTTAGCTCTTGAAGTTTGCCACGAATGTGAGCAGCTCTGAACTACTAAGACCATGAATGTCACACATAGACAAGAATGTGAATTCTAGCACTCGTCTATAATTTGTCAGAGAGCGTTACCCTTTCCTGACAGGTTCAGATAAAAATTCTAGAACACTGTGATAGACTTACAAGGTGGGAACCATATGCTATATTTCTAGAAGCAATTAGTTATAATCAACAATTACAACTTTTCCAAACAAAAATTTCGGACAAAATATTTGCAAGCTCTATGCCGCAATAAAATCACAATTCTATACACTTTGCAACCAATCCTATTTATAAACAATACCAAAGAGTTGAGCAGGGGAACTATCAGTCAGCCCTAGAAGGAACCACTGTTGCTATGCAATTGGTTTCTGACTCAGTGAAAGACTTAGTTTCCTGCTAAAGTTACTTCTATTGTTATCATTTAGTGTATTGACTTGTTCTGATAAAACAGAAGGCTCATTTCAATCAAAGTTAGCCCACCCAGGGATGCCAATTAATGTAGTGAATTTTGCTTTCGCCCAACCTAAGGAGGCGAAATAGTGTAGTGATGGGTACTCACGTCACAGGTGACGTTATGATTTTTGGATCACGTGTCACTTAAGGTGTGGTTAGAAGTACATCACATAAGACTGGTGGGATACCTAACTTGTAGAACCTTACTGCATTATCAACACAAGGAAGACACAAGTGTAATAAAATTAATTTTATTATCAAAAGATAGACAATAGTAATCAACAACTACTAAACGAATACCATGAATGAAAAAGGAATAAAGTGCATAAGATGCATAAAATGTAAGTGATTATGTTGGATGTTGCTATGTCAGAGCTACGTTATCTGGAAAGATAAACTGTCCCTACTCTGTAACAAGTAAGGTGAAGAACCTTATTATGCAGCAAACAAATACCTGAAAGATTATTTGTTATCAACTGCAATCAGCTATATAACATCTAATGTCAATTAGAAAAATCATATACTGATAATACACAACAATGCCAAGGTCTCTGGAAGAGGTTTGGATAGGTGATAGTTACGTTCTCTGTGGGTGAGTGAGCAGTCCGGTAGCGGTGACTTCATCCACTGGTTGTGCTGGTAACAATGCAGTGGGGAAAGGAACAGGAATCCATTTCGGCAGCCTTGAACACAAAGCGCTGGAGGATGCTGATCTCCTGGAGCACCCAAGGGTCCTAAAATCTGGAACACGCAGATGTGACCCTGAAGTAGGTGCAGAAGGTCCTTAGCCTGGAATACGCAAGCGAAGGTACCTTGGAGTGAAGGTTTGCTCGCCGGAGCTTAACCTTGTTGCAAATGTTTGTGTCTTCTGCCTCTCTGGGCTAGAGACCCAGAATTTGGTCGATCCGCTTTGTCTCTCTAGGATGGAGACTCAGGACATGTTGCATCTGTTGTTGTCTCGCTGGGCGAAGACGCTGAATGAAGTCTGAATGTAGATTATCTTTTTCCTTGCAGGCTGGAGGCTCAGAATGTGGTCGTAATTCTCGCATGCTCTTTAAAACATTCTCCTCCCTCTTTTGTCCTTCTCCTCCCCCTCCTTCATCAACTCTAACAGCTGATGACTTTGCCACATTCTTCATTAATAAAATTACTAACCTCACTGCACAATTCTCCACACCACAAACTGTCAAACACATCTTACCATCAAACATACACTCATTCACATCCTTCTCTCCACTCTCTGAGGCAGAAGTCTCTAAACTCATCCTTTCCAGTCATCCTACTACTTGTCCGCTTGATCCTATTCCATCCTATCTCCTTCAAGCCATTTCTCCTGCAGTTGTATCTGCACTCACTCACATCGTTAACACATCCCTTCACACTGGAGTTTTTCCCTCAGCATTTAAACAGGCTCGTATAACCCAACTTCTTAAGAAACCCACTCTTAACCCAACTCTTTTAGGGAACTATAGACCGGTTTCCCTTCTACCTTTCATTGCAAAAACACTTGAATGAGTTGTGTTCAATCAAGTCTCTGCCTTTCTCACACACAACAACCTCCAGGCCAGCAACCAGTCTGGCTTCAGAAGTGGACATTCGACCGAAACTGCCTTGCTCTCAGTTGTTGAAGCCCTAAGACTTGCAAGAGCGGCTTCCAAGTCTTCATTACTTATCTTGCTGGATCTATCCACTACTTTTGATACAGTCAACCACCAGATCCTCCTGTCAACCCTATTGAGAAAGGGCATCTCAGGAACCGCGCTCCAGTGGTTTGAGTCTTACCTCTCAGATAGATCCTTCAAGGTATCTTGGAGAGGTGAAGTATCCATGTCGCAACATCTAGCTACTGGTGTGCCTCAGGGCTCAGTCCTTGGCCCACTTCTCTTCTCTGTCTACATGGCATCATTAGGTTCTATCATTCAGAAACATGGCTTTTCATATCACTGCTATGCTGATGACACTCAACTCTACCTCTCAGTCCATCTTGATGATCCGACGATAACTGCTCACATCTCAGCACGTATAACAGATATTTCTTGCTGGATGAAGGACCATCACCTTCAACTCAACCTAGCTAAGACAGAACTGCTTGTAGTTTCAGCAAACCCATCACTTCATCACAATTTCACCTTCCAGTTAGGTTCATCAACCATTACTCCTTCAAAAACAGACCACATTGCTAAAACTGCCCAGTCCTGCAGATTTGCTTTATATAATATTAGGAAGATCAGGCCCTTTCTTTCGGAACATGCAACACAACTCCTTGTTCAAGCTCTTGTTCTGTCCAGACTTGAATATTGCAATGCTCTCTTGGCAGGTCTTCCAACCAATTCCATCAAACCTCTACAATTAATCCAAAATGCCGCTGCAAGATTAATCTTTAATGAGCTGAAAAGAACGCACGTCACACCTCTGTTCATCAATTTCCACTGGCTACCAATAGCGGCTCACATAAAATTCAAGGCATTAATGTTTGCATACAAAACCACCTTTGGCTCTGCACCCCTTTACCTAAATTCAGTACTTCAGACCTATGTGCCCTCTAGAAACTTGCATTCTGCAAGTGAACGCCGCATTATTGTGCCATCCCAAAGAAGCACAAAATCACTTTCATGGACTTTTTCATTAACTGTTCCCATCTGGTGGAATGACCTGCCCAACTCAATCCGAGCAGCTGAATCCTTAGCCATCTTCAAGAAATGGCTAAAAACCCATCTCTTCCATCTTTATTTGACCCTCTAACTCTAGCATTCTCTTTTCTAATTTTATTTCATCTATCTCCCTTCTTTTTATTTAAAAAAAAAAAAAAAAAAAACACACACACACACACTTGACCCTCTATCAATTGCATATTTATTCTTTAACTGCTAGCTTTTCTTGAAAAACTAAAACACTAGCTTTCTTTTCTATATCCTATCTACTTGTTTAAAAAAAAATAATAATAATAAAAAACCTTGCTACATGTACTGCGTTAGGCTAACCGAGACTTGTCATAGCACTTGCATGTTGTTGCTCTTTTGTTGGTTTTGATTGCTTCTATTGTCCTCATTTGTAAGTTGCTTTGGATAAAAGCGTCTGCTAAATGACTAAATGTAAATGTGCTTTATTTTTAATCTTTGCCTTATGACTTCTTTTTAGTAGAGAACAGTGTTTAGTATTTGTTAGAGCTTATTTCAAATGCAGGAAGTTGAAATGAATTATATGTCGATTTTCAGCATCGTACTAATGATGAATACTTTTATAAGAAGTTATTAGAAATATTCCCCACATGAAGGTCGCAGATTAGATTAAGTTTTGGGTGCAAAGAAGGACAGTGCTGGGCAGAGCTCTGCCTACAGGGACAGAAATGGGTGGGTGGACTGAAAATCGGGCCGTTTAAAACTGGACACAAAGCCCTCTTTGCTGCTGCTTGCTGAAAAACTTTGGCTTCGTCCCTGATTGCGCTGCGAAGTGCTCGCCGCCATAACATCAGGCTAAGTGACTCCAGAACTAAGTGACTCATTGGAACTTCATTGAAACCTCTGACTGAAGAGACTTTCAAAGCTGAGTCCTTGCAAACAGACTTCCGAAGAGCTTCCAGAGCGTCATCACGTCACAAAGAAACCAACCACCAAAAGGGTATCCCTAGAAACGCATCAGACAACGACACATCAGCAGCCAATCAGCAGTCAACTCAACTCAGAGCAAGTAACAAACCATCTCTATATTTCGCTGAACTGGGTGAATTAATCTTTAACCCTTTAACAGTCACACTAAGAAATACATTTGCCAAAAATTATTTATTGTTAAAATTGTGTTCCTGACACCACAGTGAGCAACTTTTCAGGGTTTTTTTTTTTTTTTTTCAGATGACCCATTCACTAAGCGGATATACAAGTCAACCAGCCGGTTGACTTACCCATTTAGGGTGATTCTCGGCATGAACTAAAAAGTATAATGCATTAATGGAATTTTTCATTTGTGCAACTAAAGTTTAAGGTTTTTGTGTATAAAAACATTACAGACAGTAGAATATGTTAACAATACCCATGATTTACCCATGATTATATATTTAAAAAAAACTGTTCTTATTATAACACAACAATCCACTGTAAAAAAGAATTCAACATTAAATGTAATAGAAATCTAATAATTTAAAGTAAATAAACAAATATATCAAAACAAAATAATGAAAATAAAAACAATAAACATAAAATAATTATTAAATTGCATTATAAACAATGAAAATAATAAATAATAGATTAATGACAGTCTGGATAAAATGTAAGGTAAAAGGCATATAGTCAATATATATACAGGTGCATCTCAATAAATTAGAAATGTCATGGAAAAGTTCATTTATTTCAGTAATTCAACTCAAATTGTGAAACTCGTATGAAATAAATTCATTGCACACAGACTGAAGTAGTTTAAGTCTTTGGTTCTTTTAATTGTGATGATTTTGGCTCACATTTAACAAAAACCCACCAATTCACTATCTCAACAAATTAGAATACTTCATAAGACCAATAAAAAAAAAACATTTTTAGTGAATTTTTGGCCTTCTGGAAAGTATGTTCATTTACTGTATATGTACTCAATACTTGGTAGGGGCTCCTTTTGCTTTAATTACTGCCTCAATTTGGCGTGGCACGGAGGTGATCAGTTTGTGGCACTGCTGAGGTGGTATGGAAGCCCAGGTTTCTTTGACAGTGACCTTCAGCTCATCTGCATTTTTTGGTCTCTTGTTTCTCATTTTCCTCTTGACAATACCCCATAGATTCTCTATGGGGTTCAGGTCTGGTGAGTTTGCTGTCCAGTCAAGCACACCAACACCATGGTCATTTAACCAACTTTTGGTGATTTTGGCAGTGTGGGCAGGTGCCAAATTCTGCTGGAAAATGAAATCAGCATCTTTAAAAAGCTGGTCAGCAGAAGGAAGCATGAAGTGCTCCAAAATGTCTTGGTAAATGGGTGCAGTGACTTTGGTTTTCAAAAAACACAATGGACCAACACCAGCAGATGACATTGCACCCCAAATCATCACAGACTGTGGAAACTTAACACTGGACTTCAAGCAACTTGGGCTACGAGCTTCTCCAACCTTTCTCCAGACTCTAGGACCTTGGTTTCCAAATGAAATACAAAACTTGCTCTCATCTGAAAAGAGGACTTTGGACCACTGGGCAACAGTCCAGTTCTTCTTCTGCTTAGCCCAGGTAAGACACCTCTGACGTTGTCTGTGGTTCAGGAGTGGCTTAACAAGAGGAATACGACAACTGTAGCCAAATTCCTTGACACGTCTGTGTGTGGTGGCTCTTGATGCCTTGACCCCAGGCTCAGTCCATTCCTTGTGAAGTTCACCCAAATTCTTGAATCGATTTTGCGTGACAATCCTCATAAGGCTGTGGTTCTCTCAGTTGGTTGTGCATCTTTTTCTTCCACACTTTTTCCTTCCACTCAACTTTCTGTTAACATGCTTGGATACAGCACTCTGTGAACAGCCAGCTTATTTGGCAATGAATGTTTGTGGCTTACCCTCCTTGTGAAGGGTGTCAATGATTGTCTTCTGGACAACTGTCAGATCAGCAGTCTTCCCCATGATTGTGTAGCCTAGTGAACCAAACTGAGAGACCATTTTGAAGGCTCAGGAAACCTTTGCAGGTGTCTTGAGTCGATTAGCTGATTTGGCATGTCACCATATTCTAATTTGTTGAGATAGTGAATTGGTGGGTTTTTGTTAAATGTGAGCCAAAATCATCACAATTAAAAGAACCAAAGACTTAAACTACTTCAGTCTGTGTGCACTGAATTTCTTTAATACACGAGTTTCACAATTTGAGTTGAATTACTGAAATGAACTTTTCCACGACATTCTAATTTATTGAGATGCACCTGTAAATGTGTGTATAGTCAATATAACAGAAATGTAATATCACACCATATCATTTTAATAATTTGTTCTATGTAACAAAGCATTGGTTTTTTTTTCAAACAAAGGAACATCTTCATCTATGATCTTGTGCAGTGCTATATACTGAGTTATGATCTCGTTGCTGAGTATAGCTAGCGTTCAGTTCATTTTACCCTGACTGGGCAACTCAACCGAGCGGTTGAGCACTTTTTCTAAAGTAAAAAGTGTACAATATCTGTAATTAAGACCCCATCATTTAAACTATCGTCAGAGCGCATTTCCCCAGTATACATTCAGCATCTGCCTCATATTCACGATCTCAATATATTCTCAAAACTATCGTTTTCAGCATCTTCATTTTTTTTTTAAATCTCAACTTTTAACATCTTTTGCAGCTAGTGTTTGAAGCGAGGCATCACATCAATACATTCTTGGTTTTGTCGCGGCTTTTCGGCAACAATATATTTTTGCTGCAGTGCCACCCAGTGGATATAATTGCAATAACACACTCTATTCAATGAGGCGTATAAGGACAAACAGCCAAAAATGGGGTTTGGTGAGTTTTAATTACTGTAATTTGATAGCAAAAAAAGGTAAACCGTGCGGTTACAATGCACGTTAAAGGGTTAAAAGTAAAAATAGTAAAGTTCTCTGCTTGTGATCTGCCTCCAGTTAAAGTTACGAGATTGCAAAAGAGTGCTAGACTTAAACTTTCTTCAAATCGCAACAACTCATTTCCTGGACGTCTCTGTGTGTGTGTGTGTTTTGTTTTATTTAGCTTAGTTATGTATTATAGAGTAACAGTTAGCAAATAAACGTGTTTCATTTTACAGAGCAGTGTTTGTGTTTTTGCACTTGAGTGGTTAATGCCTTGAGCTCTCGGTCCTTTGCTACCTTGCTTGAAATTTGATAAATTACTGTTTTGTTTGTTTTGATCGTTGGCCACGAAGTAAGATAAACAAAATTGTTAAGATATACTGATTTTAACGTTCGCTGGACGAGTTGTTGATAAAGTATAAATAATGAATTTTGAATTAATATCAATTCAATCAAATCAACCCTAGTCTTTAAGACTTAATTCCCTAAAAGCTAAAATTAAAAGCTGAAATAATAGCTTAAATTCCTTACATAATTGGTGGAGTAATCTTTGGGCACCACAAACTAGCTGTTCAAGTACAAAAACACATGTTGTTGTGTCTTGTCTATTTTTAACCGGAAGATATAGTGTAGATACAGAGAGACGGAGTTTGTTGTGGTACTGTATTCTTATTTGTGGCAATGCGTTTGAATGAAAGTGCAACTTTAGTTGTTTGAGAAATGAACTGCAGTAAGTAATTAATAATTCGTCGCCTTGGAATTATAAGGTTCTATCTGCATTCTGAGTGGTTTTGAGATATTGATCTTCAAAGATTTTGCATTCCATATAGTAAAAATGAAATGGGGAACAAGACTCTTTCCTACATGAAATTGACAGAGGCCCTAAATGTATTCTAAATGTACAATATCAAAATCCTCTCAGATTTTTAAATGGTGATTTTTGGAACAGGTCAAATGCAGATAGAACCTTCTAATTCTAAAAAGTCACTTTCCGCTTGGAATTATAAGGTTCTATCTGACAAAACATTAATTGAAGCAACAATTTTCAAGAAATACAAATAGTTTTTTTTATAATTTGTTTTAAAACATAAAATAAGTGTTGTAACAATGTGTTCACATGTATGAGAAAGGTCACTTTAATACTTTATCACATTTATTCCATATTTTAGGACAAATAACCGAGATAACATGCTGACGTTTACTGTTGTAATTAAGACCCCATCATTTAAATCATTGACTATTTGATATTTAAGGCTTAATGTTGTAAAATTTAAGACATTCTAAGACTTTAAACTGCATGAATATTTCGCCAATCATTATATTCGGGTCTTTAGCGACCCAGACTTATATCCAGCACGGATGGATCTCTAACTGCTAGCAATCTCTCCTGATATTTTAAGAACAATTAAAAATTAAAATAAAAAAATAAAATAAGCATACTTACCTTTTGAAACTCAGAAGGGATTTGAACAGATGATTTTACCATCACTGCTATCGTCAGAGCGCATTTCCCCAGTATACATTCAGCATCTGCCTCATATTCACGATCTCAATATATTCTCAAAACTATCGTTTTCAGCATCTTCATAAACAACATTTTGATCGTGATTCACCACATCCACCATCAAACGACAGTGACACTTATATTTCATTATGTACAATAATTGCTCTGCAGTAAAGCCATTCAAGCCAGTACAATTTTTGCAGATGATTATTTGTTTTATGCATGCGCGCTAATTATGAGTGAAAAATCACATTGTCATTATGTTTTAAACAGTGCTACTTTGTGGAATAAAGGTGAATTGCACTTATTGATTCTGCAGACAAGTAATTATTGTTGTTTAATGTTTAATCTTTCCTGCTGTTACGGAGCAGTCCGGCAACATGACAAAGAACGTTGATCCTGATTGGTCCGCTTGCGTGCATTCGAAGTGCTGATTGGCTGATTCGCAGATAGTACCTTATAGCACCAAGTTAGAGTTCGACTTTGTAGATAGAACCTTTTTGTTTTCTAAATAAAAAATGTAAAGAAGTTGTCACAGAATAAGAATGTGAATAACTCAATTTTGACAAAAATGGCAGATAGAACCTTATAATTCCAAGGCGATGAATTGTCTGTTGAGACAAAATGTGCAGGAGAGAATCAAGTGTGTCCCTTGCTTTCTCTCTTTTATAAAGCCTTTTTATAGTTTTGATTTGCATTGCGTATCCCAATGTTTAAATAACTAAACTATGCTATCTCCCTGGTGTGAGAATATCAGATTAGCTAACTGTTATTTCTCTGCCCTTTGATTCACTAACGTTACAGCTAGTGAACACAACGCGGCGCTCAGAAAGATTGGCCAAAACGCGTTCTGTGGGGAGAATATTGATCTTGATCAAATGAAAATTGTGTGATGATAAATCCACTGCTTTTGTCTGTCATAACAGACTGACACCAGAACTGAGACTCGCCGGAGTCTCAATAACGCTGCTGTATTAATAATTAATCTGTAGATTAATTTAACACGCTCTAAATGAGTGAGCTGAGATTGTCAGCACTATGAGAAGATAAGAATGTAAATAAGTTACTTTGTGGTTGCTCAGTGTGGAAGGCATTGACGTTTCACTGACAGGCTCCCTTACGTCACCATAGTGACGCGTAACCCATCTCAATGCGCAGGCTCCGCCTGTGAGCACCATTTTGAGCTTTTGTAAACAAATAGCATAGCACGAAGCTAAGCTAACTGAACCTAATGAGTGTGCCTTGAAGCCTAGGCAAAGCTAGTACAGGTGCATCTCAATAAATTAGAATGTCGTGGAAAAGTTCATTTATTTCAGTAATTCAACTCAAATTGTGAAACTCGTGTATTAAATAAATTCAGTGCACACAGACTGAAGTAGTTTAAGTCTTTGGTTCTTTTAATTGTGATGATTTTGGCTCACATTTAACAAAAACCCACCAATTCACTATCTCAACAAATTAGAATATGGTGACATGCCAATCAGCTAATCGACTCAAAACACCTGCAAAGGTTTCCTGAGCCTTCAAAATGGTCTCTCAGTTTGGTTCACTAGGCTACACAATCATGGGGAAGACTGCTGATCTGACAGTTGTCCAGAAGACAATCATTGACACCCTTCACAAGGAGGGTAAGCTACAAACATTCATTGCCAAAGAAACTGGCTGTTCACAGAGTGCTGTATCCAAGCATGTTAACAGAAAGTTGAGTGGAAGAAAAAAGTGTGGAAGAAAAAGATGCACAACCAACCGAGAGAACCGCAGCCTTATGAGGATTGTCAAGCAAAATCGATTCAAGAATTTGGGTGAACTTCACAAGGAATGGACTGAGGCTGGGGTCAAGGCATCAAGAGCCACCACACACAGATGTGTCAAGGAATTTGGCTACAGTTGTCGTATTCCTCTTGTTAAGCCACTCCTGAACCACAGACAACGTCAGAGGCGTCTTACCTGGGCTAAGGAGAAGAAGAACTGGACTGTTGCCCAGTGGTCCAAAATCCTCTTTTCAGATGAGAGCAAGTTTTGTATTTCATTTGGAAACCAAGGTCCTAGAGTCTGGAGGAAGAGTGGAGAAACTCATAGCCCAAACTGCTTGAAGTCCAGTGTTAAGTTTCCACAGTCTGTGATGATTTGGGGTGCAATGTCATCTGCTGGTGTTGGTCCATTGTGTTTTTTTGAAAACCAAAGTCACTGCACCCGTTTACCAAGAAATTTTGGAGCACTTCATGCTTCCTTCTGCTGATCAGCTTTTTAAAGATGCTGATTTCATTTTCCAGCAGGATTTGGCACCTGCCCACACTGCCAAAAGCACCAAAAGTTGGTTAAATGACCATGGTGTTGGTGTGCTTGACTGGCCAGCAAACACACCAGACATGAACCCCATAGAGAATCTATGGGGCATTGTCAAGAGGAAAAGGAGAAACAAGAGACCAAAAAATGCAGATGAGCTGACCAAGTATTGAGTACATATACAGTAAATGAACATACTTTCCAGAAAACGAACAATTCATTAAAAATGTTTTTTTTTGTTTGTTTTGTTTTTGGTCTTATGAAGTATTCTAATTTGTTGAGATAGTGAATTTGTGGGTTTTTGTTAAATGTGAGCCAAAATCATCACAATTAAAAGAACCAAAGACTTAAACTACTTCAGTCTGTGTGCATTGAATTTATTTAATACACGAGTTTCACAATTTGAGTTGAATTACTGAAATAAATAAACTTTTCCACAACATTCTAATTTATTGAGATGCACCTGTATATACTGACCTCTTATATATATATATATATATATATATATATATATATATATATATATATATATATATATATATATATATATATATTAGTGCTGTCAAATGATTAATCGTGATTAATCGCATCCAAAATAAAAGTTTTTGTATAAATAATATATGTGTGTGTGTGTACTGTGTATATTTATTATGTGTATATATAAATACATACAGTATATATTTTGAAAATATTACATGTATTTACATGTATATATTTATATTCATATATATTAAATGTTTATCTATAACAAATTATAAAGAGCATATTTTTCTTAAATATATGCATGTGTTTTTATGTGTATATATATATATATATATATATATGTGTATGTATATATGTGTGTATATATGTATATATGTGTGTATATATGTGTGTGTATATGTAACGTATGTGTGTATATATATATATTTAGTCAGCCACCAATTGTGCAAGTTCTCCCACTTAAAAAGATGAGAGAGGCCTGTAATTTTCATCATAGGTATACCTCAACTATGAGAGACAAAATGAGAAAAAAAAAAAAATCCAGAAAATCACATTGTAGGATTTTTAAAGAATTTATTGGTAAATTCCTCAGTAAAATAAGTATTTGATCACCTACAAACAAGCAAGATTTCTGGCTCTCACAGACCTGTAACAACTTCTTTAAGAGGCTCCTCTGTCCTCCACTCGTTACCTGTATTAATGGCATCTGTTTGAACTGTTTGATCAGTATAAAAGACACCTGTCCACAACCTCAAACAGTCCAACTCCAAACTCCACCATGGCCAAGACCAAAGAGCTGTCAAAGGACACCAGAAACAAAATTGTAGACCTGCACCAGGCTGGGAAGACTGAATCTGCAATTGGTAAGCAGCTTGGTGTGAAGAAATCAACTGTGGGAGCAATTATTAGAAAATGGAAGACATACAAGACCACTGATAATCTCCCTCGATCTAGGGCTCCACGCAAGATCTCACCCCTTGGGGTCAAAATGATCACAAGAACTGTGAGCAAAAATCCCAGAACCACACGGGGGGACCTAGTGAATGACCTGCAGAGAGCTGGGACCAAAGTAACAAAGGCTACCATCAGTAACACACTGCGCCGCCAGGGACTCAAATCCTGCAGTGCTAGACGTGTCCCCCTGCTTAAGCCAGTACATGTCCGGGCCTGACTGAAGTTTGCTAGAGAGCATTTGGATGATCCAGAAGAGGATTGGGAGAATGATGAAACCAAAATAGAACTTTTTGGTAAAAACTCAACTTGTCGTGTTTGGAGGAGAAAGAATGCTGAGTTGCATCCAAAGAACACCATACCTACTGTGAAGCATGGGGGTGAAGCATCATGCTTTGGGGCTGTTTTTCTGCAAAGGGACCAGGACGACTGATCCGTGTAAACAAAAGAATGAATGGGGCCATGTATCGTGAGATTTTGAGTGAAAACCTCCTTCCAGCAGCAAGGGCATTGAAGATGAAACATGGCTGGGTCTTTCAGCATGACAATGATCCAAAACACACCGCCCGGGCAACGAAGGAGTGGCTTCGTAAGAAGCATTTCAAGGTCCTGGAGTGACCTAGCCAGTCTCCAGATCTCAACCCCATCGAAAATCTTTGGAGGGAGTTGAAAGTCCATGTTGCCCAGCGACAGCACCAAAACATTACTGCTCTAGAGGAGATCTGCATGGAGGAATGGGCCAAAATACCAGCAACAGTGTGTGAAAACCTTGTGAAGACTTACAGAAAACATTTGACCTCTGTCATTGCCAACAAAGGGTATATAACAAAGTATTGAGATGAAATTTTGTTATTGACCAAATACTTATTTTCCACCATAATTTGCAAATAAATTCTTTAAAAATCCTACAATGTGATTTTCTGGATTTTTTTTTCTCATTTTGTCTCTCATAGTTGAGGTATACCTATGATGAAAATTACAGGCCTCTCTCATCTTTTTAAGTGGGACAACTTGCACAATTGGTGGCTGACTAAATACTTTTTGCCCCACTGTGTGTGTGTGTGTGTGTATATATATATATATATATATATATATATATATATATATATATATATATATATACACACACACATACATACACATATATATATATATATATATATATATACACACATACATACACATATATATAATTGTGACGAGTCAGCTGCCTCCCCCCCCCTTATTATCAGCAGCACCTTGTCCCTTAATCGCCGCCCTTCACCAGGCTCCCGACGGGAGTGGATGTGTGAGAGAGGAGGGGCGCTGTAACAGCCAGGTCTGACGGCATGTGATGAGGCACACCTGAAGGGAATAAAGCTTCATCACCGCCGCTGTTAAATGCCAAGTGCGCCTCTCCTCGAGAGACCGGTCTCTTCTTTGTGCATGCACGCTGGTGTCCTCGTGGGTCCAGGAAGGGGGTGTAGAGGGATTCCCGCGCCGCCAGAGTCGTGAGCTGCCGGACCCGCTATGCGGCTGATGGGCCAGGATGCCGGGCCATTCTATCCCCTCAAGCGCCATGGGCCAAAGAGGATGAAGAGGAGCTGAATCAAGCCGCCGCCCCTCGCGCCCTGGACCAAAGTGGGGAGCACGTGCGGCCGCCGGACTCCGCCCCTTACCTGGACCCTTCCTTCCAGAACACTGCCCCTCCTGCACGAACCCCGCAGCACGATGAGGACACCAGATCCCCTGTTTGGTTTGGACACTGTTTTTCCCCTTTGGACACTTTTTATTTTATTATTTCTGTTAAATAAAAGCCTCTCCGAGGCCTGACGCCCCACCCACTGTGTCTGTCATTTGCTCCTCCCGCCACAATACATATACACCGTATACACATATTATGCAAACAAAATGCTGCTGTTCCATTCAAAATTAACTTGATTGTCCACCTGAATGTTCTCAAATTTCAATTCAGAAAAATGTTTGGACATTTATGGTAAAGAACAGAAGTTGGACTACAAATCTGCTCAAAAATCAGCACAATCTTTATAAATATAGAAGTGTGTTGACAAACTCTCACTCTACTCATTTCTTCTCCCTCTGCTTCTCCTCTCTTCTCTTTTACATCTTCCTCTTTGATCATCTCTTTCTCTTTTTTTTGTGCTCAGTGTTTCGAGAAAATTCTTAGCATAATTTGTATGAAATGAATGAAACCTTACAATCTGTTTGGACAATTACAAAGTGTTCAGATCACTGTGTTAACTGTTTTGAGAACAGTGACCTGTGTTTGGAGAAATGTGTCAAATTGTTTAAGAAAAACTGTAAATTCTTTAACAAATATTAGAAGTAAAATTTAAACATTTGTAAGTAATTTACATGCAATTGTTCAGTCTCTGTTATCCTGTTTCCACTGTAATGGTGCTGGTTCTCATGTTCAGTGGGGAACTGCTAACTTCAGACTGCCGCCCTGTGTTTCACTCATAGTCAAAATATGCTGTGACTGACTACATAACCTGCCCATAATTAGATGTTAAATCTGGATTTAACATCCAGATTATTTATATTCTGTATATTTATTAATAAAATTATTATTTTAAGAAAGGTGTCAGGCCTTTCTATCTTGTGAAAAGACTGATGCGACACTTGTTTAGGTGACTACACACACAGACACACATACATGCAAGCACACATGCACATTCACACACAAGCACTACCTCAAGCACACACAGAAAGGCTGCTGCTCTCAGTAGAGACATTTAAATTCAGAAGTATTTTGTATGTTGTTTAACATGCTCTATTCTGCACTGTCACTTTGTTCTTTTCATTTGCTATGGAAGATTCAGATTTAAGAATCTGGAATATTGAGAATATCACTACACATGCCTTAGTGTTATGAGACGTGTTTCATACAGATGTTGATGAAGGCCCCCTGTATGAAGGGGAAAGTGATTAGTGATGTTTCTTGTTAGAGCCTCCCTCACAGTGTTGCCACTAGCAATTTCCTGGCAGTGCATTTGCTGACTTGACTGTGAGAAATTTACTGTGGCTTCACAGATGTCCACCACCCAGTTGCTGTTACAGAAATCAGCTTTTTTGACCAAAATTGTGCAAAGCACAGCATGTAGTGATCACAGCTGGTCCGCACGTGAAGTGAAAGTCACTCCTCTTAAGAAGTAGCCTCCATCTTGACTTAAGGATACCAAAAAACTATTTAAATACCCACCCAGAGCAAGCTAAGGTACACACTGAATGACTCTGTATGGGGTTCAAATGAGCCGAGTTGATATCATGAGCCTGTCTAGGAGGGGGAAAGCAGGGTCACCAACAATTTGAAGCCTGGCTTCTCCCTCAATGTTCTTGACAAGCTGAAAACAGAGGACAAGAGTAAGGTTCATTTGTTTTTTATTTGTAGTTGTGTATAGGCACAGTGGGCCTCATTTATCAATCTAACGTAGAAATATGCGCAAATCCAAGCGCACAAATCAACTTACGACAGAGTTTATGTGTGATTCACGAAACATTCATATGCCGCCAATCCCATCGTACGAATGATCGAAAATATTGAGTTAGCGACACTAGAACTGATAAGTTGTGTGTGCACTTGAGGTGCCAGCGCAATCAGTTGGATTTAATAAAATAAAGATATAAAGAAAACAAATAAAACGCATTGAAAATTTTCACAAAAATGAGCGTAACATATACTTGTCGTGCAGGTTTTTTTCTTTTGATAATCTGTTAATTATTTTAAGAGAAATATATTTTTAGTCCTGTTTATTTTATTCCTTTTATATAGCCTACTTAATTTTCTGCATTCACAGACGCGCGTGACAGTCTGTTGTTTAAGCTGCTATTTCCGCATATAAAGAAAAGAAATAAAGCTTTGTTTGTCGGCCAGGAAATAATCTAAATGAACAAAATGCTGTTCTTATACAATTCTCTGGAATTCTCTATGCTGCATGCAAGTTCAGGCCAACTCAAAAACTTGCGTACACGAGCTGAGACCTGATGTGAAGTGATGTTACATTCGTGAACGAATCGTTCTTGTTCACGTAATCCATTGACTCATATTTCATGTTCACTGAAATCCCTCCCTCCAGAGCAGCACGGAGCTATTAGTTCTGTGGACTTTTTAAACCTGTCAAAAAATAACTAAACCTCGAGCCAATAGCCTTTGAGTATGATATGTGACGGAGCATGTGATTTGTTGAACGTAGTGAACGAATACGCCGTTTACTGACCGAGTTGATTTCGAGTCTGAACGAGAGAGATCATTTTCGAGAACGAGTTGTCATTCATGAACAAAATGACCGAACTGGTACATCTCATTTTGAGAATGAAAAGAATTAGTTGTTGAACGATAATGATGGCGAACAGGTGGAGCTCAGCTCGTAGTTTGGCATATTTGCAGCAAAGAAAGAAATTTACACTACCATTGTGATGAAAACTGACCCACTACTGTGTTTTAGACTTAGCTTTGTGGTACATTTTGACCAATTTACTTGACTACTGTACTGTAAGCACTGGTGTTTTGTGTGCATTTTGTATTTATTTTTTATTGTTGTTTAAATGTTTGAACAGTTTTCTTTTAAATAAATATGACTTCATTACATTTGAGTCATGTCATGTGGGCTGTGAAGAGGCATGTATCGTTCAGTACTCTGTACAGTAGTCAAGTAAATTGTTCAAAGTGCAAAATATACCACAAACCCTTGGTAGAGTATTGTTGAAGTGAATGTTATGGACGTTTTAGTTTGTGAAAATAATTTATAAACGTGTATTTTATAAAACATGTTGAACTCACAAACTATTAGAAAAAGCACAGCCATCCATATATCTAAAGTAATTGTTATAAATTTACATTTTGAAACTTTGCCAACAGAATTAAGACTATTACGGTTTATTTATTTTTTTTAATAATTTTTTTTACAATCGCTAAGACACATTTGACAATACTTTGGGACACTTCTTCAGAACTCTTCACATACTGAGCACAACAGCATTTTTGTGAGCTAAACTGTGAAATAAGAAACATACACAAAATATGTTTTTTTTTATATATATATATATATATATATATATACACACACACACACACACACACACACACATACATACATACATACACAGTGGTGTGAAAAATTGTTGGCCCCCTTCCTGATTTTTTTTATTTATTATTTTTTTTGCATGTTTGTCACACTTTAATGTTTCAGATCATCAAACAAATTTAAATATTAATCAAATATAACACAAGTAAACACAACATGCAGTTTTTAAATGAAGGGTTTTTTTTTATGAAGGGGGATGTTCAATCTGTGAACAGTTAGCTTCTTTGGCAATGAATGTTTGTGGCTTACCCTCCTTGTGAAGGGTGTCAATGACTGTCTTCTGGACAACTGTCAGATCAGCAGTCTTCCCCATGATTGTGTAGCCTAGTGAACCAAACTGAGAGACCATTTTGAAGGCTCAGGAAACCTTTGCAGGTGTTTTGAGTTGATTAACTGATTGGCGTGTCACCATATTCTAATTTGTTGAGATAGTGAATTGGTGGGTTTTTGTTAAATGTGAGCCAAAATCATCACAATTAAAAGAACCAAAGACTTAAACTACTTCAGTCTGTGTGCACTGAATTTATTTAATAGACGAGTTTCACAATTTGAGTTGAATTACTGAAATAAATGAACTTTTCCACGACATTCTAATTTATTGAGATGCACCTGTACATAAAACACATGCATATACACCTATAAATAATACTCACACATACGTGTATACTATTGGATGTTCAAAAAATATATATGAAATACACGTGCACACTACTATGAAATCCATATCAATACATCTTATGTTAGTAATGAATGCATATCAGTCCCTCCGGGATTTCGCGGGACTTTTTATTTATTTATATTTTTATTAATTATAACATAGCAAAACAATAAAACAGACAGAATAATGACCACATATACAATCCACAAGTATATACCAACATAAATAACAGCTTAAATAATAATAATAATAATAATAATAATAATAATAATAATAATAATGCAATTAAAAAAGTAAAAAAAAAAAAAAAAAAAAAAAGGTTCATGACCTGCCAAGGTTTTGCAAAAAAGTATGTGAAATCCTGGGACCTACATATTTAAAGAAAGGAGTCCATATCTGATAAAACACATCCATTTTCCCTTTTGACCAGTAAGTAAGATATTCCAATGAAAGAAAATCAAATATTACTTTATGCCACTCCGACACTGTCGGCGATTTATCAGAGATCCATTTAAGAAAAATACTCTTGCGAGCAGCATAAGTAAGGAGATTAAACAACTTCCTGTCCGAAATGCTCTTTATATTCTTATCAGCAACACCTAACAGCAAATAAAGTGGACTGAGGTCGCATCCTGTATCAAATATAA